>JACBOY010000071.1:0-10604 GCA_014706135.1 Phytophthora tubulina
CCACCAACGGTACGACCTTTCCGACATGTCCGGAGCGACCCAACAGCCTTTCCGCAGCATTACAGACCTCAGGAGGCGTTTGACCTGTACTCCACCTGAACTCCACCAACGGTACGACCTTTCCGACACATCGGAGCGACCCGGCAGCCTTTCCCGCAGCATACAGACCTCAGGAGGCGTTGGACCTGTACCCCCACCAACGGTACGACCTTTCCGACATGTCGGAGCGACCCGGCAGCCTTTCCCGCAGCATTACAGACCTCCAGGAGGCGTTGGACCTGTACTCCACCTGAACTCCACCAACGGTACGACCTTTCCGACACATCGGAGCGACCCGGCAGCCTTTCCGCAGCATTACAGACCTCCAGGAGGCGTTGGACCTGTACCCCACCTGAACCCCCACGGTACGACCTTTCCGACACATCGGACGACCCGGCAGCCTTTCCCGCAGCATTACAGACCTCCAGGAGGCGTTGGACCTGTACCCACCAACGGTACGACCTTTCCACATCGGACGACCCGGCAGCCTTTCCGCAGCATTACAGACCTCCAGGAGGCGTTGGACCTGTACCCCACCAACGGTACGACCTTTCCGACATGTCGGAGCGACCCGGCAGCCTTTCCGCAGCATTACAGACCTCCAGGAGGCGTTGGACCTGTACTCCACCTGAACTCCACCAACGGTACGACCTTTCCGACACATCGGAGCGACCCGGCAGCCTTTCCCGCAGCATTACAGACCTCCGGAGGCGTTGGACCTGTACCCCACACCAACGGTACGACCTTTCCGACATGTCGGAGCGACCCGGCAGCCTTTCCGCAGCATTACAGACCTCCAGGAGGCGTTGGACCTGTACCCCACCAACGGTACGACCTTTCCGACACATCGGAGCGACCCGGCAGCCTTTCCCGCAGCATTACAGACCTCCAGGAGGCGTTGGACCTGTACCCCACCAACGGTACGACCTTTCCGACACGTCGGAGCGACCCGGCAGCCTTTCCCGCAGCATTACAGACCTCCAGGAGGCGTTGGACCTGTACCCCACCAACGGTACGACCTTTCCGACATGTCGGAGCGACCCGGCAGCCTTTCCCGCAGCATTACAGACCTCCAGGAGGCGTTGGACCTGTACCCCACCTCGGTACGACCTTTCCGACATGTCGGAGCGACCAGGCAGCCTTTCCCGCAGCATTACAGACCTCCAGGAGGCGTTGGACCTGTACCCCACCAACGGTACGACCTTTCCGACATGTCGGAGCGACCCGGCAGCCTTTCCCGCAGCATTACAGACCTCCAGGAGGCGTTGGACCTGTACCCCACCAACGGTACGACCTTTCCGACATGTCGGAGCGACCCGGCAGCCTTTCCGCAGCATTACAGACCTCCAGGAGGCGTTGGACCTGTACTCCACCAACGGTACGACCTTTCCGACATCGGAGCGACCCGGCAGCCTTTCCGCAGCATTACAGACCTCCAGGAGGCGTTGGACCTGTACTCCACCTGAACTCCACCAACGGTACGACCTTTCCGACACATCGGAGCGACCCGGCAGCCTTTCCCGCAGCATTACAGACCTCCAGGAGGCGTTGGACCTGTACTCCACCTGAACTCCACCAACGGTACGACCTTTCCGACACATCGGAGCGACCCGGCAGCCTTTCCCGCAGCATTACAGACCTCCAGGAGGCGTTGGACCTGTACTCCACCTGAACTCCACCAACGGTACGACCTTTCCGACATGTCGGAGCGACCCGGCAGCCTTTCCCGCAGCATTACAGACCTCCAGGAGGCGTTGGACCTGTACCCCACCAACGGTACGACCTTTCCGACATGTCGGAGCGACCCGGCAGCCTTTCCCGCAGCATTACAGACCTCCAGGAGGCGTTGGACCTGTACCCCACCAACGGTACGACCTTTCCGACATGTCGGAGCGACCCGGCAGCCTTTCCCGCAGCATTACAGACCTCCAGGAGGCGTTTGACCTGTACCCCACCAACGGTACGACCTTTCCGACACGTCGGAGCGACCCGGCAGCCTTTCCCGCAGCATTACAGACCTCCAGGAGGCGTTGGACCTGTACCCCACCAACGGTACGACCTTTCCGACATGTCGGAGCGACCCGGCAGCCTTTCCCGCAGCATTACAGACCTCCAGGAGGCGTTGGACCTGTACTCCACCTGAACTCCACCAACGGTACGACCTTACCGACACGTCGGAGCGACCCGGCAGCCTTTCCCGCAGCATTACAGACCTCCAGGAGGCGTTGGACCTGTACCCCACCAACGGTACGACCTTTCCGACATGTCGGAGCGACCCGGCAGCCTTTCCCGCAGCATTACAGACCTCCAGGAGGCGTTGGACCTGTACCCCACCAACGGTACGACCTTTCCGACATGTCGGAGCGACCCGGCAGCCTTTCCCGCAGCATTACAGACCTCCAGGAGGCGTTGGACCTGTACCCCACCAACGGTACGACCTTTCCGACATGTCGGAGCGACCCGGCAGCCTTTCCCGCAGCATTACAGACCTCCAGGAGGCGTTGGACCTGTACCCACCAACGGTACGACCTTTCCGACATGTCGGAGCGACCCGGCAGCCTTTCCCGCAGCATTACAGACCTCCAGGAGGCGTTGGACCTGTACCCCACCAACGGTACGACCTTTCCGACATGTCGGAGCGACCCGGCAGCCTTTCCCGCAGCATTACAGACCTCCAGGAGGCGTTGGACCTGTACTCCACCAACGGTACGACCTTTCCGACATGTCGGAGCGACCCGGCAGCCTTTCCCGCAGCATTACAGACCTCCAGGAGGCGTTGGACCTGTACCCCACCAACGGTACGACCTTTCCGACATGTCGGAGCGACCCGGCAGCCTTTCCCGCAGCATTACAGACCTCCAGGAGGCGTTGGACCTGTACCCCACCAACGGTACGACCTTTCCGACATGTCGGAGCGACCCGGCAGCCTTTCCCGCAGCATTACAGACCTCCAGGAGGCGTTGAACTCCACCAACGGTACGACCTTTCCGACACGTCGGAGCGACCCGGCAGCCTTTCCCGCAGCATTACAGACCTCCAGGAGGCGTTGGACCTGTACCCCACCAACGGTACGACCTTTCCGACATGTCGGAGCGACCCGGCAGCCTTTCCCGCAGCATTACAGACCTCCAGGAGGCGTTGGACCTGTACCCCACCAACGGTACGACCTTTCCGACATGTCGGAGCGACCCGGCAGCCTTTCCCGCAGCATTACAGACCTCCAGGAGGCGTTGGACCTGTACTCCACCTGAACTCCACCAACGGTACGACCTTTCCGACATGTCGGAGCGACCCGGCAGCCTTTCCCGCAGCATTACAGACCTCCAGGAGGCGTTGGACCTGTACCCCACCAACGGTACGACCTTTCCGACATGTCGGAGCGACCCGGCAGCCTTTCCCGCAGCATTACAGACCTCCAGGAGGCGTTGGACCTGTACTCCACCAACGGTACGACCTTTCCGACATGTCGGAGCGACCCGGCAGCCTTTCCCGCAGCATTACAGACCTCCAGGAGGCGTTGGACCTGTACCCCACCAACGGTACGACCTTTCCGACATGTCGGAGCGACCCGGCAGCCTTTCCCGCAGCATTACAGACCTCCAGGAGGCGTTGGACCTGTACCCCACCAACGGTACGACCTTTCCGACATGTCGGAGCGACCCGGCAGCCTTTCCCGCAGCATTACAGACCTCCAGGAGGCGTTGGACCTGTACCCCACCAACGGTACGACCTTTCCGACATGTCGGAGCGACCCGGCAGCCTTTCCCGCAGCATTACAGACCTCCAGGAGGCGTTGGACCTGTACTCCACCTGAACTCCACCAACGGTACGACCTTTCCGACACGTCGGAGCGACCCGGCAGCCTTTCCCGCAGCATTACAGACCTCCAGGAGGCGTTGGACCTGTACCCCACCAACGGTACGACCTTTCCGACATGTCGGAGCGACCCGGCAGCCTTTCCCGCAGCATTACAGACCTCCAGGAGGCGTTGGACCTGTACTCCACCTGAACTCCACCAACGGTACGACCTTTCCGACATGTCGGAGCGACCCGGCAGCCTTTCCCGCAGCATTACAGACCTCCAGGAGGCGTTGGACCTGTACTCCACCTGAACTCCAACGGTACGACCTTTCCGACATGTCGGAGCGACCCGGCAGCCTTTCCCGCAGCATTACAGACCTCCAGGAGGCGTTGGACCTGTACCCCACCAACGGTACGACCTTTCCGACATGTCGGAGCGACCCGGCAGCCTTTCCCGCAGCATTACAGACCTCCAGGAGGCGTTGGACCTGTACTCCACCTGAACTCCACCAACGGTACGACCTTTCCGACATGTCGGAGCGACCCGGCAGCCTTTCCCGCAGCATTACAGACCTCCAGGAGGCGTTGGACCTGTACCCCACCAACGGTACGACCTTTCCGACATGTCGGAGCGACCCGGCAGCCTTTCCCGCAGCATTACAGACCTCCAGGAGGCGTTGGACCTGAACTCCACCAACGGTACGACCTTTCCGACATGTCGGAGCGACCCGGCAGCCTTTCCCGCAGCATTACAGACCTCCAGGAGGCGTTGGACCTGTACCCCACCAACGGTACGACCTTTCCGACATGTCGGAGCGACCCGGCAGCCTTTCCCGCAGCATTACAGACCTCCAGGAGGCGTTGGACCTGTACTCCACCTGAACTCCACCAACGGTACGACCTTTCCGACACATCGGAGCGACCCGGCAGCCTTTCCCGCAGCATTACAGACCTCCAGGAGGCGTTGGACCTGTACCCCACCAACGGTACGACCTTTCCGACATGTCGGAGCGACCCGGCAGCCTTTCCCGCAGCATTACAGACCTCCAGGAGGCGTTGGACCTGTACTCCACCTGAACTCCACCAACGGTACGACCTTTCCGACATGTCGGAGCGACCCGGCAGCCTTTCCCGCAGCATTACAGACCTCCAGGAGGCGTTGGACCTGTACTCCACCTGAACTCCACCAACGGTACGACCTTTCCGACATGTCGGAGCGACCCGGCAGCCTTTCCCGCAGCATTACAGACCTCCAGGAGGCGTTGGACCTGTACTCCACCTGAACTCCACCAACGGTACGACCTTTCCGACACATCGGAGCGACCCGGCAGCCTTTCCCGCAGCATTACAGACCTCCAGGAGGCGTTGGACCTGTACCCCACCAACGGTACGACCTTTCCGACATGTCGGAGCGACCCGGCAGCCTTTCCCGCAGCATTACAGACCTCCAGGAGGCGTTGGACCTGTACTCCACCTGAACTCCACCAACGGTACGACCTTTCCGACATGTCGGAGCGACCCGGCAGCCTTTCCCGCAGCATTACAGACCTCCAGGAGGCGTTGGACCTGTACTCCACCTGAACTCCACCAACGGTACGACCTTTCCGACACGTCGGAGCGACCCGGCAGCCTTTCCGCAGCATTACAGACCTCCAGGAGGCGTTGGACCTGTACCCCACCAACGGTACGACCTTTCCGACATGTCGGAGCGACCCGGCAGCCTTTCCCGCAGCATTACAGACCTCCAGGAGGCGTTGGACCTGTACTCCACCTGAACTCCACCAACGGTACGACCTTTCCGACATGTCGGAGCGACCCGGCAGCCTTTCCCGCAGCATTACAGACCTCCAGGAGGCGTTGGACCTGTACCCACCTGAACTCCACCAACGGTACGACCTTTCCGACACATCGGAGCGACCCGGCAGCCTTTCCCGCAGCATTACAGACCTCCAGGAGGCGTTGGACCTGTACTCCACCTGAACTCCACCAACGGTACGACCTTTCCGACATGTCGGAGCGACCCGGCAGCCTTTCCCGCAGCATTACAGACCTCCAGGAGGCGTTGGACCTGTACTCCACCTGAACTCCACCAACGGTACGACCTTTCCGACACATCGGAGCGACCCGGCAGCCTTTCCCGCAGCATTACAGACCTCCAGGAGGCGTTGGACCTGTACCCCACCAACGGTACGACCTTTCCGACACATCGGAGCGACCCGGCAGCCTTTCCCGCAGCATTACAGACCTCCAGGAGGCGTTGGACCTGTACTCCACCTGAACTCCACCAACGGTACGACCTTTCCGACATGTCGGAGCGACCCGGCAGCCTTTCCCGCAGCATTACAGACCTCCAGGAGGCGTTGGACCTGTACCCACCAACGGTACGACCTTTCCGACATGTCGGAGCGACCCGGCAGCCTTTCCCGCAGCATTACAGACCTCCAGGAGGCGTTGGACCTGTACCCACCAACGGTACGACCTTTCCGACATGTCGGAGCGACCCGGCAGCCTTTCCCGCAGCATTACAGACCTCCAGGAGGCGTTGGACCTGTACCCCACCAACGGTACGACCTTTCCGACATGTCGGAGCGACCCGGCAGCCTTTCCGCAGCATTACAGACCTCCAGGAGGCGTTGGACCTGTACTCCACCTGAACTCCACCAACGGTACGACCTTTCCGACACATCGGAGCGACCCGGCAGCCTTTCCCGCAGCATTACAGACCTCCAGGAGGCGTTGGACCTGTACTCCACCTGAACTCCACCAACGGTACGACCTTTCCGACATCGGAGCGACCCGGCAGCCTTTCCCGCAGCATTACAGACCTCCAGGAGGCGTTGGACCTGTACCCCACCAACGGTACGACCTTTCCGACATGTCGGAGCGACCCGGCAGCCTTTCCCGCAGCATTACAGACCTCCAGGAGGCGTTGGACCTGTACCCACCAACGGTACGACCTTTCCGACATGTCGGAGTGACCCGGCAGCCTTTCCCGCAGCATTACAGACCTCCAGGAGGCGTTGGACCTGTACTCCACCTGAACTCCACCAACGGTACGACCTTTCCGACATGTCGGAGCGACCCGGCAGCCTTTCCCGCAGCATTACAGACCTCCAGGAGGCGTTGGACCTGTACTCCACCTGAACTCCACCAACGGTACGACCTTTCCGACACATCGGAGCGACCCGGCAGCCTTTCCCGCAGCATTACAGACCTCCAGGAGGCGTTGGACCTGTACCCCACCAACGGTACGACCTTTCCGACATGTCGGAGCGACCCGGCAGCCTTTCCCGCAGCATTACAGACCTCCAGGAGGCGTTGGACCTGTACCCACCAACGGTACGACCTTTCCGACATGTCGGAGCGACCCGGCAGCCTTTCCCGCAGCATTACAGACCTCCAGGAGGCGTTGGACCTGTACCCCACCAACGGTACGACCTTTCCGACACATCGGAGCGACCCGGCAGCCTTTCCCGCAGCATTACAGACCTCCAGGAGGCGTTGGACCTGTACCCCACCAACGGTACGACCTTTCCGACACGTCGGAGCGACCCGGCAGCCTTTCCCGCAGCATTACAGACCTCCAGGAGGCGTTGGACCTGTACCCACCAACGGTACGACCTTTCCGACACATCGGAGCGACCCGGCAGCCTTTCCCGCAGCATTACAGACCTCCAGGAGGCGTTGGACCTGTACCCACCAACGGTACGACCTTTCCGACATGTCGGAGCGACCCGGCAGCCTTTCCGCAGCATTACAGACCTCCAGGAGGCGTTGGACCTGTACTCCACCTGAACTCCACCAACGGTACGACCTTTCCGACATGTCGGAGCGACCCGGCAGCCTTTCCCGCAGCATTACAGACCTCCAGGAGGCGTTGGACCTGTACTCCACCTGAACTCCACCAACGGTACGACCTTTCCGACACATCGGAGCGACCCGGCAGCCTTTCCCGCAGCATTACAGACCTCCAGGAGGCGTTGGACCTGTACCCCACCAACGGTACGACCTTTCCGACATGTCGGAGCGACCCGGCAGCCTTTCCCGCAGCATTACAGACCTCCAGGAGGCGTTGGACCTGTACTCCACCTGAACTCCACCAACGGTACGACCTTTCCGACACATCGGAGCGACCCGGCAGCCTTTCCCGCAGCATTACAGACCTCCAGGAGGCGTTGGACCTGTACCCCACCAACGGTACGACCTTTCCGACACATCGGAGCGACCCGGCAGCCTTTCCCGCAGCATTACAGACCTCCAGGAGGCGTTGGACCTGTACTCCACCTGAACTCCACCAACGGTACGACCTTTCCGACATGTCGGAGCGACCCGGCAGCCTTTCCCGCAGCATTACAGACCTCCAGGAGGCGTTGGACCTGTACTCCACCTGAACTCCAAACGGTACGACCTTTCCGACACATCGGAGCGACCCGGCAGCCTTTCCCGCAGCATTACAGACCTCCAGGAGGCGTTGGACCTGTACTCCACCTGAACTCCACCAACGGTACGACCTTTCCGACACATCGGAGCGACCCGGCAGCCTTTCCCGCAGCATTACAGACCTCCAGGAGGCGTTGGACCTGTACTCCACCTGAACTCCACCAACGGTACGACCTTTCCGACACATCGGAGCGACCCGGCAGCCTTTCCCGCAGCATTACAGACCTCCAGGAGGCGTTGGACCTGTACTCCACCTGAACGGTACGACCTTTCCGACACGTCGGAGCGACCCGGCAGCCTTTCCGCAGCATTACAGACCTCCAGGAGGCGTTGGACCTGTACCCCACCAACGGTACGACCTTTCCGACACATCGGAGCGACCCGGCAGCCTTTCCCGCAGCATTACAGACCTCCAGGAGGCGTTGGACCTGTACTCCACCTGAACTCCACCAACGGTACGACCTTTCCGACACATCGGAGCGACCCGGCAGCCTTTCCCGCAGCATTACAGACCTCCAGGAGGCGTTGGACCTGTACCCCACCAACGGTACGACCTTTCCGACATGTCGGAGCGACCCGGCAGCCTTTCCCGCAGCATTACAGACCTCCAGGAGGCGTTGGACCTGTACCCCACCAACGGTACGACCTTTCCGACATGTCGGAGCGACCCGGCAGCCTTTCCGCAGCATTACAGACCTCCAGGAGGCGTTTGACCTGTACTCCACCTGAACTCCACCAACGGTACGACCTTTCCGACATGTCGGAGCGACCCGGCAGCCTTTCCCGCAGCATTACAGACCTCCAGGAGGCGTTGGACCTGTACCCCACCACCGGTACGACCTTTCCGACATGTCGGAGCGACCCGGCAGCCTTTCCGCAGCATTACAGACCTCCAGGAGGCGTTGGACCTGTACCCCCACCAACGGTACGACCTTTCCGACATGTCGGGCGACCCGGCAGCCTTTCCCGCAGCATTACAGACCTCCAGGAGCGTTGGACCTGTACTCCACCTGAACTCCACCAACGGTACGACCTTTCCGACACTTCGGAGTGACCCAGCCTTTCCGCAGCATTACAGACCTCCAGGAGGCGTTGGACCTGTACTCCACCTGAACTCCACCAACGGTACGACCTTTCCGACACTTCGAGGTGACCCAGCCTTTCCCGCAGCATTACAGACCTCCAGGAGGCGTTGGACCTGTACTCACCTGAACTCCACCAACGGTACGACCTTTCCGACACATCGGAGCGACCCGGCAGCCTTTCCGCAGCATTACAGACCTCCAGGAGGCGTTGGACCTGAACTCACCTGTACCCCACCAACGGTACGACCTTTCCGACACATCGGACGACCCGGCAGCCTTTCCGCAGCATTACAGACCTCCAGGCGTTGGACCTGTACCCCACCAACGGTACGACCTTTCCGACATGTCGGGCGACCACAGCCTTTCCCGCAGCATTACAGACCTCAGGAGGCGTTGGACCTGTACTCCACCTGAACTCCACCAACGGTACGACCTTTCCGACACATCGGAGCGACCCGGCAGCCTTTCCGCAGCATTACAGACCTCCAGGAGGCGTTGGACCTGTACCCCACCAACGGTACGACCTTTCCGACACATCGGAGCGACCCGGCAGCCTTTCCCGCAGCATTACAGACCTCCAGGAGGCGTTGGACCTGTACCCCACCAACGGTACGACCTTTCCGACATGTCAGGCGACCCGGCAGCCTTTCCGCAGCATTACAGACCTCGGAGGCGTTGGACCTGTACTCCACCTGAACCCACCAACGGTACGACCTTTCCGACACATCAGGGCGACCCGGCAGCCTTTCCGCAGCATTACAGACCTCCAGGGGCGTTGGACCTGTACTCCACCTGAACTCCACCAACGGTACGACCTTCACCGACATGTCAGGCGACCCGGCAGCCTTTCCGCAGCATTACAGACCTCCAGGAGGCGTTTGACCTGTACTCCACTGAACTCCACCAACAGTACGACCTTTCCGACACATCGGAGCGACCCGGCAGCCTTTCCCGCAGCATTACAGACCTCCAGGAGGCGTTGGACCTGTACTCCACCTGAACTCCACCAACGGTACGACCTTTCCGACACATCGGAGCGACCCGGCAGCCTTTCCCGCAGCATTACAGACCTCCAGGAGGCGTTGGACCTGTACCCACCTGAACTCCACCAACGGTACGACCTTTCCGACACATCGGAGCGACCCGGCAGCCTTTCCCGCAGCATTACAGACCTCCAGGAGGCGTTGGACCTGTACTCCACCTGAACTCCACCAACGGTACGACCTTTCCGACACATCC
>JACBOY010000072.1:0-68719 GCA_014706135.1 Phytophthora tubulina
CGTTTCTTCACGACTATGATGGACGAAGGTGATGATGTGTTGAGCACATCAACAAGGTCAGACTCTGGCGGAGCAGCTCGACGCGGTGGGCGCTCCGGTCAACGAGGACAACAGGTGATCACGCTTCTGGGAAGTCTGAGCGAGTCGTACCGGTTCTGATCACGGCGTTGGAGTCGAGAGCCGACACGCTGACATGAACTCGGACGTCTCGCTCCTGCATGTTGGAAAGGACATGAAGCGCAAGGAGTAGGGCGGCGACGGAGCCACGTCTGGCAAGCGTTCATGATGAAGGACAACAAGCGCAAGGGCCGACCGGTGAAGAAGACCGGTGCGTGCCATCAATTGGCTGTTGTCAAGAAGACACCTCGACCAGCTGCGGTATATCGGTAAGATACCGGTATGACCCTCACTCATTGACACTGCAATCACTCCTGTGATTATGGGACGGACGATTACGCCACGGGTGGGTACAAGATTGTGGGTACAAGATGGGCTCTACGTGGCACTCGCTGATTGGCAGAAGTAACTCAGAATCCAGTAGAGTGTACCCAGTAGGAAATCCAGTAGGCTTAGAGGTAGCAAGGAGTTTGCGAACTAAGGACCTAAATCAATCACTTTGCATTTTGCTCTAAACCACTCAAGTCTTTAGGGTTATGAGCCCAAGCCCCGCAGACTCTGCCCCCCCCACCGACCGCATTCGCCATGGACACCATCCCGACCCAACCGCCGCATCAACAAGTTCGACTGGAACCAACTTCCACACGTGGAAGTTCAAGATGCAGATGGTGCTCGAGGAGCGCGATCTGTGGGAGATCGTGAGCGGGGAAGTGAAGCTCGAGCACTGTGCTACCGTGCTGGACCAAGCGGCGTTCAAGAGGAAGTCTCGCAAGGCGCTGGCGATCATCTGTCTTGCGATGGAGGATTCGCAACTACCGCTGGTCCGGTCGGCGAGTGGCGCGCATGATGCATGGTCAAGACTGGAAGGACACTTCGAGAAGAGCAGCCTGGCCAACAAGCTCTTCCTTCGTCGACGTTTCTTCACGACTATGATGGACGAAGGTGATGATGTGTTGGAGCACATCAACAAGGTCAAGACTCTGGCGGAGCAGCTCGACGCGGTGGGCGCTCCGGTCAGCGAGACGACTTGGTGATCACGCTTCTGGAAGTCTGAGCGAGTCGTACCAGTTCCTGATCACGGCGTTGGAGTCGAGAGCCGACACGCTGACATGGGAACTCGTGACGTCTCGGCTCCTGCATGAGGACATGAAGCGCAAGGAGCAGGGCGGCGACGGAGCCACGTCTGGCAAGCGTTCATGATGAAGGACAACAAGCGCAAGGGCCGACCGGTGAAGAAGACCGGTGCGTGCCATCAGTGTGGCTGTTGTCAAGAAGACACCTCGACCAGCTGCGGTATATCGGTAAGATACCGGTATGACCCTCACTCATTGACACTGCAATCACTCCTGTGATTATGGGACGGACGATTACGCCACGGGTGGGTACAAGATTGTGGGTACAAGATGGGCTCTACGTGGCACTCGCTGATTGGCAGAAGTAACTCAGAATCCAGTAGAGTGTACCCAGTAGGAAATCAAGTAGGCTTAGAGGTAGCAAGGAGTTTGCGAACTAAGGACCTAAATCAATCACTTTGCATTTGCTCTAAACCACTCAAGTCTTTAGCTTAGAGGTAGCAAGGAGTTTGCGAACTAAGGACCTAAATCAATCACTTTGCATTTGGCCTAAACCACTCAAGTCTTTAGGTTGCGAGCCAAGCCCGCAGACTTGCCCCCACGCCACCGACTTCGCATTCGCCTGGACACCATCCCGACCACGAGCCGCATCAACAAGTTCGACAGATTCAAGCTTCCACACGTGGAAGTTCAAGATGCGATGGTGCTCGAGGGCGCGATCTGTGGCAGATCGTGAGCAGGGAAGTGGCTCGGCACTGTGCTACCGTGCTGGACCAAGCGGCGTTCAAGAGGAAGGCTCGCAAGGCGCTGGCGATCATCTGTCTTGCGATGGAGGATTCGCAACTACCGCTGGTCTGGTCGGCGAGTGGCGCGCATGATGCATGGTCAAGACTGGAAGGACACTTCGAGAAGAGCAGCCTGGCCAACAAGCTCTTCCTTCGTCGACGTTTCTTCACGACTATGATGGACGAAGGTGATGATGTGTTGGAGCACATCAACAAGGTCAAGACTCTGGCGGAACAGCTCCCGCGGTGGGCGCTCCGGTCAGCGAGGACGACTTGGTGATCACGCTTCTGGGAAGTCTGAGCGAGTCGTACCAGTTCCTGATCACGGCGTTGGAGTCGAGCCGACACGCTGACATGGGAACTCGTGACGTCTCGGCTCCTGCATGAGACAAGCGCAAGGAGCAGGGCGGCGACAGGGCCACGTCAAGCCAAGCGTTCATGATGAAGGACAACAAGCGCAAGGGCGACCGGTGAAGAAGACCGGTGCGTGCCATCAGTGTGGCTGTTGTCAAGAAGACACCTCGACCAGCTGCGGTATATCGGTAAGATACCGGTATGACCCTCACTCATTGACACTGCAATCACTCCTGTGATTATGGGACGGACGATTACGCCACGGGTGGGTACAAGATTGTGGGTACAAGATGGGCTCTACGTGGCACTCGCTGATTGGCAGAAGTAACTCAGAATCCAGTAGAGTGTACCCAGTAGGAAATCCAGTAGGCTTAGAGGTAGCAAGGAGTTTGCGAACTAAGGACCTAAATCAATCACTTTGCATTTTGCTCTAAACCACTCAAGTCTTTAGCTTAGAGGAAGCATTAGTTTCGAACTAAGGACCTCAATCAATCAGTTTGCATTTTGCTCAAACCACTCAAGCTTTAGGTTATGAGCCAAGCCTGAACTCGGCCCCCGCCACCGACTTCGCATTCGCCATGGACACCTCCGCCCCAAGCCGCATCAACAAGTTCGACGGAACCAACTTCCACGTGGAAGTTCAAGATGCAGATGGTGCTCGAGGAGCGCGATCTGGCAGATCGTGAGCGGGGAAGTGAAGCTCGGCACTGTGCTACCGTGCTGGACCAAGCGGCGTTCAAGAGGAAGTCTCGCAAGGCGCTGGCGATCATCTGTCTTGCGATGGAGGATTCGCAACTACCGCTGGTCTGGTCGGCAAGTGGCGCGCATGATCATGGTCAAGACTGGAAGGACACTTCGAGAAGAGCAGCCTGGCCAACAAGCTCTTCCTTCGTCGACGTTTCTTCACGACTATGATGGACGAAGGTGATGATGTGTTGGAGCACATCAACAAGGTGCAAGACTCTGGCGGAGCAGCTCGACGCGGTGGGCGCTCCGGTCAGCGAGGACGACTTGGTGATCACGCTTCTGGGAAGTCTGAGCGAGTCGTACCAGTTCCTGATCACGGCGTTGGAGTCGAGCCGACACGCTGACATGGGAACTCGTGACGTCTCGGCTCCTGCATGAGGACATGAAGCGCAAGGAGCAGGGCGGCGACGGAGCCACGTCTGTGGCGTTCATGATGAAGGACAATCAGCGCAAGGGCCGACCGGTGAAGAAGACCGGTGCGTGCCATCAGTGTGGCTGTTGTCAAGAAGACACCTCGACCAGCTGCGGTATATCGGTAAGATACCGGTATGACCCTCACTCATTGACACTGCAATCACTCCTGTGATTATGGGACGGACGATTACGCCACGGGTGGGTACAAGATTGTGGGTACAAGATGGGCTCTACGTGGCACTCGCTGATTGGCAGAAGTAACTCAGAATCCAGTAGAGTGTACCCAGTAGGAAATCAGTAGGCTTAGAGGTAGCAAGGAGTTTGCGAACTAAGGACCTAAATCAATCACTTTGCATTTTGCTCTAAACCACTCAAGTCTTTAAGCAAGAGGAGCAAGGAAGTTTGCGAACTAAGGACCTAAATCAATCACTTTGCATTTGCTCTAAACCACTCAAGTCTTTAGCTTAGAGGTAGCAAGGAGTTTGCGAACTAAGGACCTAAATCAATCACTTTGCATTTTTGCTCTAAACCACTCAAGTCTTTAGGTTATGAGCCAAGCCCGCAGACTCTGCCCCCGCCACCGACTTCGCATTCAATGGACACCATCGGCTCCGCTCGCAGCGAGTTGACAGGAACCAACTACGTGGAAGTTCAAGATGCAGATGGTGCTCGAGGCGCAATCTGTGGGAGATCGTGAGCGGGAAGTGAAGCTCGAGCACTGTGCTACCGTGCTGGACCAAGCGGCGTTCAAGAGGAAGTCTCGCAAGGCGCTGGCGATCATCTGTCTTGCGATGGAGGATTCGCAACTACCGCTGGTCCGGTCGGCGAGTGGCGCGCATGATGCATGGTCAAGACTGGAAGGACACTTCGAGAAGAGCAGCCTGGCCAACAAGCTCTTCCTTCGTCGACGTTTCTTCACGACTATGATGGACGAAGGTGATGATGTGTTGGAGCACATCAACAAGGTCAAGACTCTGGCGGAGCAGCTCGACGCGGTGGGCGCTCCGGTCAGCGAGGACGACTTGGTGATCACGCTTCTGGGAAGTCTGAGCGAGTCGTACCAGTTCCTGATCACGGCGTTGGAGTCGAGAGCCGACACGCTGACATGGAACTCGTGACGTCTCGGCTCCTGCATGAGGACATGAAGCGCAAGGAGCAGGGCGGCGACGGAGCCACGTCTGGCCAAGCGTTCATGATGAAGGACAACAAGCGCAAGGGCCGACCGGTGAAGAAGACCGGTGCGTGCCATCAGTGTGGCTGTTGTCAAGAAGACACCTCGACCAGCTGCGGTATATCGGTAAGATACCGGTATGACCCTCACTCATTGACACTGCAATCACTCCTGTGATTATGGGACGGACGATTACGCCACGGGTGGGTACAAGATTGTGGGTACAAGATGGGCTCTACGTGGCACTCGCTGATTGGCAGAAGTAACTCAGAATCCAGTAGAGTGTACCCAGTAGGAAATCCAGTAGGCTTAGAGGTAGCAAGGAGTTTGCGAACTAAGGACCTAAATCAATCACTTTGCATTTTGCTCTAAACCACTCAAGTCTTTAGGTTATGAGCCCAAGCCCCGCAGACTCTGCCCCCCCGCCACCGACTTCGCATTCGCCATGGACACCATCCCGACCACGACCGCTCGCATCAACAAGTTCGACGGAACCAACTTCCACACGTGGAAGTTCAAGATGCAGATGGTGCTCGAGGAGCGCGATCTGTGGGAGATCGTGAGCGGGGAAGTGAAGCTCGAGCACTGTGCTACCGTGCTGGACCAAGCGGCGTTCAAGAGGAAGTCTCGCAAGGCGCTGGCGATCATCTGTCTTGCGATGGAGGATTCGCAACTACCGCTGGTCCGGTCGGCGAGTGGCGCGCATGATGCATGGTCAAGACTGGAAGGACACTTCGAGAAGAGCAGCCTGGCCAACAAGCTCTTCCTTCGTCGACGTTTCTTCACGACTATGATGGACGAAGGTGATGATGTGTTGGAGCACATCAACAAGGTCAAGACTCTGGCGGAGCAGCTCGACGCGGTGGGCGCTCCGGTCAGCGAGGACGACTTGGTGATCACGCTTCTGGGAAGTCTGAGCGAGTCGTACCAGTTCCTGATCACGGCGTTGGAGTCGAGAGCCGACACGCTGACATGGGAACTCGTGACGTCTCGGCTCCTGCATGAGGACATGAAGCGCAAGGAGCAGGGCGGCGACGGAGCCACGTCTGGCCAAGCGTTCATGATGAAGGACAACAAGCGCAAGGGCCGACCGGTGAAGAAGACCGGTGCGTGCCATCAGTGTGGCTGTTGTCAAGAAGACACCTCGACCAGCTGCGGTATATCGGTAAGATACCGGTATGACCCTCACTCATTGACACTGCAATCACTCCTGTGATTATGGGACGGACGATTACGCCACGGGTGGGTACAAGATTGTGGGTACAAGATGGGCTCTACGTGGCACTCGCTGATTGGCAGAAGTAACTCAGAATCCAGTAGAGTGTACCCAGTAGGAAATCCAGTAGGCTTAGAGGTAGCAAGGAGTTTGCGAACTAAGGACCTAAATCAATCACTTTGCATTTTGCTCTAAACCACTCAAGTCTTTAGGTTATGAGCCCAAGCCCCGCAGACTCTGCCCCCCGCCACCGACTTCGCATTCGCCATGGACACCATCCCGACCACGACCGCTCGCATCAACAAGTTCGACGGAACCAACTTCCACACGTGGAAGTTCAAGATGCAGATGGTGCTCGAGGAGCGCGATCTGTGGGAGATCGTGAGCGGGGAAGTGAAGCTCGAGCACTGTGCTACCGTGCTGGACCAAGCGGCGTTCAAGAGGAAGTCTCGCAAGGCGCTGGCGATCATCTGTCTTGCGATGGAGGATTCGCAACTACCGCTGGTCCGGTCGGCGAGTGGCGCGCATGATGCATGGTCAAGACTGGAAGGACACTTCGAGAAGAGCAGCCTGGCCAACAAGCTCTTCCTTCGTCGACGTTTCTTCACGACTATGATGGACGAAGGTGATGATGTGTTGGAGCACATCAACAAGGTCAAGACTCTGGCGGAGCAGCTCGACGCGGTGGGCGCTCCGGTCAGCGAGGACGACTTGGTGATCACGCTTCTGGGAAGTCTGAGCGAGTCGTACCAGTTCCTGATCACGGCGTTGGAGTCGAGAGCCGACACGCTGACATGGGAACTCGTGACGTCTCGGCTCCTGCATGAGGACATGAAGCGCAAGGAGCAGGGCGGCGACGGAGCCACGTCTGGCCAAGCGTTCATGATGAAGGACAACAAGCGCAAGGGCCGACCGGTGAAGAAGACCGGTGCGTGCCATCAGTGTGGCTGTTGTCAAGAAGACACCTCGACCAGCTGCGGTATATCGGTAAGATACCGGTATGACCCTCACTCATTGACACTGCAATCACTCCTGTGATTATGGGACGGACGATTACGCCACGGGTGGGTACAAGATTGTGGGTACAAGATGGGCTCTACGTGGCACTCGCTGATTGGCAGAAGTAACTCAGAATCCAGTAGAGTGTACCCAGTAGGAAATCCAGTAGGCTTAGAGGTAGCAAGGAGTTTGCGAACTAAGGACCTAAATCAATCACTTTGCATTTTGCTCTAAACCACTCAAGTCTTTAGGTTATGAGCCCAAGCCCCGCAGACTCTGCCCCCCGCCACCGACTTCGCATTCGCCATGGACACCATCCGACCACGACCGCTCGCATCAACAAGTTCGACGGAACCAACTTCCACACGTGGAAGTTCAAGATGCAGATGGTGCTCGAGGAGCGCGATCTGTGGGAGATCGTGAGCGGGGAAGTGAAGCTCGAGCACTGTGCTACCGTGCTGGACCAAGCGGCGTTCAAGAGGAAGTCTCGCAAGGCGCTGGCGATCATCTGTCTTGCGATGGAGGATTCGCAACTACCGCTGGTCCGGTCGGCGAGTGGCGCGCATGATGCATGGTCAAGACTGGAAGGACACTTCGAGAAGAGCAGCCTGGCCAACAAGCTCTTCCTTCGTCGACGTTTCTTCACGACTATGATGGACGAAGGTGATGATGTGTTGGAGCACATCAACAAGGTCAAGACTCTGGCGGAGCAGCTCGACGCGGTGGGCGCTCCGGTCAGCGAGGACGACTTGGTGATCACGCTTCTGGGAAGTCTGAGCGAGTCGTACCAGTTCCTGATCACGGCGTTGGAGTCGAGAGCCGACACGCTGACATGGGAACTCGTGACGTCTCGGCTCCTGCATGAGGACATGAAGCGCAAGGAGCAGGGCGGCGACGGAGCCACGTCTGGCCAAGCGTTCATGATGAAGGACAACAAGCGCAAGGGCCGACCGGTGAAGAAGACCGGTGCGTGCCATCAGTGTGGCTGTTGTCAAGAAGACACCTCGACCAGCTGCGGTATATCGGTAAGATACCGGTATGACCCTCACTCATTGACACTGCAATCACTCCTGTGATTATGGGACGGACGATTACGCCACGGGTGGGTACAAGATTGTGGGTACAAGATGGGCTCTACGTGGCACTCGCTGATTGGCAGAAGTAACTCAGAATCCAGTAGAGTGTACCCAGTAGGAAATCCAGTAGGCTTAGAGGTAGCAAGGAGTTTGCGAACTAAGGACCTAAATCAATCACTTTGCATTTTGCTCTAAACCACTCAAGTCTTTAGGTTATGAGCCCAAGCCCCGCAGACTCTGCCCCCCCGCCACCGACTTCGCATTCGCCATGGACACCATCCCGACCACGACCGCTCGCATCAACAAGTTCGACGGAACCAACTTCCACACGTGGAAGTTCAAGATGCAGATGGTGCTCGAGGAGCGCGATCTGTGGGAGATCGTGAGCGGGGAAGTGAAGCTCGAGCACTGTGCTACCGTGCTGGACCAAGCGGCGTTCAAGAGGAAGTCTCGCAAGGCGCTGGCGATCATCTGTCTTGCGATGGAGGATTCGCAACTACCGCTGGTCCGGTCGGCGAGTGGCGCGCATGATGCATGGTCAAGACTGGAAGGACACTTCGAGAAGAGCAGCCTGGCCAACAAGCTCTTCCTTCGTCGACGTTTCTTCACGACTATGATGGACGAAGGTGATGATGTGTTGGAGCACATCAACAAGGTCAAGACTCTGGCGGAGCAGCTCGACGCGGTGGGCGCTCCGGTCAGCGAGGACGACTTGGTGATCACGCTTCTGGGAAGTCTGAGCGAGTCGTACCAGTTCCTGATCACGGCGTTGGAGTCGAGAGCCGACACGCTGACATGGGAACTCGTGACGTCTCGGCTCCTGCATGAGGACATGAAGCGCAAGGAGCAGGGCGGCGACGGAGCCACGTCTGGCCAAGCGTTCATGATGAAGGACAACAAGCGCAAGGGCCGACCGGTGAAGAAGACCGGTGCGTGCCATCAGTGTGGCTGTTGTCAAGAAGACACCTCGACCAGCTGCGGTATATCGGTAAGATACCGGTATGACCCTCACTCATTGACACTGCAATCACTCCTGTGATTATGGGACGGACGATTACGCCACGGGTGGGTACAAGATTGTGGGTACAAGATGGGCTCTACGTGGCACTCGCTGATTGGCAGAAGTAACTCAGAATCCAGTAGAGTGTACCCAGTAGGAAATCCAGTAGGCTTAGAGGTAGCAAGGAGTTTGCGAACTAAGGACCTAAATCAATCACTTTGCATTTTGCTCTAAACCACTCAAGTCTTTAGCTTAGAGGTAGCAAGGAGTTTGCGAACTAAGGACCTAAATCAATCACTTTGCATTTTGCTCTAAACCACTCAAGTCTTTAGGTTATGAGCCCAAGCCCCGCAGACTCTGCCCCCCCCGCCACCGACTTCGCATTCGCCATGGACACCATCCCGACCACGACCGCTCGCATCAACAAGTTCGACGGAACCAACTTCCACACGTGGAAGTTCAAGATGCAGATGGTGCTCGAGGAGCGCGATCTGTGGGAGATCGTGAGCGGGGAAGTGAAGCTCGAGCACTGTGCTACCGTGCTGGACCAAGCGGCGTTCAAGAGGAAGTCTCGCAAGGCGCTGGCGATCATCTGTCTTGCGATGGAGGATTCGCAACTACCGCTGGTCCGGTCGGCGAGTGGCGCGCATGATGCATGGTCAAGACTGGAAGGACACTTCGAGAAGAGCAGCCTGGCCAACAAGCTCTTCCTTCGTCGACGTTTCTTCACGACTATGATGGACGAAGGTGATGATGTGTTGGAGCACATCAACAAGGTCAAGACTCTGGCGGAGCAGCTCGACGCGGTGGGCGCTCCGGTCAGCGAGGACGACTTGGTGATCACGCTTCTGGGAAGTCTGAGCGAGTCGTACCAGTTCCTGATCACGGCGTTGGAGTCGAGAGCCGACACGCTGACATGGGAACTCGTGACGTCTCGGCTCCTGCATGAGGACATGAAGCGCAAGGAGCAGGGCGGCGACGGAGCCACGTCTGGCCAAGCGTTCATGATGAAGGACAACAAGCGCAAGGGCCGACCGGTGAAGAAGACCGGTGCGTGCCATCAGTGTGGCTGTTGTCAAGAAGACACCTCGACCAGCTGCGGTATATCGGTAAGATACCGGTATGACCCTCACTCATTGACACTGCAATCACTCCTGTGATTATGGGACGGACGATTACGCCACGGGTGGGTACAAGATTGTGGGTACAAGATGGGCTCTACGTGGCACTCGCTGATTGGCAGAAGTAACTCAGAATCCAGTAGAGTGTACCCAGTAGGAAATCCAGTAGGCTTAGAGGTAGCAAGGAGTTTGCGAACTAAGGACCTAAATCAATCACTTTGCATTTTGCTCTAAACCACTCAAGTCTTTAGGTTATGAGCCCAAGCCCCGCAGACTCTGCCCCCCGCCACCGACTTCGCATTCGCCATGGACACCATCCCGACCACGACCGCTCGCATCAACAAGTTCGACGGAACCAACTTCCACACGTGGAAGTTCAAGATGCAGATGGTGCTCGAGGAGCGCGATCTGTGGGAGATCGTGAGCGGGGAAGTGAAGCTCGAGCACTGTGCTACCGTGCTGGACCAAGCGGCGTTCAAGAGGAAGTCTCGCAAGGCGCTGGCGATCATCTGTCTTGCGATGGAGGATTCGCAACTACCGCTGGTCCGGTCGGCGAGTGGCGCGCATGATGCATGGTCAAGACTGGAAGGACACTTCGAGAAGAGCAGCCTGGCCAACAAGCTCTTCCTTCGTCGACGTTTCTTCACGACTATGATGGACGAAGGTGATGATGTGTTGGAGCACATCAACAAGGTCAAGACTCTGGCGGAGCAGCTCGACGCGGTGGGCGCTCCGGTCAGCGAGGACGACTTGGTGATCACGCTTCTGGGAAGTCTGAGCGAGTCGTACCAGTTCCTGATCACGGCGTTGGAGTCGAGAGCCGACACGCTGACATGGGAACTCGTGACGTCTCGGCTCCTGCATGAGGACATGAAGCGCAAGGAGCAGGGCGGCGACGGAGCCACGTCTGGCCAAGCGTTCATGATGAAGGACAACAAGCGCAAGGGCCGACCGGTGAAGAAGACCGGTGCGTGCCATCAGTGTGGCTGTTGTCAAGAAGACACCTCGACCAGCTGCGGTATATCGGTAAGATACCGGTATGACCCTCACTCATTGACACTGCAATCACTCCTGTGATTATGGGACGGACGATTACGCCACGGGTGGGTACAAGATTGTGGGTACAAGATGGGCTCTACGTGGCACTCGCTGATTGGCAGAAGTAACTCAGAATCCAGTAGAGTGTACCCAGTAGGAAATCCAGTAGGCTTAGAGGTAGCAAGGAGTTTGCGAACTAAGGACCTAAATCAATCACTTTGCATTTTGCTCTAAACCACTCAAGTCTTTAGGTTATAAGGAGCCTCTAAGTCCCCAAGCAGACTCTGCCCCCCGCCACCGACTTCGCATTCGCCATGGACACCATCCCGACCACGACCGCTCGCATCAACAAGTTCGACGGAACCAACTTCCACACGTGGAAGTTCAAGATGCAGATGGTGCTCGAGGAGCGCGATCTGTGGGAGATCGTGAGCGGGGAAGTGAAGCTCGAGCACTGTGCTACCGTGCTGGACCAAGCGGCGTTCAAGAGGAAGTCTCGCAAGGCGCTGGCGATCATCTGTCTTGCGATGGAGGATTCGCAACTACCGCTGGTCCGGTCGGCGAGTGGCGCGCATGATGCATGGTCAAGACTGGAAGGACACTTCGAGAAGAGCAGCCTGGCCAACAAGCTCTTCCTTCGTCGACGTTTCTTCACGACTATGATGGACGAAGGTGATGATGTGTTGGAGCACATCAACAAGGTCAAGACTCTGGCGGAGCAGCTCGACGCGGTGGGCGCTCCGGTCAGCGAGGACGACTTGGTGATCACGCTTCTGGGAAGTCTGAGCGAGTCGTACCAGTTCCTGATCACGGCGTTGGAGTCGAGAGCCGACACGCTGACATGGGAACTCGTGACGTCTCGGCTCCTGCATGAGGACATGAAGCGCAAGGAGCAGGGCGGCGACGGAGCCACGTCTGGCCAAGCGTTCATGATGAAGGACAACAAGCGCAAGGGCCGACCGGTGAAGAAGACCGGTGCGTGCCATCAGTGTGGCTGTTGTCAAGAAGACACCTCGACCAGCTGCGGTATATCGGTAAGATACCGGTATGACCCTCACTCATTGACACTGCAATCACTCCTGTGATTATGGGACGGACGATTACGCCACGGGTGGGTACAAGATTGTGGGTACAAGATGGGCTCTACGTGGCACTCGCTGATTGGCAGAAGTAACTCAGAATCCAGTAGAGTGTACCCAGTAGGAAATCCAGTAGGCTTAGAGGTAGCAAGGAGTTTGCGAACTAAGGACCTAAATCAATCACTTTGCATTTTGCTCTAAACCACTCAAGTCTTTAGCTTAGAGGTAGCAAGGAGTTTGCGAACTAAGGACCTAAATCAATCACTTTGCATTTTGCTCTAAACCACTCAAGTCTTTAGGTTATGAGCCCAAGCCCCGCAGACTCTGCCCCCCCCGCCACCGACTTCGCATTCGCCATGGACACCATCCCGACCACGACCGCTCGCATCAACAAGTTCGACGGAACCAACTTCCACACGTGGAAGTTCAAGATGCAGATGGTGCTCGAGGAGCGCGATCTGTGGGAGATCGTGAGCGGGGAAGTGAAGCTCGAGCACTGTGCTACCGTGCTGGACCAAGCGGCGTTCAAGAGGAAGTCTCGCAAGGCGCTGGCGATCATCTGTCTTGCGATGGAGGATTCGCAACTACCGCTGGTCCGGTCGGCGAGTGGCGCGCATGATGCATGGTCAAGACTGGAAGGACACTTCGAGAAGAGCAGCCTGGCCAACAAGCTCTTCCTTCGTCGACGTTTCTTCACGACTATGATGGACGAAGGTGATGATGTGTTGGAGCACATCAACAAGGTCAAGACTCTGGCGGAGCAGCTCGACGCGGTGGGCGCTCCGGTCAGCGAGGACGACTTGGTGATCACGCTTCTGGGAAGTCTGAGCGAGTCGTACCAGTTCCTGATCACGGCGTTGGAGTCGAGAGCCGACACGCTGACATGGGAACTCGTGACGTCTCGGCTCCTGCATGAGGACATGAAGCGCAAGGAGCAGGGCGGCGACGGAGCCACGTCTGGCCAAGCGTTCATGATGAAGGACAACAAGCGCAAGGGCCGACCGGTGAAGAAGACCGGTGCGTGCCATCAGTGTGGCTGTTGTCAAGAAGACACCTCGACCAGCTGCGGTATATCGGTAAGATACCGGTATGACCCTCACTCATTGACACTGCAATCACTCCTGTGATTATGGGACGGACGATTACGCCACGGGTGGGTACAAGATTGTGGGTACAAGATGGGCTCTACGTGGCACTCGCTGATTGGCAGAAGTAACTCAGAATCCAGTAGAGTGTACCCAGTAGGAAATCCAGTAGGCTTAGAGGTAGCAAGGAGTTTGCGAACTAAGGACCTAAATCAATCACTTTGCATTTTGCTCTAAACCACTCAAGTCTTTAGGTTATGAGCCCAAGCCCCGCAGACTCTGCCCCCCGCCACCGACTTCGCATTCGCCATGGACACCATCCGACCCGAGCTCGCATCAACAAGTTCGACGGAACCAACTTCCACACGTGGAAGTTCAAGATGCAGATGGTGCTCGAGGAGCGCGATCTGTGGGAGATCGTGAGCGGGGAAGTGAAGCTCGAGCACTGTGCTACCGTGCTGGACCAAGCGGCGTTCAAGAGGAAGTCTCGCAAGGCGCTGGCGATCATCTGTCTTGCGATGGAGGATTCGCAACTACCGCTGGTCCGGTCGGCGAGTGGCGCGCATGATGCATGGTCAAGACTGGAAGGACACTTCGAGAAGAGCAGCCTGGCCAACAAGCTCTTCCTTCGTCGACGTTTCTTCACGACTATGATGGACGAAGGTGATGATGTGTTGGAGCACATCAACAAGGTCAAGACTCTGGCGGAGCAGCTCGACGCGGTGGGCGCTCCGGTCAGCGAGGACGACTTGGTGATCACGCTTCTGGGAAGTCTGAGCGAGTCGTACCAGTTCCTGATCACGGCGTTGGAGTCGAGAGCCGACACGCTGACATGGGAACTCGTGACGTCTCGGCTCCTGCATGAGGACATGAAGCGCAAGGAGCAGGGCGGCGACGGAGCCACGTCTGGCCAAGCGTTCATGATGAAGGACAACAAGCGCAAGGGCCGACCGGTGAAGAAGACCGGTGCGTGCCATCAGTGTGGCTGTTGTCAAGAAGACACCTCGACCAGCTGCGGTATATCGGTAAGATACCGGTATGACCCTCACTCATTGACACTGCAATCACTCCTGTGATTATGGGACGGACGATTACGCCACGGGTGGGTACAAGATTGTGGGTACAAGATGGGCTCTACGTGGCACTCGCTGATTGGCAGAAGTAACTCAGAATCCAGTAGAGTGTACCCAGTAGGAAATCCAGTAGGCTTAGAGGTAGCAAGGAGTTTGCGAACTAAGGACCTAAATCAATCACTTTGCATTTTGCTCTAAACCACTCAAGTCTTTAGCTTAGAGGTAGCAAGGAGTTTGCGAACTAAGGACCTAAATCAATCACTTTGCATTTTGCTCTAAACCACTCAAGTCTTTAGGTTATGAGCCCAAGCCCCGCAGACTCTGCCCCCCGCCACCGACTTCGCATTCGCCATGGACACCATCCCGACCACGAGCTCGCATCAACAAGTTCGACGGAACCAACTTCCACACGTGGAAGTTCAAGATGCAGATGGTGCTCGAGGAGCGCGATCTGTGGGAGATCGTGAGCGGGGAAGTGAAGCTCGAGCACTGTGCTACCGTGCTGGACCAAGCGGCGTTCAAGAGGAAGTCTCGCAAGGCGCTGGCGATCATCTGTCTTGCGATGGAGGATTCGCAACTACCGCTGGTCCGGTCGGCGAGTGGCGCGCATGATGCATGGTCAAGACTGGAAGGACACTTCGAGAAGAGCAGCCTGGCCAACAAGCTCTTCCTTCGTCGACGTTTCTTCACGACTATGATGGACGAAGGTGATGATGTGTTGGAGCACATCAACAAGGTCAAGACTCTGGCGGAGCAGCTCGACGCGGTGGGCGCTCCGGTCAGCGAGGACGACTTGGTGATCACGCTTCTGGGAAGTCTGAGCGAGTCGTACCAGTTCCTGATCACGGCGTTGGAGTCGAGAGCCGACACGCTGACATGGGAACTCGTGACGTCTCGGCTCCTGCATGAGGACATGAAGCGCAAGGAGCAGGGCGGCGACGGAGCCACGTCTGGCCAAGCGTTCATGATGAAGGACAACAAGCGCAAGGGCCGACCGGTGAAGAAGACCGGTGCGTGCCATCAGTGTGGCTGTTGTCAAGAAGACACCTCGACCAGCTGCGGTATATCGGTAAGATACCGGTATGACCCTCACTCATTGACACTGCAATCACTCCTGTGATTATGGGACGGACGATTACGCCACGGGTGGGTACAAGATTGTGGGTACAAGATGGGCTCTACGTGGCACTCGCTGATTGGCAGAAGTAACTCAGAATCCAGTAGAGTGTACCCAGTAGGAAATCCAGTAGGCTTAGAGGTAGCAAGGAGTTTGCGAACTAAGGACCTAAATCAATCACTTTGCATTTTGCTCTAAACCACTCAAGTCTTTAGGTTATGAGCCCAAGCCCCGCAGACTCTGCCCCCCGCCACCGACTTCGCATTCGCCATGGACACCATCCCCCAAGCCGCATCAACAAGTTCGACGGAACCAACTTCCACACGTGGAAGTTCAAGATGCAGATGGTGCTCGAGGAGCGCGATCTGTGGGAGATCGTGAGCGGGGAAGTGAAGCTCGAGCACTGTGCTACCGTGCTGGACCAAGCGGCGTTCAAGAGGAAGTCTCGCAAGGCGCTGGCGATCATCTGTCTTGCGATGGAGGATTCGCAACTACCGCTGGTCCGGTCGGCGAGTGGCGCGCATGATGCATGGTCAAGACTGGAAGGACACTTCGAGAAGAGCAGCCTGGCCAACAAGCTCTTCCTTCGTCGACGTTTCTTCACGACTATGATGGACGAAGGTGATGATGTGTTGGAGCACATCAACAAGGTCAAGACTCTGGCGGAGCAGCTCGACGCGGTGGGCGCTCCGGTCAGCGAGGACGACTTGGTGATCACGCTTCTGGGAAGTCTGAGCGAGTCGTACCAGTTCCTGATCACGGCGTTGGAGTCGAGAGCCGACACGCTGACATGGGAACTCGTGACGTCTCGGCTCCTGCATGAGGACATGAAGCGCAAGGAGCAGGGCGGCGACGGAGCCACGTCTGGCCAAGCGTTCATGATGAAGGACAACAAGCGCAAGGGCCGACCGGTGAAGAAGACCGGTGCGTGCCATCAGTGTGGCTGTTGTCAAGAAGACACCTCGACCAGCTGCGGTATATCGGTAAGATACCGGTATGACCCTCACTCATTGACACTGCAATCACTCCTGTGATTATGGGACGGACGATTACGCCACGGGTGGGTACAAGATTGTGGGTACAAGATGGGCTCTACGTGGCACTCGCTGATTGGCAGAAGTAACTCAGAATCCAGTAGAGTGTACCCAGTAGGAAATCCAGTAGGCTTAGAGGTAGCAAGGAGTTTGCGAACTAAGGACCTAAATCAATCACTTTGCATTTTGCTCTAAACCACTCAAGTCTTTAGGTTATGAGCCCAAGCCCCGCAGACTCTGCCCCCCGCCACCGACTTCGCATTCGCCATGGACACCATCCGACCCGACCGCCGCATCAACAAGTTCGACGGAACCAACTTCCACACGTGGAAGTTCAAGATGCAGATGGTGCTCGAGGAGCGCGATCTGTGGGAGATCGTGAGCGGGGAAGTGAAGCTCGAGCACTGTGCTACCGTGCTGGACCAAGCGGCGTTCAAGAGGAAGTCTCGCAAGGCGCTGGCGATCATCTGTCTTGCGATGGAGGATTCGCAACTACCGCTGGTCCGGTCGGCGAGTGGCGCGCATGATGCATGGTCAAGACTGGAAGGACACTTCGAGAAGAGCAGCCTGGCCAACAAGCTCTTCCTTCGTCGACGTTTCTTCACGACTATGATGGACGAAGGTGATGATGTGTTGGAGCACATCAACAAGGTCAAGACTCTGGCGGAGCAGCTCGACGCGGTGGGCGCTCCGGTCAGCGAGGACGACTTGGTGATCACGCTTCTGGGAAGTCTGAGCGAGTCGTACCAGTTCCTGATCACGGCGTTGGAGTCGAGAGCCGACACGCTGACATGGGAACTCGTGACGTCTCGGCTCCTGCATGAGGACATGAAGCGCAAGGAGCAGGGCGGCGACGGAGCCACGTCTGGCCAAGCGTTCATGATGAAGGACAACAAGCGCAAGGGCCGACCGGTGAAGAAGACCGGTGCGTGCCATCAGTGTGGCTGTTGTCAAGAAGACACCTCGACCAGCTGCGGTATATCGGTAAGATACCGGTATGACCCTCACTCATTGACACTGCAATCACTCCTGTGATTATGGGACGGACGATTACGCCACGGGTGGGTACAAGATTGTGGGTACAAGATGGGCTCTACGTGGCACTCGCTGATTGGCAGAAGTAACTCAGAATCCAGTAGAGTGTACCCAGTAGGAAATCCAGTAGGCTTAGAGGTAGCAAGGAGTTTGCGAACTAAGGACCTAAATCAATCACTTTGCATTTTGCTCTAAACCACTCAAGTCTTTAGGTTATGAGCCCAAGCCCCGCAGACTCTGCCCCCCGCCACCGACTTCGCATTCGCCATGGACACCATCCCGACCACGACCGCGCATCAACAAGTTCGACGGAACCAACTTCCACACGTGGAAGTTCAAGATGCAGATGGTGCTCGAGGAGCGCGATCTGTGGGAGATCGTGAGCGGGGAAGTGAAGCTCGAGCACTGTGCTACCGTGCTGGACCAAGCGGCGTTCAAGAGGAAGTCTCGCAAGGCGCTGGCGATCATCTGTCTTGCGATGGAGGATTCGCAACTACCGCTGGTCCGGTCGGCGAGTGGCGCGCATGATGCATGGTCAAGACTGGAAGGACACTTCGAGAAGAGCAGCCTGGCCAACAAGCTCTTCCTTCGTCGACGTTTCTTCACGACTATGATGGACGAAGGTGATGATGTGTTGGAGCACATCAACAAGGTCAAGACTCTGGCGGAGCAGCTCGACGCGGTGGGCGCTCCGGTCAGCGAGGACGACTTGGTGATCACGCTTCTGGGAAGTCTGAGCGAGTCGTACCAGTTCCTGATCACGGCGTTGGAGTCGAGAGCCGACACGCTGACATGGGAACTCGTGACGTCTCGGCTCCTGCATGAGGACATGAAGCGCAAGGAGCAGGGCGGCGACGGAGCCACGTCTGGCCAAGCGTTCATGATGAAGGACAACAAGCGCAAGGGCCGACCGGTGAAGAAGACCGGTGCGTGCCATCAGTGTGGCTGTTGTCAAGAAGACACCTCGACCAGCTGCGGTATATCGGTAAGATACCGGTATGACCCTCACTCATTGACACTGCAATCACTCCTGTGATTATGGGACGGACGATTACGCCACGGGTGGGTACAAGATTGTGGGTACAAGATGGGCTCTACGTGGCACTCGCTGATTGGCAGAAGTAACTCAGAATCCAGTAGAGTGTACCCAGTAGGTAATCCAGTAGGCTTAGAGGTAGCAAGGAGTTTGCGAACTAAGGACCTAAATCAATCACTTTGCATTTTGCTCTAAACCACTCAAGTCTTTAGCTTAGAGGTAGCAAGGAGTTTGCGAACTAAGGACCTAAATCAATCACTTTGCATTTTGCTCTAAACCACTCAAGTCTTTAGGTTATGAGCCCAAGCCCCGCAGACTCTGCCCCCCCCGCCACCGACTTCGCATTCGCCATGGACACCATCCCGACCACGACCGCTCGCATCAACAAGTTCGACGGAACCAACTTCCACACGTGGAAGTTCAAGATGCAGATGGTGCTCGAGGAGCGCGATCTGTGGGAGATCGTGAGCGGGGAAGTGAAGCTCGAGCACTGTGCTACCGTGCTGGACCAAGCGGCGTTCAAGAGGAAGTCTCGCAAGGCGCTGGCGATCATCTGTCTTGCGATGGAGGATTCGCAACTACCGCTGGTCCGGTCGGCGAGTGGCGCGCATGATGCATGGTCAAGACTGGAAGGACACTTCGAGAAGAGCAGCCTGGCCAACAAGCTCTTCCTTCGTCGACGTTTCTTCACGACTATGATGGACGAAGGTGATGATGTGTTGGAGCACATCAACAAGGTCAAGACTCTGGCGGAGCAGCTCGACGCGGTGGGCGCTCCGGTCAGCGAGGACGACTTGGTGATCACGCTTCTGGGAAGTCTGAGCGAGTCGTACCAGTTCCTGATCACGGCGTTGGAGTCGAGAGCCGACACGCTGACATGGGAACTCGTGACGTCTCGGCTCCTGCATGAGGACATGAAGCGCAAGGAGCAGGGCGGCGACGGAGCCACGTCTGGCCAAGCGTTCATGATGAAGGACAACAAGCGCAAGGGCCGACCGGTGAAGAAGACCGGTGCGTGCCATCAGTGTGGCTGTTGTCAAGAAGACACCTCGACCAGCTGCGGTATATCGGTAAGATACCGGTATGACCCTCACTCATTGACACTGCAATCACTCCTGTGATTATGGGACGGACGATTACGCCACGGGTGGGTACAAGATTGTGGGTACAAGATGGGCTCTACGTGGCACTCGCTGATTGGCAGAAGTAACTCAGAATCCAGTAGAGTGTACCCAGTAGGTAATCCAGTAGGCTTAGAGGTAGCAAGGAGTTTGCGAACTAAGGACCTAAATCAATCACTTTGCATTTTGCTCTAAACCACTCAAGTCTTTAGCTTAGAGGTAGCAAGGAGTTTGCGAACTAAGGACCTAAATCAATCACTTTGCATTTTGCTCTAAACCACTCAAGTCTTTAGGTTATGAGCCCAAGCCCCGCAGACTTTGCCCCCCCCGCCACCGACTTCGCATTCGCCATGGACACCATCCGACCACGACCGCTCGCATCAACAAGTTCGACGGAACCAACTTCCACACGTGGAAGTTCAAGATGCAGATGGTGCTCGAGGAGCGCGATCTGTGGGAGATCGTGAGCGGGGAAGTGAAGCTCGAGCACTGTGCTACCGTGCTGGACCAAGCGGCGTTCAAGAGGAAGTCTCGCAAGGCGCTGGCGATCATCTGTCTTGCGATGGAGGATTCGCAACTACCGCTGGTCCGGTCGGCGAGTGGCGCGCATGATGCATGGTCAAGACTGGAAGGACACTTCGAGAAGAGCAGCCTGGCCAACAAGCTCTTCCTTCGTCGACGTTTCTTCACGACTATGATGGACGAAGGTGATGATGTGTTGGAGCACATCAACAAGGTCAAGACTCTGGCGGAGCAGCTCGACGCGGTGGGCGCTCCGGTCAGCGAGGACGACTTGGTGATCACGCTTCTGGGAAGTCTGAGCGAGTCGTACCAGTTCCTGATCACGGCGTTGGAGTCGAGAGCCGACACGCTGACATGGGAACTCGTGACGTCTCGGCTCCTGCATGAGGACATGAAGCGCAAGGAGCAGGGCGGCGACGGAGCCACGTCTGGCCAAGCGTTCATGATGAAGGACAACAAGCGCAAGGGCCGACCGGTGAAGAAGACCGGTGCGTGCCATCAGTGTGGCTGTTGTCAAGAAGACACCTCGACCAGCTGCGGTATATCGGTAAGATACCGGTATGACCCTCACTCATTGACACTGCAATCACTCCTGTGATTATGGGACGGACGATTACGCCACGGGTGGGTACAAGATTGTGGGTACAAGATGGGCTCTACGTGGCACTCGCTGATTGGCAGAAGTAACTCAGAATCCAGTAGAGTGTACCCAGTAGGAAATCCAGTAGGCTTAGAGGTAGCAAGGAGTTTGCGAACTAAGGACCTAAATCAATCACTTTGCATTTTGCTCTAAACCACTCAAGTCTTTAGCTTAGAGGTAGCAAGGAGTTTGCGAACTAAGGACCTAAATCAATCACTTTGCATTTTGCTCTAAACCACTCAAGTCTTTAGGTTATGAGCCCAAGCCCCGCAGACTCTGCCCCCCCCCGCCACCGACTTCGCATTCGCCATGGACACCTCCGCCCCAAGCCGCATCAACAAGTTCGACGGAACCAACTTCCACACGTGGAAGTTCAAGATGCAGATGGTGCTCGAGGAGCGCGATCTGTGGGAGATCGTGAGCGGGGAAGTGAAGCTCGAGCACTGTGCTACCGTGCTGGACCAAGCGGCGTTCAAGAGGAAGTCTCGCAAGGCGCTGGCGATCATCTGTCTTGCGATGGAGGATTCGCAACTACCGCTGGTCCGGTCGGCGAGTGGCGCGCATGATGCATGGTCAAGACTGGAAGGACACTTCGAGAAGAGCAGCCTGGCCAACAAGCTCTTCCTTCGTCGACGTTTCTTCACGACTATGATGGACGAAGGTGATGATGTGTTGGAGCACATCAACAAGGTCAAGACTCTGGCGGAGCAGCTCGACGCGGTGGGCGCTCCGGTCAGCGAGGACGACTTGGTGATCACGCTTCTGGGAAGTCTGAGCGAGTCGTACCAGTTCCTGATCACGGCGTTGGAGTCGAGAGCCGACACGCTGACATGGGAACTCGTGACGTCTCGGCTCCTGCATGAGGACATGAAGCGCAAGGAGCAGGGCGGCGACGGAGCCACGTCTGGCCAAGCGTTCATGATGAAGGACAACAAGCGCAAGGGCCGACCGGTGAAGAAGACCGGTGCGTGCCATCAGTGTGGCTGTTGTCAAGAAGACACCTCGACCAGCTGCGGTATATCGGTAAGATACCGGTATGACCCTCACTCATTGACACTGCAATCACTCCTGTGATTATGGGACGGACGATTACGCCACGGGTGGGTACAAGATTGTGGGTACAAGATGGGCTCTACGTGGCACTCGCTGATTGGCAGAAGTAACTCAGAATCCAGTAGAGTGTACCCAGTAGGAAATCCAGTAGGCTTAGAGGTAGCAAGGAGTTTGCGAACTAAGGACCTAAATCAATCACTTTGCATTTTGCTCTAAACCACTCAAGTCTTTAGGTTATGAGCCCAAGCCCCGCAGACTCTGCCCCCCGCCACCGACTTCGCATTCGCCATGGACACCATCCCGACCACGACCGCTCGCATCAACAAGTTCGACGGAACCAACTTCCACACGTGGAAGTTCAAGATGCAGATGGTGCTCGAGGAGCGCGATCTGTGGGAGATCGTGAGCGGGGAAGTGAAGCTCGAGCACTGTGCTACCGTGCTGGACCAAGCGGCGTTCAAGAGGAAGTCTCGCAAGGCGCTGGCGATCATCTGTCTTGCGATGGAGGATTCGCAACTACCGCTGGTCCGGTCGGCGAGTGGCGCGCATGATGCATGGTCAAGACTGGAAGGACACTTCGAGAAGAGCAGCCTGGCCAACAAGCTCTTCCTTCGTCGACGTTTCTTCACGACTATGATGGACGAAGGTGATGATGTGTTGGAGCACATCAACAAGGTCAAGACTCTGGCGGAGCAGCTCGACGCGGTGGGCGCTCCGGTCAGCGAGGACGACTTGGTGATCACGCTTCTGGGAAGTCTGAGCGAGTCGTACCAGTTCCTGATCACGGCGTTGGAGTCGAGAGCCGACACGCTGACATGGGAACTCGTGACGTCTCGGCTCCTGCATGAGGACATGAAGCGCAAGGAGCAGGGCGGCGACGGAGCCACGTCTGGCCAAGCGTTCATGATGAAGGACAACAAGCGCAAGGGCCGACCGGTGAAGAAGACCGGTGCGTGCCATCAGTGTGGCTGTTGTCAAGAAGACACCTCGACCAGCTGCGGTATATCGGTAAGATACCGGTATGACCCTCACTCATTGACACTGCAATCACTCCTGTGATTATGGGACGGACGATTACGCCACGGGTGGGTACAAGATTGTGGGTACAAGATGGGCTCTACGTGGCACTCGCTGATTGGCAGAAGTAACTCAGAATCCAGTAGAGTGTACCCAGTAGGAAATCCAGTAGGCTTAGAGGTAGCAAGGAGTTTGCGAACTAAGGACCTAAATCAATCACTTTGCATTTTGCTCTAAACCACTCAAGTCTTTAGGTTATGAGCCCAAGCCCCGCAGACTCTGCCCCCCGCCACCGACTTCGCATTCGCCATGGACACCATCCCGACCACGACCGCTCGCATCAACAAGTTCGACGGAACCAACTTCCACACGTGGAAGTTCAAGATGCAGATGGTGCTCGAGGAGCGCGATCTGTGGGAGATCGTGAGCGGGAAGTGAAGCTCGAGCACTGTGCTACCGTGCTGGACCAAGCGGCGTTCAAGAGGAAGTCTCGCAAGGCGCTGGCGATCATCTGTCTTGCGATGGAGGATTCGCAACTACCGCTGGTCCGGTCGGCGAGTGGCGCGCATGATGCATGGTCAAGACTGGAAGGACACTTCGAGAAGAGCAGCCTGGCCAACAAGCTCTTCCTTCGTCGACGTTTCTTCACGACTATGATGGACGAAGGTGATGATGTGTTGGAGCACATCAACAAGGTCAAGACTCTGGCGGAGCAGCTCGACGCGGTGGGCGCTCCGGTCAGCGAGGACGACTTGGTGATCACGCTTCTGGGAAGTCTGAGCGAGTCGTACCAGTTCCTGATCACGGCGTTGGAGTCGAGAGCCGACACGCTGACATGGGAACTCGTGACGTCTCGGCTCCTGCATGAGGACATGAAGCGCAAGGAGCAGGGCGGCGACGGAGCCACGTCTGGCCAAGCGTTCATGATGAAGGACAACAAGCGCAAGGGCCGACCGGTGAAGAAGACCGGTGCGTGCCATCAGTGTGGCTGTTGTCAAGAAGACACCTCGACCAGCTGCGGTATATCGGTAAGATACCGGTATGACCCTCACTCATTGACACTGCAATCACTCCTGTGATTATGGGACGGACGATTACGCCACGGGTGGGTACAAGATTGTGGGTACAAGATGGGCTCTACGTGGCACTCGCTGATTGGCAGAAGTAACTCAGAATCCAGTAGAGTGTACCCAGTAGGTAATCCAGTAGGCTTAGAGGTAGCAAGGAGTTTGCGAACTAAGGACCTAAATCAATCACTTTGCATTTTGCTCTAAACCACTCAAGTCTTTAGCTTAGAGGTAGCAAGGAGTTTGCGAACTAAGGACCTAAATCAATCACTTTGCATTTTGCTCTAAACCACTCAAGTCTTTAGGTTATGAGCCCAAGCCCCGCAGACTCTGCCCCCCCCGCCACCGACTTCGCATTCGCCATGGACACCATCCCGACCACGACCGCTCGCATCAACAAGTTCGACGGAACCAACTTCCACACGTGGAAGTTCAAGATGCAGATGGTGCTCGAGGAGCGCGATCTGTGGGAGATCGTGAGCGGGGAAGTGAAGCTCGAGCACTGTGCTACCGTGCTGGACCAAGCGGCGTTCAAGAGGAAGTCTCGCAAGGCGCTGGCGATCATCTGTCTTGCGATGGAGGATTCGCAACTACCGCTGGTCCGGTCGGCGAGTGGCGCGCATGATGCATGGTCAAGACTGGAAGGACACTTCGAGAAGAGCAGCCTGGCCAACAAGCTCTTCCTTCGTCGACGTTTCTTCACGACTATGATGGACGAAGGTGATGATGTGTTGGAGCACATCAACAAGGTCAAGACTCTGGCGGAGCAGCTCGACGCGGTGGGCGCTCCGGTCAGCGAGGACGACTTGGTGATCACGCTTCTGGGAAGTCTGAGCGAGTCGTACCAGTTCCTGATCACGGCGTTGGAGTCGAGAGCCGACACGCTGACATGGGAACTCGTGACGTCTCGGCTCCTGCATGAGGACATGAAGCGCAAGGAGCAGGGCGGCGACGGAGCCACGTCTGGCCAAGCGTTCATGATGAAGGACAACAAGCGCAAGGGCCGACCGGTGAAGAAGACCGGTGCGTGCCATCAGTGTGGCTGTTGTCAAGAAGACACCTCGACCAGCTGCGGTATATCGGTAAGATACCGGTATGACCCTCACTCATTGACACTGCAATCACTCCTGTGATTATGGGACGGACGATTACGCCACGGGTGGGTACAAGATTGTGGGTACAAGATGGGCTCTACGTGGCACTCGCTGATTGGCAGAAGTAACTCAGAATCCAGTAGAGTGTACCCAGTAGGAAATCCAGTAGGCTTAGAGGTAGCAAGGAGTTTGCGAACTAAGGACCTAAATCAATCACTTTGCATTTTGCTCTAAACCACTCAAGTCTTTAGCTTAGAGGTAGCAAGGAGTTTGCGAACTAAGGACCTAAATCAATCACTTTGCATTTTGCTCTAAACCACTCAAGTCTTTAGGTTATGAGCCCAAGCCCCGCAGACTCTGCCCCCCCCGCCACCGACTTCGCATTCGCCATGGACACCATCCCGACCACGACCGCTCGCATCAACAAGTTCGACGGAACCAACTTCCACACGTGGAAGTTCAAGATGCAGATGGTGCTCGAGGAGCGCGATCTGTGGGAGATCGTGAGCGGGGAAGTGAAGCTCGAGCACTGTGCTACCGTGCTGGACCAAGCGGCGTTCAAGAGGAAGTCTCGCAAGGCGCTGGCGATCATCTGTCTTGCGATGGAGGATTCGCAACTACCGCTGGTCCGGTCGGCGAGTGGCGCGCATGATGCATGGTCAAGACTGGAAGGACACTTCGAGAAGAGCAGCCTGGCCAACAAGCTCTTCCTTCGTCGACGTTTCTTCACGACTATGATGGACGAAGGTGATGATGTGTTGGAGCACATCAACAAGGTCAAGACTCTGGCGGAGCAGCTCGACGCGGTGGGCGCTCCGGTCAGCGAGGACGACTTGGTGATCACGCTTCTGGGAAGTCTGAGCGAGTCGTACCAGTTCCTGATCACGGCGTTGGAGTCGAGAGCCGACACGCTGACATGGGAACTCGTGACGTCTCGGCTCCTGCATGAGGACATGAAGCGCAAGGAGCAGGGCGGCGACGGAGCCACGTCTGGCCAAGCGTTCATGATGAAGGACAACAAGCGCAAGGGCCGACCGGTGAAGAAGACCGGTGCGTGCCATCAGTGTGGCTGTTGTCAAGAAGACACCTCGACCAGCTGCGGTATATCGGTAAGATACCGGTATGACCCTCACTCATTGACACTGCAATCACTCCTGTGATTATGGGACGGACGATTACGCCACGGGTGGGTACAAGATTGTGGGTACAAGATGGGCTCTACGTGGCACTCGCTGATTGGCAGAAGTAACTCAGAATCCAGTAGAGTGTACCCAGTAGGAAATCCAGTAGGCTTAGAGGTAGCAAGGAGTTTGCGAACTAAGGACCTAAATCAATCACTTTGCATTTTGCTCTAAACCACTCAAGTCTTTAGCTTAGAGGTAGCAAGGAGTTTGCGAACTAAGGACCTAAATCAATCACTTTGCATTTTGCTCTAAACCACTCAAGTCTTTAGGTTATGAGCCCAAGCCCCGCAGACTCTGCCCCCCCCGCCACCGACTTCGCATTCGCCATGGACACCATCCCGACCACGACCGCTCGCATCAACAAGTTCGACGGAACCAACTTCCACACGTGGAAGTTCAAGATGCAGATGGTGCTCGAGGAGCGCGATCTGTGGGAGATCGTGAGCGGGGAAGTGAAGCTCGAGCACTGTGCTACCGTGCTGGACCAAGCGGCGTTCAAGAGGAAGTCTCGCAAGGCGCTGGCGATCATCTGTCTTGCGATGGAGGATTCGCAACTACCGCTGGTCCGGTCGGCGAGTGGCGCGCATGATGCATGGTCAAGACTGGAAGGACACTTCGAGAAGAGCAGCCTGGCCAACAAGCTCTTCCTTCGTCGACGTTTCTTCACGACTATGATGGACGAAGGTGATGATGTGTTGGAGCACATCAACAAGGTCAAGACTCTGGCGGAGCAGCTCGACGCGGTGGGCGCTCCGGTCAGCGAGGACGACTTGGTGATCACGCTTCTGGGAAGTCTGAGCGAGTCGTACCAGTTCCTGATCACGGCGTTGGAGTCGAGAGCCGACACGCTGACATGGGAACTCGTGACGTCTCGGCTCCTGCATGAGGACATGAAGCGCAAGGAGCAGGGCGGCGACGGAGCCACGTCTGGCCAAGCGTTCATGATGAAGGACAACAAGCGCAAGGGCCGACCGGTGAAGAAGACCGGTGCGTGCCATCAGTGTGGCTGTTGTCAAGAAGACACCTCGACCAGCTGCGGTATATCGGTAAGATACCGGTATGACCCTCACTCATTGACACTGCAATCACTCCTGTGATTATGGGACGGACGATTACGCCACGGGTGGGTACAAGATTGTGGGTACAAGATGGGCTCTACGTGGCACTCGCTGATTGGCAGAAGTAACTCAGAATCCAGTAGAGTGTACCCAGTAGGAAATCCAGTAGGCTTAGAGGTAGCAAGGAGTTTGCGAACTAAGGACCTAAATCAATCACTTTGCATTTTGCTCTAAACCACTCAAGTCTTTAGCTTAGAGGTAGCAAGGAGTTTGCGAACTAAGGACCTAAATCAATCACTTTGCATTTTGCTCTAAACCACTCAAGTCTTTAGGTTATGAGCCCAAGCCCCGCAGACTCTGCCCCCCCCGCCACCGACTTCGCATTCGCCATGGACACCATCCCGACCACGACCGCTCGCATCAACAAGTTCGACGGAACCAACTTCCACACGTGGAAGTTCAAGATGCAGATGGTGCTCGAGGAGCGCGATCTGTGGGAGATCGTGAGCGGGGAAGTGAAGCTCGAGCACTGTGCTACCGTGCTGGACCAAGCGGCGTTCAAGAGGAAGTCTCGCAAGGCGCTGGCGATCATCTGTCTTGCGATGGAGGATTCGCAACTACCGCTGGTCCGGTCGGCGAGTGGCGCGCATGATGCATGGTCAAGACTGGAAGGACACTTCGAGAAGAGCAGCCTGGCCAACAAGCTCTTCCTTCGTCGACGTTTCTTCACGACTATGATGGACGAAGGTGATGATGTGTTGGAGCACATCAACAAGGTCAAGACTCTGGCGGAGCAGCTCGACGCGGTGGGCGCTCCGGTCAGCGAGGACGACTTGGTGATCACGCTTCTGGGAAGTCTGAGCGAGTCGTACCAGTTCCTGATCACGGCGTTGGAGTCGAGAGCCGACACGCTGACATGGGAACTCGTGACGTCTCGGCTCCTGCATGAGGACATGAAGCGCAAGGAGCAGGGCGGCGACGGAGCCACGTCTGGCCAAGCGTTCATGATGAAGGACAACAAGCGCAAGGGCCGACCGGTGAAGAAGACCGGTGCGTGCCATCAGTGTGGCTGTTGTCAAGAAGACACCTCGACCAGCTGCGGTATATCGGTAAGATACCGGTATGACCCTCACTCATTGACACTGCAATCACTCCTGTGATTATGGGACGGACGATTACGCCACGGGTGGGTACAAGATTGTGGGTACAAGATGGGCTCTACGTGGCACTCGCTGATTGGCAGAAGTAACTCAGAATCCAGTAGAGTGTACCCAGTAGGAAATCCAGTAGGCTTAGAGGTAGCAAGGAGTTTGCGAACTAAGGACCTAAATCAATCACTTTGCATTTTGCTCTAAACCACTCAAGTCTTTAGCTTAGAGGTAGCAAGGAGTTTGCGAACTAAGGACCTAAATCAATCACTTTGCATTTTGCTCTAAACCACTCAAGTCTTTAGGTTATGAGCCCAAGCCCCGCAGACTCTGCCCCCCCCGCCACCGACTTCGCATTCGCCATGGACACCATCCCGACCACGACCGCTCGCATCAACAAGTTCGACGGAACCAACTTCCACACGTGGAAGTTCAAGATGCAGATGGTGCTCGAGGAGCGCGATCTGTGGGAGATCGTGAGCGGGGAAGTGAAGCTCGAGCACTGTGCTACCGTGCTGGACCAAGCGGCGTTCAAGAGGAAGTCTCGCAAGGCGCTGGCGATCATCTGTCTTGCGATGGAGGATTCGCAACTACCGCTGGTCCGGTCGGCGAGTGGCGCGCATGATGCATGGTCAAGACTGGAAGGACACTTCGAGAAGAGCAGCCTGGCCAACAAGCTCTTCCTTCGTCGACGTTTCTTCACGACTATGATGGACGAAGGTGATGATGTGTTGGAGCACATCAACAAGGTCAAGACTCTGGCGGAGCAGCTCGACGCGGTGGGCGCTCCGGTCAGCGAGGACGACTTGGTGATCACGCTTCTGGGAAGTCTGAGCGAGTCGTACCAGTTCCTGATCACGGCGTTGGAGTCGAGAGCCGACACGCTGACATGGGAACTCGTGACGTCTCGGCTCCTGCATGAGGACATGAAGCGCAAGGAGCAGGGCGGCGACGGAGCCACGTCTGGCCAAGCGTTCATGATGAAGGACAACAAGCGCAAGGGCCGACCGGTGAAGAAGACCGGTGCGTGCCATCAGTGTGGCTGTTGTCAAGAAGACACCTCGACCAGCTGCGGTATATCGGTAAGATACCGGTATGACCCTCACTCATTGACACTGCAATCACTCCTGTGATTATGGGACGGACGATTACGCCACGGGTGGGTACAAGATTGTGGGTACAAGATGGGCTCTACGTGGCACTCGCTGATTGGCAGAAGTAACTCAGAATCCAGTAGAGTGTACCCAGTAGGAAATCCAGTAGGCTTAGAGGTAGCAAGGAGTTTGCGAACTAAGGACCTAAATCAATCACTTTGCATTTTGCTCTAAACCACTCAAGTCTTTAGCTTAGAGGTAGCAAGGAGTTTGCGAACTAAGGACCTAAATCAATCACTTTGCATTTTGCTCTAAACCACTCAAGTCTTTAGGTTATGAGCCCAAGCCCCGCAGACTCTGCCCCCCCCGCCACCGACTTCGCATTCGCCATGGACACCATCCCGACCACGACCGCTCGCATCAACAAGTTCGACGGAACCAACTTCCACACGTGGAAGTTCAAGATGCAGATGGTGCTCGAGGAGCGCGATCTGTGGGAGATCGTGAGCGGGGAAGTGAAGCTCGAGCACTGTGCTACCGTGCTGGACCAAGCGGCGTTCAAGAGGAAGTCTCGCAAGGCGCTGGCGATCATCTGTCTTGCGATGGAGGATTCGCAACTACCGCTGGTCCGGTCGGCGAGTGGCGCGCATGATGCATGGTCAAGACTGGAAGGACACTTCGAGAAGAGCAGCCTGGCCAACAAGCTCTTCCTTCGTCGACGTTTCTTCACGACTATGATGGACGAAGGTGATGATGTGTTGGAGCACATCAACAAGGTCAAGACTCTGGCGGAGCAGCTCGACGCGGTGGGCGCTCCGGTCAGCGAGGACGACTTGGTGATCACGCTTCTGGGAAGTCTGAGCGAGTCGTACCAGTTCCTGATCACGGCGTTGGAGTCGAGAGCCGACACGCTGACATGGGAACTCGTGACGTCTCGGCTCCTGCATGAGGACATGAAGCGCAAGGAGCAGGGCGGCGACGGAGCCACGTCTGGCCAAGCGTTCATGATGAAGGACAACAAGCGCAAGGGCCGACCGGTGAAGAAGACCGGTGCGTGCCATCAGTGTGGCTGTTGTCAAGAAGACACCTCGACCAGCTGCGGTATATCGGTAAGATACCGGTATGACCCTCACTCATTGACACTGCAATCACTCCTGTGATTATGGGACGGACGATTACGCCACGGGTGGGTACAAGATTGTGGGTACAAGATGGGCTCTACGTGGCACTCGCTGATTGGCAGAAGTAACTCAGAATCCAGTAGAGTGTACCCAGTAGGAAATCCAGTAGGCTTAGAGGTAGCAAGGAGTTTGCGAACTAAGGACCTAAATCAATCACTTTGCATTTTGCTCTAAACCACTCAAGTCTTTAGCTTAGAGGTAGCAAGGAGTTTGCGAACTAAGGACCTAAATCAATCACTTTGCATTTTGCTCTAAACCACTCAAGTCTTTAGGTTATGAGCCCAAGCCCCGCAGACTCTGCCCCCCCCGCCACCGACTTCGCATTCGCCATGGACACCATCCCGACCACGACCGCTCGCATCAACAAGTTCGACGGAACCAACTTCCACACGTGGAAGTTCAAGATGCAGATGGTGCTCGAGGAGCGCGATCTGTGGGAGATCGTGAGCGGGGAAGTGAAGCTCGAGCACTGTGCTACCGTGCTGGACCAAGCGGCGTTCAAGAGGAAGTCTCGCAAGGCGCTGGCGATCATCTGTCTTGCGATGGAGGATTCGCAACTACCGCTGGTCCGGTCGGCGAGTGGCGCGCATGATGCATGGTCAAGACTGGAAGGACACTTCGAGAAGAGCAGCCTGGCCAACAAGCTCTTCCTTCGTCGACGTTTCTTCACGACTATGATGGACGAAGGTGATGATGTGTTGGAGCACATCAACAAGGTCAAGACTCTGGCGGAGCAGCTCGACGCGGTGGGCGCTCCGGTCAGCGAGGACGACTTGGTGATCACGCTTCTGGGAAGTCTGAGCGAGTCGTACCAGTTCCTGATCACGGCGTTGGAGTCGAGAGCCGACACGCTGACATGGGAACTCGTGACGTCTCGGCTCCTGCATGAGGACATGAAGCGCAAGGAGCAGGGCGGCGACGGAGCCACGTCTGGCCAAGCGTTCATGATGAAGGACAACAAGCGCAAGGGCCGACCGGTGAAGAAGACCGGTGCGTGCCATCAGTGTGGCTGTTGTCAAGAAGACACCTCGACCAGCTGCGGTATATCGGTAAGATACCGGTATGACCCTCACTCATTGACACTGCAATCACTCCTGTGATTATGGGACGGACGATTACGCCACGGGTGGGTACAAGATTGTGGGTACAAGATGGGCTCTACGTGGCACTCGCTGATTGGCAGAAGTAACTCAGAATCCAGTAGAGTGTACCCAGTAGGAAATCCAGTAGGCTTAGAGGTAGCAAGGAGTTTGCGAACTAAGGACCTAAATCAATCACTTTGCATTTTGCTCTAAACCACTCAAGTCTTTAGGTTATGAGCCCAAGCCCCGCAGACTCTGCCCCCCGCCACCGACTTCGCATTCGCCATGGACACCATCCCGACCACGACCGCTCGCATCAACAAGTTCGACGGAACCAACTTCCACACGTGGAAGTTCAAGATGCAGATGGTGCTCGAGGAGCGCGATCTGTGGGAGATCGTGAGCGGGGAAGTGAAGCTCGAGCACTGTGCTACCGTGCTGGACCAAGCGGCGTTCAAGAGGAAGTCTCGCAAGGCGCTGGCGATCATCTGTCTTGCGATGGAGGATTCGCAACTACCGCTGGTCCGGTCGGCGAGTGGCGCGCATGATGCATGGTCAAGACTGGAAGGACACTTCGAGAAGAGCAGCCTGGCCAACAAGCTCTTCCTTCGTCGACGTTTCTTCACGACTATGATGGACGAAGGTGATGATGTGTTGGAGCACATCAACAAGGTCAAGACTCTGGCGGAGCAGCTCGACGCGGTGGGCGCTCCGGTCAGCGAGGACGACTTGGTGATCACGCTTCTGGGAAGTCTGAGCGAGTCGTACCAGTTCCTGATCACGGCGTTGGAGTCGAGAGCCGACACGCTGACATGGGAACTCGTGACGTCTCGGCTCCTGCATGAGGACATGAAGCGCAAGGAGCAGGGCGGCGACGGAGCCACGTCTGGCCAAGCGTTCATGATGAAGGACAACAAGCGCAAGGGCCGACCGGTGAAGAAGACCGGTGCGTGCCATCAGTGTGGCTGTTGTCAAGAAGACACCTCGACCAGCTGCGGTATATCGGTAAGATACCGGTATGACCCTCACTCATTGACACTGCAATCACTCCTGTGATTATGGGACGGACGATTACGCCACGGGTGGGTACAAGATTGTGGGTACAAGATGGGCTCTACGTGGCACTCGCTGATTGGCAGAAGTAACTCAGAATCCAGTAGAGTGTACCCAGTAGGAAATCCAGTAGGCTTAGAGGTAGCAAGGAGTTTGCGAACTAAGGACCTAAATCAATCACTTTGCATTTTGCTCTAAACCACTCAAGTCTTTAGCTTAGAGGTAGCAAGGAGTTTGCGAACTAAGGACCTAAATCAATCACTTTGCATTTTGCTCTAAACCACTCAAGTCTTTAGGTTATGAGCCCAAGCCCCGCAGACTCTGCCCCCCCCGCCACCGACTTCGCATTCGCCATGGACACCATCCCGACCACGACCGCTCGCATCAACAAGTTCGACGGAACCAACTTCCACACGTGGAAGTTCAAGATGCAGATGGTGCTCGAGGAGCGCGATCTGTGGGAGATCGTGAGCGGGGAAGTGAAGCTCGAGCACTGTGCTACCGTGCTGGACCAAGCGGCGTTCAAGAGGAAGTCTCGCAAGGCGCTGGCGATCATCTGTCTTGCGATGGAGGATTCGCAACTACCGCTGGTCCGGTCGGCGAGTGGCGCGCATGATGCATGGTCAAGACTGGAAGGACACTTCGAGAAGAGCAGCCTGGCCAACAAGCTCTTCCTTCGTCGACGTTTCTTCACGACTATGATGGACGAAGGTGATGATGTGTTGGAGCACATCAACAAGGTCAAGACTCTGGCGGAGCAGCTCGACGCGGTGGGCGCTCCGGTCAGCGAGGACGACTTGGTGATCACGCTTCTGGGAAGTCTGAGCGAGTCGTACCAGTTCCTGATCACGGCGTTGGAGTCGAGAGCCGACACGCTGACATGGGAACTCGTGACGTCTCGGCTCCTGCATGAGGACATGAAGCGCAAGGAGCAGGGCGGCGACGGAGCCACGTCTGGCCAAGCGTTCATGATGAAGGACAACAAGCGCAAGGGCCGACCGGTGAAGAAGACCGGTGCGTGCCATCAGTGTGGCTGTTGTCAAGAAGACACCTCGACCAGCTGCGGTATATCGGTAAGATACCGGTATGACCCTCACTCATTGACACTGCAATCACTCCTGTGATTATGGGACGGACGATTACGCCACGGGTGGGTACAAGATTGTGGGTACAAGATGGGCTCTACGTGGCACTCGCTGATTGGCAGAAGTAACTCAGAATCCAGTAGAGTGTACCCAGTAGGAAATCCAGTAGGCTTAGAGGTAGCAAGGAGTTTGCGAACTAAGGACCTAAATCAATCACTTTGCATTTTGCTCTAAACCACTCAAGTCTTTAGCTTAGAGGTAGCAAGGAGTTTGCGAACTAAGGACCTAAATCAATCACTTTGCATTTTGCTCTAAACCACTCAAGTCTTTAGGTTATGAGCCCAAGCCCCGCAGACTCTGCCCCCCCCGCCACCGACTTCGCATTCGCCATGGACACCATCCCGACCACGACCGCTCGCATCAACAAGTTCGACGGAACCAACTTCCACACGTGGAAGTTCAAGATGCAGATGGTGCTCGAGGAGCGCGATCTGTGGGAGATCGTGAGCGGGGAAGTGAAGCTCGAGCACTGTGCTACCGTGCTGGACCAAGCGGCGTTCAAGAGGAAGTCTCGCAAGGCGCTGGCGATCATCTGTCTTGCGATGGAGGATTCGCAACTACCGCTGGTCCGGTCGGCGAGTGGCGCGCATGATGCATGGTCAAGACTGGAAGGACACTTCGAGAAGAGCAGCCTGGCCAACAAGCTCTTCCTTCGTCGACGTTTCTTCACGACTATGATGGACGAAGGTGATGATGTGTTGGAGCACATCAACAAGGTCAAGACTCTGGCGGAGCAGCTCGACGCGGTGGGCGCTCCGGTCAGCGAGGACGACTTGGTGATCACGCTTCTGGGAAGTCTGAGCGAGTCGTACCAGTTCCTGATCACGGCGTTGGAGTCGAGAGCCGACACGCTGACATGGGAACTCGTGACGTCTCGGCTCCTGCATGAGGACATGAAGCGCAAGGAGCAGGGCGGCGACGGAGCCACGTCTGGCCAAGCGTTCATGATGAAGGACAACAAGCGCAAGGGCCGACCGGTGAAGAAGACCGGTGCGTGCCATCAGTGTGGCTGTTGTCAAGAAGACACCTCGACCAGCTGCGGTATATCGGTAAGATACCGGTATGACCCTCACTCATTGACACTGCAATCACTCCTGTGATTATGGGACGGACGATTACGCCACGGGTGGGTACAAGATTGTGGGTACAAGATGGGCTCTACGTGGCACTCGCTGATTGGCAGAAGTAACTCAGAATCCAGTAGAGTGTACCCAGTAGGAAATCCAGTAGGCTTAGAGGTAGCAAGGAGTTTGCGAACTAAGGACCTAAATCAATCACTTTGCATTTTGCTCTAAACCACTCAAGTCTTTAGCTTAGAGGTAGCAAGGAGTTTGCGAACTAAGGACCTAAATCAATCACTTTGCATTTTGCTCTAAACCACTCAAGTCTTTAGGTTATGAGCCCAAGCCCCGCAGACTCTGCCCCCCCCGCCACCGACTTCGCATTCGCCATGGACACCATCCCGACCACGACCGCTCGCATCAACAAGTTCGACGGAACCAACTTCCACACGTGGAAGTTCAAGATGCAGATGGTGCTCGAGGAGCGCGATCTGTGGGAGATCGTGAGCGGGGAAGTGAAGCTCGAGCACTGTGCTACCGTGCTGGACCAAGCGGCGTTCAAGAGGAAGTCTCGCAAGGCGCTGGCGATCATCTGTCTTGCGATGGAGGATTCGCAACTACCGCTGGTCCGGTCGGCGAGTGGCGCGCATGATGCATGGTCAAGACTGGAAGGACACTTCGAGAAGAGCAGCCTGGCCAACAAGCTCTTCCTTCGTCGACGTTTCTTCACGACTATGATGGACGAAGGTGATGATGTGTTGGAGCACATCAACAAGGTCAAGACTCTGGCGGAGCAGCTCGACGCGGTGGGCGCTCCGGTCAGCGAGGACGACTTGGTGATCACGCTTCTGGGAAGTCTGAGCGAGTCGTACCAGTTCCTGATCACGGCGTTGGAGTCGAGAGCCGACACGCTGACATGGGAACTCGTGACGTCTCGGCTCCTGCATGAGGACATGAAGCGCAAGGAGCAGGGCGGCGACGGAGCCACGTCTGGCCAAGCGTTCATGATGAAGGACAACAAGCGCAAGGGCCGACCGGTGAAGAAGACCGGTGCGTGCCATCAGTGTGGCTGTTGTCAAGAAGACACCTCGACCAGCTGCGGTATATCGGTAAGATACCGGTATGACCCTCACTCATTGACACTGCAATCACTCCTGTGATTATGGGACGGACGATTACGCCACGGGTGGGTACAAGATTGTGGGTACAAGATGGGCTCTACGTGGCACTCGCTGATTGGCAGAAGTAACTCAGAATCCAGTAGAGTGTACCCAGTAGGAAATCCAGTAGGCTTAGAGGTAGCAAGGAGTTTGCGAACTAAGGACCTAAATCAATCACTTTGCATTTTGCTCTAAACCACTCAAGTCTTTAGCTTAGAGGTAGCAAGGAGTTTGCGAACTAAGGACCTAAATCAATCACTTTGCATTTTGCTCTAAACCACTCAAGTCTTTAGGTTATGAGCCCAAGCCCCGCAGACTCTGCCCCCCCCGCCACCGACTTCGCATTCGCCATGGACACCATCCCGACCACGACCGCTCGCATCAACAAGTTCGACGGAACCAACTTCCACACGTGGAAGTTCAAGATGCAGATGGTGCTCGAGGAGCGCGATCTGTGGGAGATCGTGAGCGGGGAAGTGAAGCTCGAGCACTGTGCTACCGTGCTGGACCAAGCGGCGTTCAAGAGGAAGTCTCGCAAGGCGCTGGCGATCATCTGTCTTGCGATGGAGGATTCGCAACTACCGCTGGTCCGGTCGGCGAGTGGCGCGCATGATGCATGGTCAAGACTGGAAGGACACTTCGAGAAGAGCAGCCTGGCCAACAAGCTCTTCCTTCGTCGACGTTTCTTCACGACTATGATGGACGAAGGTGATGATGTGTTGGAGCACATCAACAAGGTCAAGACTCTGGCGGAGCAGCTCGACGCGGTGGGCGCTCCGGTCAGCGAGGACGACTTGGTGATCACGCTTCTGGGAAGTCTGAGCGAGTCGTACCAGTTCCTGATCACGGCGTTGGAGTCGAGAGCCGACACGCTGACATGGGAACTCGTGACGTCTCGGCTCCTGCATGAGGACATGAAGCGCAAGGAGCAGGGCGGCGACGGAGCCACGTCTGGCCAAGCGTTCATGATGAAGGACAACAAGCGCAAGGGCCGACCGGTGAAGAAGACCGGTGCGTGCCATCAGTGTGGCTGTTGTCAAGAAGACACCTCGACCAGCTGCGGTATATCGGTAAGATACCGGTATGACCCTCACTCATTGACACTGCAATCACTCCTGTGATTATGGGACGGACGATTACGCCACGGGTGGGTACAAGATTGTGGGTACAAGATGGGCTCTACGTGGCACTCGCTGATTGGCAGAAGTAACTCAGAATCCAGTAGAGTGTACCCAGTAGGAAATCCAGTAGGCTTAGAGGTAGCAAGGAGTTTGCGAACTAAGGACCTAAATCAATCACTTTGCATTTTGCTCTAAACCACTCAAGTCTTTAGGTTATGAGCCCAAGCCCCGTCAGACCCAAGCCCCGCCTCTGCCACCGACTTCGCATTCGCCATGGACACCATCCCGACCACGACCGCTCGCATCAACAAGTTCGACGGAACCAACTTCCACACGTGGAAGTTCAAGATGCAGATGGTGCTCGAGGAGCGCGATCTGTGGGAGATCGTGAGCGGGGAAGTGAAGCTCGAGCACTGTGCTACCGTGCTGGACCAAGCGGCGTTCAAGAGGAAGTCTCGCAAGGCGCTGGCGATCATCTGTCTTGCGATGGAGGATTCGCAACTACCGCTGGTCCGGTCGGCGAGTGGCGCGCATGATGCATGGTCAAGACTGGAAGGACACTTCGAGAAGAGCAGCCTGGCCAACAAGCTCTTCCTTCGTCGACGTTTCTTCACGACTATGATGGACGAAGGTGATGATGTGTTGGAGCACATCAACAAGGTCAAGACTCTGGCGGAGCAGCTCGACGCGGTGGGCGCTCCGGTCAGCGAGGACGACTTGGTGATCACGCTTCTGGGAAGTCTGAGCGAGTCGTACCAGTTCCTGATCACGGCGTTGGAGTCGAGAGCCGACACGCTGACATGGGAACTCGTGACGTCTCGGCTCCTGCATGAGGACATGAAGCGCAAGGAGCAGGGCGGCGACGGAGCCACGTCTGGCCAAGCGTTCATGATGAAGGACAACAAGCGCAAGGGCCGACCGGTGAAGAAGACCGGTGCGTGCCATCAGTGTGGCTGTTGTCAAGAAGACACCTCGACCAGCTGCGGTATATCGGTAAGATACCGGTATGACCCTCACTCATTGACACTGCAATCACTCCTGTGATTATGGGACGGACGATTACGCCACGGGTGGGTACAAGATTGTGGGTACAAGATGGGCTCTACGTGGCACTCGCTGATTGGCAGAAGTAACTCAGAATCCAGTAGAGTGTACCCAGTAGGAAATCCAGTAGGCTTAGAGGTAGCAAGGAGTTTGCGAACTAAGGACCTAAATCAATCACTTTGCATTTTGCTCTAAACCACTCAAGTCTTTAGCTTAGAGGTAGCAAGGAGTTTGCGAACTAAGGACCTAAATCAATCACTTTGCATTTTGCTCTAAACCACTCAAGTCTTTAGGTTATGAGCCCAAGCCCCGCAGACTCTGCCCCCCCCGCCACCGACTTCGCATTCGCCATGGACACCATCCCGACCACGACCGCTCGCATCAACAAGTTCGACGGAACCAACTTCCACACGTGGAAGTTCAAGATGCAGATGGTGCTCGAGGAGCGCGATCTGTGGGAGATCGTGAGCGGGGAAGTGAAGCTCGAGCACTGTGCTACCGTGCTGGACCAAGCGGCGTTCAAGAGGAAGTCTCGCAAGGCGCTGGCGATCATCTGTCTTGCGATGGAGGATTCGCAACTACCGCTGGTCCGGTCGGCGAGTGGCGCGCATGATGCATGGTCAAGACTGGAAGGACACTTCGAGAAGAGCAGCCTGGCCAACAAGCTCTTCCTTCGTCGACGTTTCTTCACGACTATGATGGACGAAGGTGATGATGTGTTGGAGCACATCAACAAGGTCAAGACTCTGGCGGAGCAGCTCGACGCGGTGGGCGCTCCGGTCAGCGAGGACGACTTGGTGATCACGCTTCTGGGAAGTCTGAGCGAGTCGTACCAGTTCCTGATCACGGCGTTGGAGTCGAGAGCCGACACGCTGACATGGGAACTCGTGACGTCTCGGCTCCTGCATGAGGACATGAAGCGCAAGGAGCAGGGCGGCGACGGAGCCACGTCTGGCCAAGCGTTCATGATGAAGGACAACAAGCGCAAGGGCCGACCGGTGAAGAAGACCGGTGCGTGCCATCAGTGTGGCTGTTGTCAAGAAGACACCTCGACCAGCTGCGGTATATCGGTAAGATACCGGTATGACCCTCACTCATTGACACTGCAATCACTCCTGTGATTATGGGACGGACGATTACGCCACGGGTGGGTACAAGATTGTGGGTACAAGATGGGCTCTACGTGGCACTCGCTGATTGGCAGAAGTAACTCAGAATCCAGTAGAGTGTACCCAGTAGGAAATCCAGTAGGCTTAGAGGTAGCAAGGAGTTTGCGAACTAAGGACCTAAATCAATCACTTTGCATTTTGCTCTAAACCACTCAAGTCTTTAGGTTATGAGCCCAAGCCCCGCAGACTCTGCCCCCCGCCACCGACTTCGCATTCGCCATGGACACCATCCCGACCACGACCGCTCGCATCAACAAGTTCGACGGAACCAACTTCCACACGTGGAAGTTCAAGATGCAGATGGTGCTCGAGGAGCGCGATCTGTGGGAGATCGTGAGCGGGGAAGTGAAGCTCGAGCACTGTGCTACCGTGCTGGACCAAGCGGCGTTCAAGAGGAAGTCTCGCAAGGCGCTGGCGATCATCTGTCTTGCGATGGAGGATTCGCAACTACCGCTGGTCCGGTCGGCGAGTGGCGCGCATGATGCATGGTCAAGACTGGAAGGACACTTCGAGAAGAGCAGCCTGGCCAACAAGCTCTTCCTTCGTCGACGTTTCTTCACGACTATGATGGACGAAGGTGATGATGTGTTGGAGCACATCAACAAGGTCAAGACTCTGGCGGAGCAGCTCGACGCGGTGGGCGCTCCGGTCAGCGAGGACGACTTGGTGATCACGCTTCTGGGAAGTCTGAGCGAGTCGTACCAGTTCCTGATCACGGCGTTGGAGTCGAGAGCCGACACGCTGACATGGGAACTCGTGACGTCTCGGCTCCTGCATGAGGACATGAAGCGCAAGGAGCAGGGCGGCGACGGAGCCACGTCTGGCCAAGCGTTCATGATGAAGGACAACAAGCGCAAGGGCCGACCGGTGAAGAAGACCGGTGCGTGCCATCAGTGTGGCTGTTGTCAAGAAGACACCTCGACCAGCTGCGGTATATCGGTAAGATACCGGTATGACCCTCACTCATTGACACTGCAATCACTCCTGTGATTATGGGACGGACGATTACGCCACGGGTGGGTACAAGATTGTGGGTACAAGATGGGCTCTACGTGGCACTCGCTGATTGGCAGAAGTAACTCAGAATCCAGTAGAGTGTACCCAGTAGGAAATCCAGTAGGCTTAGAGGTAGCAAGGAGTTTGCGAACTAAGGACCTAAATCAATCACTTTGCATTTTGCTCTAAACCACTCAAGTCTTTAGCTTAGAGGTAGCAAGGAGTTTGCGAACTAAGGACCTAAATCAATCACTTTGCATTTTGCTCTAAACCACTCAAGTCTTTAGGTTATGAGCCCAAGCCCCGCAGACTCTGCCCCCCCCGCCACCGACTTCGCATTCGCCATGGACACCATCCCGACCACGACCGCTCGCATCAACAAGTTCGACGGAACCAACTTCCACACGTGGAAGTTCAAGATGCAGATGGTGCTCGAGGAGCGCGATCTGTGGGAGATCGTGAGCGGGGAAGTGAAGCTCGAGCACTGTGCTACCGTGCTGGACCAAGCGGCGTTCAAGAGGAAGTCTCGCAAGGCGCTGGCGATCATCTGTCTTGCGATGGAGGATTCGCAACTACCGCTGGTCCGGTCGGCGAGTGGCGCGCATGATGCATGGTCAAGACTGGAAGGACACTTCGAGAAGAGCAGCCTGGCCAACAAGCTCTTCCTTCGTCGACGTTTCTTCACGACTATGATGGACGAAGGTGATGATGTGTTGGAGCACATCAACAAGGTCAAGACTCTGGCGGAGCAGCTCGACGCGGTGGGCGCTCCGGTCAGCGAGGACGACTTGGTGATCACGCTTCTGGGAAGTCTGAGCGAGTCGTACCAGTTCCTGATCACGGCGTTGGAGTCGAGAGCCGACACGCTGACATGGGAACTCGTGACGTCTCGGCTCCTGCATGAGGACATGAAGCGCAAGGAGCAGGGCGGCGACGGAGCCACGTCTGGCCAAGCGTTCATGATGAAGGACAACAAGCGCAAGGGCCGACCGGTGAAGAAGACCGGTGCGTGCCATCAGTGTGGCTGTTGTCAAGAAGACACCTCGACCAGCTGCGGTATATCGGTAAGATACCGGTATGACCCTCACTCATTGACACTGCAATCACTCCTGTGATTATGGGACGGACGATTACGCCACGGGTGGGTACAAGATTGTGGGTACAAGATGGGCTCTACGTGGCACTCGCTGATTGGCAGAAGTAACTCAGAATCCAGTAGAGTGTACCCAGTAGGAAATCCAGTAGGCTTAGAGGTAGCAAGGAGTTTGCGAACTAAGGACCTAAATCAATCACTTTGCATTTTGCTCTAAACCACTCAAGTCTTTAGGTTATGAGCCCAAGCCCCGCAGACTCTGCCCCCCGCCACCGACTTCGCATTCGCCATGGACACCATCCCGACCACGACCGCTCGCATCAACAAGTTCGACGGAACCAACTTCCACACGTGGAAGTTCAAGATGCAGATGGTGCTCGAGGAGCGCGATCTGTGGGAGATCGTGAGCGGGGAAGTGAAGCTCGAGCACTGTGCTACCGTGCTGGACCAAGCGGCGTTCAAGAGGAAGTCTCGCAAGGCGCTGGCGATCATCTGTCTTGCGATGGAGGATTCGCAACTACCGCTGGTCCGGTCGGCGAGTGGCGCGCATGATGCATGGTCAAGACTGGAAGGACACTTCGAGAAGAGCAGCCTGGCCAACAAGCTCTTCCTTCGTCGACGTTTCTTCACGACTATGATGGACGAAGGTGATGATGTGTTGGAGCACATCAACAAGGTCAAGACTCTGGCGGAGCAGCTCGACGCGGTGGGCGCTCCGGTCAGCGAGGACGACTTGGTGATCACGCTTCTGGGAAGTCTGAGCGAGTCGTACCAGTTCCTGATCACGGCGTTGGAGTCGAGAGCCGACACGCTGACATGGGAACTCGTGACGTCTCGGCTCCTGCATGAGGACATGAAGCGCAAGGAGCAGGGCGGCGACGGAGCCACGTCTGGCCAAGCGTTCATGATGAAGGACAACAAGCGCAAGGGCCGACCGGTGAAGAAGACCGGTGCGTGCCATCAGTGTGGCTGTTGTCAAGAAGACACCTCGACCAGCTGCGGTATATCGGTAAGATACCGGTATGACCCTCACTCATTGACACTGCAATCACTCCTGTGATTATGGGACGGACGATTACGCCACGGGTGGGTACAAGATTGTGGGTACAAGATGGGCTCTACGTGGCACTCGCTGATTGGCAGAAGTAACTCAGAATCCAGTAGAGTGTACCCAGTAGGAAATCCAGTAGGCTTAGAGGTAGCAAGGAGTTTGCGAACTAAGGACCTAAATCAATCACTTTGCATTTTGCTCTAAACCACTCAAGTCTTTAGGTTATGAGCCCAAGCCCCGCAGACTCTGCCCCCCGCCACCGACTTCGCATTCGCCATGGACACCATCCCGACCACGACCGCTCGCATCAACAAGTTCGACGGAACCAACTTCCACACGTGGAAGTTCAAGATGCAGATGGTGCTCGAGGAGCGCGATCTGTGGGAGATCGTGAGCGGGGAAGTGAAGCTCGAGCACTGTGCTACCGTGCTGGACCAAGCGGCGTTCAAGAGGAAGTCTCGCAAGGCGCTGGCGATCATCTGTCTTGCGATGGAGGATTCGCAACTACCGCTGGTCCGGTCGGCGAGTGGCGCGCATGATGCATGGTCAAGACTGGAAGGACACTTCGAGAAGAGCAGCCTGGCCAACAAGCTCTTCCTTCGTCGACGTTTCTTCACGACTATGATGGACGAAGGTGATGATGTGTTGGAGCACATCAACAAGGTCAAGACTCTGGCGGAGCAGCTCGACGCGGTGGGCGCTCCGGTCAGCGAGGACGACTTGGTGATCACGCTTCTGGGAAGTCTGAGCGAGTCGTACCAGTTCCTGATCACGGCGTTGGAGTCGAGAGCCGACACGCTGACATGGGAACTCGTGACGTCTCGGCTCCTGCATGAGGACATGAAGCGCAAGGAGCAGGGCGGCGACGGAGCCACGTCTGGCCAAGCGTTCATGATGAAGGACAACAAGCGCAAGGGCCGACCGGTGAAGAAGACCGGTGCGTGCCATCAGTGTGGCTGTTGTCAAGAAGACACCTCGACCAGCTGCGGTATATCGGTAAGATACCGGTATGACCCTCACTCATTGACACTGCAATCACTCCTGTGATTATGGGACGGACGATTACGCCACGGGTGGGTACAAGATTGTGGGTACAAGATGGGCTCTACGTGGCACTCGCTGATTGGCAGAAGTAACTCAGAATCCAGTAGAGTGTACCCAGTAGGAAATCCAGTAGGCTTAGAGGTAGCAAGGAGTTTGCGAACTAAGGACCTAAATCAATCACTTTGCATTTTGCTCTAAACCACTCAAGTCTTTAGGTTATGAGCCCAAGCCCCGCAGACTCTGCCCCCCGCCACCGACTTCGCATTCGCCATGGACACCATCCCGACCACGACCGCTCGCATCAACAAGTTCGACGGAACCAACTTCCACACGTGGAAGTTCAAGATGCAGATGGTGCTCGAGGAGCGCGATCTGTGGGAGATCGTGAGCGGGGAAGTGAAGCTCGAGCACTGTGCTACCGTGCTGGACCAAGCGGCGTTCAAGAGGAAGTCTCGCAAGGCGCTGGCGATCATCTGTCTTGCGATGGAGGATTCGCAACTACCGCTGGTCCGGTCGGCGAGTGGCGCGCATGATGCATGGTCAAGACTGGAAGGACACTTCGAGAAGAGCAGCCTGGCCAACAAGCTCTTCCTTCGTCGACGTTTCTTCACGACTATGATGGACGAAGGTGATGATGTGTTGGAGCACATCAACAAGGTCAAGACTCTGGCGGAGCAGCTCGACGCGGTGGGCGCTCCGGTCAGCGAGGACGACTTGGTGATCACGCTTCTGGGAAGTCTGAGCGAGTCGTACCAGTTCCTGATCACGGCGTTGGAGTCGAGAGCCGACACGCTGACATGGGAACTCGTGACGTCTCGGCTCCTGCATGAGGACATGAAGCGCAAGGAGCAGGGCGGCGACGGAGCCACGTCTGGCCAAGCGTTCATGATGAAGGACAACAAGCGCAAGGGCCGACCGGTGAAGAAGACCGGTGCGTGCCATCAGTGTGGCTGTTGTCAAGAAGACACCTCGACCAGCTGCGGTATATCGGTAAGATACCGGTATGACCCTCACTCATTGACACTGCAATCACTCCTGTGATTATGGGACGGACGATTACGCCACGGGTGGGTACAAGATTGTGGGTACAAGATGGGCTCTACGTGGCACTCGCTGATTGGCAGAAGTAACTCAGAATCCAGTAGAGTGTACCCAGTAGGAAATCCAGTAGGCTTAGAGGTAGCAAGGAGTTTGCGAACTAAGGACCTAAATCAATCACTTTGCATTTTGCTCTAAACCACTCAAGTCTTTAGGTTATGAGCCCAAGCCCCGCAGACTCTGCCCCCCGCCACCGACTTCGCATTCGCCATGGACACCATCCCGACCACGACCGCTCGCATCAACAAGTTCGACGGAACCAACTTCCACACGTGGAAGTTCAAGATGCAGATGGTGCTCGAGGAGCGCGATCTGTGGGAGATCGTGAGCGGGGAAGTGAAGCTCGAGCACTGTGCTACCGTGCTGGACCAAGCGGCGTTCAAGAGGAAGTCTCGCAAGGCGCTGGCGATCATCTGTCTTGCGATGGAGGATTCGCAACTACCGCTGGTCCGGTCGGCGAGTGGCGCGCATGATGCATGGTCAAGACTGGAAGGACACTTCGAGAAGAGCAGCCTGGCCAACAAGCTCTTCCTTCGTCGACGTTTCTTCACGACTATGATGGACGAAGGTGATGATGTGTTGGAGCACATCAACAAGGTCAAGACTCTGGCGGAGCAGCTCGACGCGGTGGGCGCTCCGGTCAGCGAGGACGACTTGGTGATCACGCTTCTGGGAAGTCTGAGCGAGTCGTACCAGTTCCTGATCACGGCGTTGGAGTCGAGAGCCGACACGCTGACATGGGAACTCGTGACGTCTCGGCTCCTGCATGAGGACATGAAGCGCAAGGAGCAGGGCGGCGACGGAGCCACGTCTGGCCAAGCGTTCATGATGAAGGACAACAAGCGCAAGGGCCGACCGGTGAAGAAGACCGGTGCGTGCCATCAGTGTGGCTGTTGTCAAGAAGACACCTCGACCAGCTGCGGTATATCGGTAAGATACCGGTATGACCCTCACTCATTGACACTGCAATCACTCCTGTGATTATGGGACGGACGATTACGCCACGGGTGGGTACAAGATTGTGGGTACAAGATGGGCTCTACGTGGCACTCGCTGATTGGCAGAAGTAACTCAGAATCCAGTAGAGTGTACCCAGTAGGAAATCCAGTAGGCTTAGAGGTAGCAAGGAGTTTGCGAACTAAGGACCTAAATCAATCACTTTGCATTTTGCTCTAAACCACTCAAGTCTTTAGGTTATGAGCCCAAGCCCCGCAGACTCTGCCCCCCGCCACCGACTTCGCATTCGCCATGGACACCATCCCGACCACGACCGCTCGCATCAACAAGTTCGACGGAACCAACTTCCACACGTGGAAGTTCAAGATGCAGATGGTGCTCGAGGAGCGCGATCTGTGGGAGATCGTGAGCGGGGAAGTGAAGCTCGAGCACTGTGCTACCGTGCTGGACCAAGCGGCGTTCAAGAGGAAGTCTCGCAAGGCGCTGGCGATCATCTGTCTTGCGATGGAGGATTCGCAACTACCGCTGGTCCGGTCGGCGAGTGGCGCGCATGATGCATGGTCAAGACTGGAAGGACACTTCGAGAAGAGCAGCCTGGCCAACAAGCTCTTCCTTCGTCGACGTTTCTTCACGACTATGATGGACGAAGGTGATGATGTGTTGGAGCACATCAACAAGGTCAAGACTCTGGCGGAGCAGCTCGACGCGGTGGGCGCTCCGGTCAGCGAGGACGACTTGGTGATCACGCTTCTGGGAAGTCTGAGCGAGTCGTACCAGTTCCTGATCACGGCGTTGGAGTCGAGAGCCGACACGCTGACATGGGAACTCGTGACGTCTCGGCTCCTGCATGAGGACATGAAGCGCAAGGAGCAGGGCGGCGACGGAGCCACGTCTGGCCAAGCGTTCATGATGAAGGACAACAAGCGCAAGGGCCGACCGGTGAAGAAGACCGGTGCGTGCCATCAGTGTGGCTGTTGTCAAGAAGACACCTCGACCAGCTGCGGTATATCGGTAAGATACCGGTATGACCCTCACTCATTGACACTGCAATCACTCCTGTGATTATGGGACGGACGATTACGCCACGGGTGGGTACAAGATTGTGGGTACAAGATGGGCTCTACGTGGCACTCGCTGATTGGCAGAAGTAACTCAGAATCCAGTAGAGTGTACCCAGTAGGAAATCCAGTAGGCTTAGAGGTAGCAAGGAGTTTGCGAACTAAGGACCTAAATCAATCACTTTGCATTTTGCTCTAAACCACTCAAGTCTTTAGGTTATGAGCCCAAGCCCCGCAGACTCTGCCCCCCGCCACCGACTTCGCATTCGCCATGGACACCATCCCGACCACGACCGCTCGCATCAACAAGTTCGACGGAACCAACTTCCACACGTGGAAGTTCAAGATGCAGATGGTGCTCGAGGAGCGCGATCTGTGGGAGATCGTGAGCGGGAAGTGAAGCTCGAGCACTGTGCTACCGTGCTGGACCAAGCGGCGTTCAAGAGGAAGTCTCGCAAGGCGCTGGCGATCATCTGTCTTGCGATGGAGGATTCGCAACTACCGCTGGTCCGGTCGGCGAGTGGCGCGCATGATGCATGGTCAAGACTGGAAGGACACTTCGAGAAGAGCAGCCTGGCCAACAAGCTCTTCCTTCGTCGACGTTTCTTCACGACTATGATGGACGAAGGTGATGATGTGTTGGAGCACATCAACAAGGTCAAGACTCTGGCGGAGCAGCTCGACGCGGTGGGCGCTCCGGTCAGCGAGGACGACTTGGTGATCACGCTTCTGGGAAGTCTGAGCGAGTCGTACCAGTTCCTGATCACGGCGTTGGAGTCGAGAGCCGACACGCTGACATGGGAACTCGTGACGTCTCGGCTCCTGCATGAGGACATGAAGCGCAAGGAGCAGGGCGGCGACGGAGCCACGTCTGGCCAAGCGTTCATGATGAAGGACAACAAGCGCAAGGGCCGACCGGTGAAGAAGACCGGTGCGTGCCATCAGTGTGGCTGTTGTCAAGAAGACACCTCGACCAGCTGCGGTATATCGGTAAGATACCGGTATGACCCTCACTCATTGACACTGCAATCACTCCTGTGATTATGGGACGGACGATTACGCCACGGGTGGGTACAAGATTGTGGGTACAAGATGGGCTCTACGTGGCACTCGCTGATTGGCAGAAGTAACTCAGAATCCAGTAGAGTGTACCCAGTAGGAAATCCAGTAGGCTTAGAGGTAGCAAGGAGTTTGCGAACTAAGGACCTAAATCAATCACTTTGCATTTTGCTCTAAACCACTCAAGTCTTTAGGTTATGAGCCCAAGCCCCGCAGACTCTGCCCCCCGCCACCGACTTCGCATTCGCCATGGACACCATCCCGACCACGACCGCTCGCATCAACAAGTTCGACGGAACCAACTTCCACACGTGGAAGTTCAAGATGCAGATGGTGCTCGAGGAGCGCGATCTGTGGGAGATCGTGAGCGGGGAAGTGAAGCTCGAGCACTGTGCTACCGTGCTGGACCAAGCGGCGTTCAAGAGGAAGTCTCGCAAGGCGCTGGCGATCATCTGTCTTGCGATGGAGGATTCGCAACTACCGCTGGTCCGGTCGGCGAGTGGCGCGCATGATGCATGGTCAAGACTGGAAGGACACTTCGAGAAGAGCAGCCTGGCCAACAAGCTCTTCCTTCGTCGACGTTTCTTCACGACTATGATGGACGAAGGTGATGATGTGTTGGAGCACATCAACAAGGTCAAGACTCTGGCGGAGCAGCTCGACGCGGTGGGCGCTCCGGTCAGCGAGGACGACTTGGTGATCACGCTTCTGGGAAGTCTGAGCGAGTCGTACCAGTTCCTGATCACGGCGTTGGAGTCGAGAGCCGACACGCTGACATGGGAACTCGTGACGTCTCGGCTCCTGCATGAGGACATGAAGCGCAAGGAGCAGGGCGGCGACGGAGCCACGTCTGGCCAAGCGTTCATGATGAAGGACAACAAGCGCAAGGGCCGACCGGTGAAGAAGACCGGTGCGTGCCATCAGTGTGGCTGTTGTCAAGAAGACACCTCGACCAGCTGCGGTATATCGGTAAGATACCGGTATGACCCTCACTCATTGACACTGCAATCACTCCTGTGATTATGGGACGGACGATTACGCCACGGGTGGGTACAAGATTGTGGGTACAAGATGGGCTCTACGTGGCACTCGCTGATTGGCAGAAGTAACTCAGAATCCAGTAGAGTGTACCCAGTAGGAAATCCAGTAGGCTTAGAGGTAGCAAGGAGTTTGCGAACTAAGGACCTAAATCAATCACTTTGCATTTTGCTCTAAACCACTCAAGTCTTTAGGTTATGAGCCCAAGCCCCGCAGACTCTGCCCCCCCCGCCACCGACTTCGCATTCGCCATGGACACCATCCCGACCACGACCGCTCGCATCAACAAGTTCGACGGAACCAACTTCCACACGTGGAAGTTCAAGATGCAGATGGTGCTCGAGGAGCGCGATCTGTGGGAGATCGTGAGCGGGGAAGTGAAGCTCGAGCACTGTGCTACCGTGCTGGACCAAGCGGCGTTCAAGAGGAAGTCTCGCAAGGCGCTGGCGATCATCTGTCTTGCGATGGAGGATTCGCAACTACCGCTGGTCCGGTCGGCGAGTGGCGCGCATGATGCATGGTCAAGACTGGAAGGACACTTCGAGAAGAGCAGCCTGGCCAACAAGCTCTTCCTTCGTCGACGTTTCTTCACGACTATGATGGACGAAGGTGATGATGTGTTGGAGCACATCAACAAGGTCAAGACTCTGGCGGAGCAGCTCGACGCGGTGGGCGCTCCGGTCAGCGAGGACGACTTGGTGATCACGCTTCTGGGAAGTCTGAGCGAGTCGTACCAGTTCCTGATCACGGCGTTGGAGTCGAGAGCCGACACGCTGACATGGGAACTCGTGACGTCTCGGCTCCTGCATGAGGACATGAAGCGCAAGGAGCAGGGCGGCGACGGAGCCACGTCTGGCCAAGCGTTCATGATGAAGGACAACAAGCGCAAGGGCCGACCGGTGAAGAAGACCGGTGCGTGCCATCAGTGTGGCTGTTGTCAAGAAGACACCTCGACCAGCTGCGGTATATCGGTAAGATACCGGTATGACCCTCACTCATTGACACTGCAATCACTCCTGTGATTATGGGACGGACGATTACGCCACGGGTGGGTACAAGATTGTGGGTACAAGATGGGCTCTACGTGGCACTCGCTGATTGGCAGAAGTAACTCAGAATCCAGTAGAGTGTACCCAGTAGGAAATCCAGTAGGCTTAGAGGTAGCAAGGAGTTTGCGAACTAAGGACCTAAATCAATCACTTTGCATTTTGCTCTAAACCACTCAAGTCTTTAGGTTATGAGCCCAAGCCCCGCAGACTCTGCCCCCCGCCACCGACTTCGCATTCGCCATGGACACCATCCCGACCACGACCGCTCGCATCAACAAGTTCGACGGAACCAACTTCCACACGTGGAAGTTCAAGATGCAGATGGTGCTCGAGGAGCGCGATCTGTGGGAGATCGTGAGCGGGGAAGTGAAGCTCGAGCACTGTGCTACCGTGCTGGACCAAGCGGCGTTCAAGAGGAAGTCTCGCAAGGCGCTGGCGATCATCTGTCTTGCGATGGAGGATTCGCAACTACCGCTGGTCCGGTCGGCGAGTGGCGCGCATGATGCATGGTCAAGACTGGAAGGACACTTCGAGAAGAGCAGCCTGGCCAACAAGCTCTTCCTTCGTCGACGTTTCTTCACGACTATGATGGACGAAGGTGATGATGTGTTGGAGCACATCAACAAGGTCAAGACTCTGGCGGAGCAGCTCGACGCGGTGGGCGCTCCGGTCAGCGAGGACGACTTGGTGATCACGCTTCTGGGAAGTCTGAGCGAGTCGTACCAGTTCCTGATCACGGCGTTGGAGTCGAGAGCCGACACGCTGACATGGGAACTCGTGACGTCTCGGCTCCTGCATGAGGACATGAAGCGCAAGGAGCAGGGCGGCGACGGAGCCACGTCTGGCCAAGCGTTCATGATGAAGGACAACAAGCGCAAGGGCCGACCGGTGAAGAAGACCGGTGCGTGCCATCAGTGTGGCTGTTGTCAAGAAGACACCTCGACCAGCTGCGGTATATCGGTAAGATACCGGTATGACCCTCACTCATTGACACTGCAATCACTCCTGTGATTATGGGACGGACGATTACGCCACGGGTGGGTACAAGATTGTGGGTACAAGATGGGCTCTACGTGGCACTCGCTGATTGGCAGAAGTAACTCAGAATCCAGTAGAGTGTACCCAGTAGGAAATCCAGTAGGCTTAGAGGTAGCAAGGAGTTTGCGAACTAAGGACCTAAATCAATCACTTTGCATTTTGCTCTAAACCACTCAAGTCTTTAGGTTATGAGCCCAAGCCCCGCAGACTCTGCCCCGCCACCGACTTCGCATTCGCCATGGACACCATCCCGACCACGACCGCTCGCATCAACAAGTTCGACGGAACCAACTTCCACACGTGGAAGTTCAAGATGCAGATGGTGCTCGAGGAGCGCGATCTGTGGGAGATCGTGAGCGGGGAAGTGAAGCTCGAGCACTGTGCTACCGTGCTGGACCAAGCGGCGTTCAAGAGGAAGTCTCGCAAGGCGCTGGCGATCATCTGTCTTGCGATGGAGGATTCGCAACTACCGCTGGTCCGGTCGGCGAGTGGCGCGCATGATGCATGGTCAAGACTGGAAGGACACTTCGAGAAGAGCAGCCTGGCCAACAAGCTCTTCCTTCGTCGACGTTTCTTCACGACTATGATGGACGAAGGTGATGATGTGTTGGAGCACATCAACAAGGTCAAGACTCTGGCGGAGCAGCTCGACGCGGTGGGCGCTCCGGTCAGCGAGGACGACTTGGTGATCACGCTTCTGGGAAGTCTGAGCGAGTCGTACCAGTTCCTGATCACGGCGTTGGAGTCGAGAGCCGACACGCTGACATGGGAACTCGTGACGTCTCGGCTCCTGCATGAGGACATGAAGCGCAAGGAGCAGGGCGGCGACGGAGCCACGTCTGGCCAAGCGTTCATGATGAAGGACAACAAGCGCAAGGGCCGACCGGTGAAGAAGACCGGTGCGTGCCATCAGTGTGGCTGTTGTCAAGAAGACACCTCGACCAGCTGCGGTATATCGGTAAGATACCGGTATGACCCTCACTCATTGACACTGCAATCACTCCTGTGATTATGGGACGGACGATTACGCCACGGGTGGGTACAAGATTGTGGGTACAAGATGGGCTCTACGTGGCACTCGCTGATTGGCAGAAGTAACTCAGAATCCAGTAGAGTGTACCCAGTAGGAAATCCAGTAGGCTTAGAGGTAGCAAGGAGTTTGCGAACTAAGGACCTAAATCAATCACTTTGCATTTTGCTCTAAACCACTCAAGTCTTTAGGTTATGAGCCCAAGCCCCGCAGACTCTGCCCCCCGCCACCGACTTCGCATTCGCCATGGACACCATCCCGACCACGACCGCTCGCATCAACAAGTTCGACGGAACCAACTTCCACACGTGGAAGTTCAAGATGCAGATGGTGCTCGAGGAGCGCGATCTGTGGGAGATCGTGAGCGGGGAAGTGAAGCTCGAGCACTGTGCTACCGTGCTGGACCAAGCGGCGTTCAAGAGGAAGTCTCGCAAGGCGCTGGCGATCATCTGTCTTGCGATGGAGGATTCGCAACTACCGCTGGTCCGGTCGGCGAGTGGCGCGCATGATGCATGGTCAAGACTGGAAGGACACTTCGAGAAGAGCAGCCTGGCCAACAAGCTCTTCCTTCGTCGACGTTTCTTCACGACTATGATGGACGAAGGTGATGATGTGTTGGAGCACATCAACAAGGTCAAGACTCTGGCGGAGCAGCTCGACGCGGTGGGCGCTCCGGTCAGCGAGGACGACTTGGTGATCACGCTTCTGGGAAGTCTGAGCGAGTCGTACCAGTTCCTGATCACGGCGTTGGAGTCGAGCCGACACGCTGACATGGGAACTCGTGACGTCTCGGCTCCTGCATGAGGACATGAAGCGCAAGGAGCAGGGCGGCGACGGAGCCACGTCTGGCCAAGCGTTCATGATGAAGGACAACAAGCGCAAGGGCCGACCGGTGAAGAAGACCGGTGCGTGCCATCAGTGTGGCTGTTGTCAAGAAGACACCTCGACCAGCTGCGGTATATCGGTAAGATACCGGTATGACCCTCACTCATTGACACTGCAATCACTCCTGTGATTATGGGACGGACGATTACGCCACGGGTGGGTACAAGATTGTGGGTACAAGATGGGCTCTACGTGGCACTCGCTGATTGGCAGAAGTAACTCAGAATCCAGTAGAGTGTACCCAGTAGGAAATCCAGTAGGCTTAGAGGTAGCAAGGAGTTTGCGAACTAAGGACCTAAATCAATCACTTTGCATTTTGCTCTAAACCACTCAAGTCTTTAGGTTATGAGCCCAAGCCCCGCAGACTCTGCCCCCCGCCACCGACTTCGCATTCGCCATGGACACCATCCCGACCACGACCGCTCGCATCAACAAGTTCGACGGAACCAACTTCCACACGTGGAAGTTCAAGATGCAGATGGTGCTCGAGGAGCGCGATCTGTGGGAGATCGTGAGCGGGAAGTGAAGCTCGAGCACTGTGCTACCGTGCTGGACCAAGCGGCGTTCAAGAGGAAGTCTCGCAAGGCGCTGGCGATCATCTGTCTTGCGATGGAGGATTCGCAACTACCGCTGGTCCGGTCGGCGAGTGGCGCGCATGATGCATGGTCAAGACTGGAAGGACACTTCGAGAAGAGCAGCCTGGCCAACAAGCTCTTCCTTCGTCGACGTTTCTTCACGACTATGATGGACGAAGGTGATGATGTGTTGGAGCACATCAACAAGGTCAAGACTCTGGCGGAGCAGCTCGACGCGGTGGGCGCTCCGGTCAGCGAGGACGACTTGGTGATCACGCTTCTGGGAAGTCTGAGCGAGTCGTACCAGTTCCTGATCACGGCGTTGGAGTCGAGAGCCGACACGCTGACATGGGAACTCGTGACGTCTCGGCTCCTGCATGAGGACATGAAGCGCAAGGAGCAGGGCGGCGACGGAGCCACGTCTGGCCAAGCGTTCATGATGAAGGACAACAAGCGCAAGGGCCGACCGGTGAAGAAGACCGGTGCGTGCCATCAGTGTGGCTGTTGTCAAGAAGACACCTCGACCAGCTGCGGTATATCGGTAAGATACCGGTATGACCCTCACTCATTGACACTGCAATCACTCCTGTGATTATGGGACGGACGATTACGCCACGGGTGGGTACAAGATTGTGGGTACAAGATGGGCTCTACGTGGCACTCGCTGATTGGCAGAAGTAACTCAGAATCCAGTAGAGTGTACCCAGTAGGAAATCCAGTAGGCTTAGAGGTAGCAAGGAGTTTGCGAACTAAGGACCTAAATCAATCACTTTGCATTTTGCTCTAAACCACTCAAGTCTTTAGGTTATGAGCCCAAGCCCCGCAGACTCTGCCCCCCGCCACCGACTTCGCATTCGCCATGGACACCATCCGACCACGACCGCTCGCATCAACAAGTTCGACGGAACCAACTTCCACACGTGGAAGTTCAAGATGCAGATGGTGCTCGAGGAGCGCGATCTGTGGGAGATCGTGAGCGGGAAGTGAAGCTCGAGCACTGTGCTACCGTGCTGGACCAAGCGGCGTTCAAGAGAAGTCTCGCAAGGCGCTGGCGATCATCTGTCTTGCGATGGAGGATTCGCAACTACCGCTGGTCCGGTCGGCGAGTGGCGCGCATGATGCATGGTCAAGACTGGAAGGACACTTCGAGAAGAGCAGCCTGGCCAACAAGCTCTTCCTTCGTCGACGTTTCTTCGACTATGATGGACGAAGGTGATGATGTGTTGGAGCACATCAACAAGGTCAAGACTCTGGCGGAGCAGCTCGACGCGGTGGGCGCTCCGGTCAGCGAGGACGACTTGGTGATCACGCTGGGAAGTCTGAGCGAGTCGTACCAGTTCCTGATCACGGCGTTGGAGTCGAGCCGACACGCTGACATGGGAACTCGTGACGTCTCGGCTCCTGCATGAGGACGAAGCGCAAGGAGCAGGGCGGCGACGGAGCCACGTCTGGCCAAGCGTTCATGATGAAGGACAACAAGCGCAAGGGCCGACCGGTGAAGAAGACCGGTGCGTGCCATCAGTGTGGCTGTTGTCAAGAAGACACCTCGACCAGCTGCGGTATATCGGTAAGATACCGGTATGACCCTCACTCATTGACACTGCAATCACTCCTGTGATTATGGGACGGACGATTACGCCACGGGTGGGTACAAGATTGTGGGTACAAGATGGGCTCTACGTGGCACTCGCTGATTGGCAGAAGTAACTCAGAATCCAGTAGAGTGTACCCAGTAGGAAATCCAGTAGGCTTAGAGGTAGCAAGGAGTTTGCGAACTAAGGACCTAAATCAATCACTTTGCATTTTGCTCTAAACCACTCAAGTCTTTAGCTTAGAGGTAGCAAGGAGTTTGCGAACTAAGGACCTAAATCAATCACTTTGCATTTTGCTCTAAACCACTCAAGTCTTTAGGTTATGAGCCCAAGCCCCGCAGACTTGCCCCCCGCCACCGACTTCGCATTCGCCATGGACACCATCCCGACCACGACCGCTCGCATCAACAAGTTCGACGGAACCAACTTCCACACGTGGAAGTTCAAGATGCAGATGGTGCTCGAGGAGCGCGATCTGTGGGAGATCGTGAGCGGGGAAGTGAAGCTCGAGCACTGTGCTACCGTGCTGGACCAAGCGGCGTTCAAGAGGAAGTCTCGCAAGGCGCTGGCGATCATCTGTCTTGCGATGGAGGATTCGCAACTACCGCTGGTCCGGTCGGCGAGTGGCGCGCATGATGCATGGTCAAGACTGGAAGGACACTTCGAGAAGAGCAGCCTGGCCAACAAGCTCTTCCTTCGTCGACGTTTCTTCACGACTATGATGGACGAAGGTGATGATGTGTTGGAGCACATCAACAAGGTCAAGACTCTGGCGGAGCAGCTCGACGCGGTGGGCGCTCCGGTCAGCGAGGACGACTTGGTGATCACGCTTCTGGGAAGTCTGAGCGAGTCGTACCAGTTCCTGATCACGGCGTTGGAGTCGAGAGCCGACACGCTGACATGGGAACTCGTGACGTCTCGGCTCCTGCATGAGGACATGAAGCGCAAGGAGCAGGGCGGCGACGGAGCCACGTCTGGCCAAGCGTTCATGATGAAGGACAACAAGCGCAAGGGCCGACCGGTGAAGAAGACCGGTGCGTGCCATCAGTGTGGCAAACAAGGACATTGGATCGCGGAGTGCCCCTCGCGGATCCACAACGACGCTGAGCGACATCGGTCGCAGCGTGCGAATGTCGCGCAGGATGAAGATTCTGGCGACTATCTCTTCTCGGTTGGTGGCGACTCTTGCGCCTCCAAGTCAAGTGACGTGTGGCTGGTCGACTCGGGTGCGACGCAGCACATGACGTGTTCCAAGAAGTTCATGATGAACTACAAGGTCTTCACTCCGGTCGACGTACACCTCGCAGACGACGGTGTGGTACAGGCGATCGGCAGCGGTGACATCGTGATGTCAATGAAGACTCCGCGCGGGACCAAGAAGGGTGTGCTCACGAAAGTGTGGCACATACCCAAGCTGTCGCGCAACCTGTTCTCGGTTGGTCGCTTCACGAAGGATGTCGGACCCGTGACCTTCGAGAGCGACGGGTGCTTCGCGGAAACGAAGGGCATGCAGTGGAAGATCGGAGCTCGTGAGGGCAAGGGTCTGTTCAAGCTCTGCATGACACCGGTGATGCCTGACGAGGCCAATGCGGCAAGCTCGAAGGATCGCAAAGGGGACACCACGTCGTACCTCTGGCATCTTCGACTTGGTCACATCGGCCATGGCGGTCTAGACGCCATCGTCAAGAAGGGCTACGGTGTTGGCATCGACATGGCGTCGGTGAAGCAGTGGGAGCTGTGCGGCGGATGCTCACTCGGCAAGCAAACGCGAGTGAGCTACATGAAGTCGTCGCCGAACCGCGCGAAGCAAGTGCTAGAGGTGGTTCACAGCGACGTGTGTGGTCCCATGAAGACGTCAACGTTTGGTGGCAAGCGCTACTTCGTCACCTTCATCGACGACAAGTCGCACTTCTGTGTGGTGTACTTGCTGCGGAACAAGTCCGAGGTGGCTGCCAAATTCGCTGAGTTCGTTGCGCTCGCAGAAACTCAGACGGGCAAGCGCGTGAAGACGCTCCGCAGCGACAACGGTGGCGAGTACACGTCGCGCGAAATGGCCAAGTTCTGCAGCGACCGTGGGATCGTGCAAAAGTTCACGCCGCCTTACGCCCCAGCTGAACGGAGTCGCCGAGCGGATGAACCGGACGTTGGTGGAGTGTGCGCGCTGCATGTTGGAACATGCCGGGTTGTCCAAGGCGTATTGGGGCGAAGCGGTCATTACTGCCACGTTCCTCCGCAACCGGTGTCCGACGCGCGCCATCAGCCACGACAAGTCGCCGCACCAAGTTTGGACGGGCAAGAAGCCACTGCTGGCGAACCTGAAGGTGTTCGGTTGCCACGCGTACGTGCATGTGCCGAAGGAGAAACGGTCCAAGTTTGACGCTCGGTCGGTGCGTTGCCGTTTTCTCGGGTACTCGGAGCACGAGAAAGCGTATCGATTCGAAGAACTGGAGAACGGTCGCGTGCTGGTGAGCCGCGACGCGCAGTTCATGGAAGACGTCTTCGACGGTGGGAGACGTGACTACTCTCAGAGGAGGTGGTCATTCAAGATGAAGTGGTGACGGATCAAGATTCGTCGCAGTCGGATGAAGATGACAATGAAGAAACTGCACGGGACGAAGACTTCGAGCCCGGCAGCAAGCGACACCAACGGACGCAGTCGTTGGAGGAAGCCGTGGAGGTTCCGAGCACCAAGCGGTATGCGTGCACAACCGGCAACAGGCCCTGGACGAGATGTCGGCCGTTGCGGGGAAGATGGCAGTTTCGAAGCTGCCTACGTCGTGGATTCAGTGGGAGAGATGCCGACCACGTTCAAGTCGGCGATGGAATCCAGCGACGCAGTCAAGTGGAAGGAGGCCTGTGACTCGGGTATGAGTCGCTGCGCAAGAACGACACGTGGGATGTCGTGTCACTGCCGACGGGTCGGAAGGCGATCGGCTGCAGATGGGTATTGAGTGAAGGAGAACCAAGACGGTGAGATCGAGCGGTTCAAGGCGCGACTGGTGGCAAGGGATTCGCGCAGAAGTACGGCATCGACTACGACGAGACGTTCGCGCCGGTGGCCAAGTTCACGTCGATTCGGGCGGTGCTGGTATGGCTGCCAAGTACGGTCTCAAGCTGCACCAGATGGACGTCAAGACAGCCTTCCTGAACGGCGTTCTTGACGAAGACATCTACATGGCGCGGCCGGACGGGTACGTAGACGAAGACCACCCAGACTACGTGTGCAAGCTCAAGCGTTCGCTGTACGGACTGAAGCAATCGCCGCGCATGTGGAACCAGACCATCGACGACTTCATGCTCAAGCTCGGGTTCAAGAAGTGCGAGTCGGATCACTGCGTCTACATCAAGAGGAATGACCGAGATGATCTTCGTGGTGCTGTACGTGGACGACCTGATCCTGGCAAGCAGCAACGACGAGCTGTTGGAGTCGACCAAGCGCGTTGGTGAACGCTTCGAGATGACGGACCTCGGCGAGCTCAGTATTTCCTCGGGATGGAGATCAAGAACGACCGCGACTCAGGAAAAGTGACGGTGCGGCAGACCAAGTTCCTCAAGTCCATCCTGACCAAGTTCGGCATGCAAGACAGCAAGCCTGTGAAGACACCGCAAGACCCTGGACTCAAGTTAACCAAGAACATGTGCGAGGGCGGCTGCAAGCACGAACACGATGAAGAACGTGCCGTACCGGAGTGCCGTCGGAGGACTCATGTACCTGATGGTGGCGACGCGTCGGACCTCGCTGCTGCAGTGGGAGTGCTGAGCCAGTTCTCCGCCGACCCGTGTCGACGCATTGGCAAGCCCTCAAACGCGTGCTGCGGTACCTTCAAGCGACATGCGCACGGACTCGAGTTCTCACGGGAAGACAGCTTCGGCGCGTGCGGGTACTCGGATGCAGACTGGGCCGGAGACATCGAGTCAAGAAGGAGTACAAGTGGCTACGCGTTTATGATGAACGGCGGGTGCATCAGCTGGCGCAGCGAAGCAGCGGACGGTGGCGCTGTCTTCAACGGAAGCCGAGTACATGGCGCTATCGGAGCGACGCAAGAGGCGGTGTGGCTCAAGGTGTTCCGTGCGAACTCGGCGAGATGGCAAGCGATGAAGCGATCAAGATCTATGAGGACAACCAAGGCTCCATCGCGTTGGCCAAGAACCCGGAGTTTCACAAGCGCACCAAGCACATCGACATTCGCTACCACTTCGTGCGCGAGAAGGTGGAAGACGATCAAGTGGTGCTGCAGTATGTTTCGACGACCGACATGCTGGCTGACATCATGACAGGCGATCACTGCTGTGCAGTTTGAAGTTCTTCGGAGCAAGCTCGGTATCCAAGCGCCGAAGACTGTCGAGTCAGTGGGAGTGTTGTCAGAAGACACCTCGACCAGCTGCGGTATATCGGTAAGATACCGGCATGACCCTCACTCATTGACACTGCAATCACTCCTGTGATTATGGGACGGACGATTACGCCACGGGTGGGTACAAGATTGTGGGTACAAGATGGGCTCTACGTGGCACTCGCTGATTGGCTGAAGGAACTCAGTCGTCGGTAAGGAACCCAGTAGTGTGACCAGTAGGTAGGCCAAAGAGGCATAGAGTAGCTTTGCGACTAAGGACCGAATCAATCACTTTGCATTTTATCATCAAGTGCTCAAACGCACCGCTACATTATCGGAATGCACCTTGATACTTAGACGTCATACAGTAGACATGCTGACCTGGATTTTAGCCAATCAAAACGAACGAATCGTTGGTATGACCGTCATAGGCCAAATGTCATATAGTAGCCGAGGGCACACAAATCTCTCCCAGCAACGCACCTCGGTTATCACGGTCTGTAACAGCACTGCCTACGAACCCAGCACCGCTACATGTATCGGAATGCAAACTTGAACTTACTACGTAGGCGTCGTTTTGACATAAGGGTGACCTGGATTTTAGCCAATCAAAACGAACGAATCGTTGGTATGACCGTCATAGGCCAAATGTCATATAGTAGCCGAGGGCACACAAATCTCTCCAGCAACGCACCTCGGTTATCACGGTCTGCAACAGCACTGCCTACGAACCCAGCACCGCTACATGTATCGGAATGCAAACTTGAACTTACTACGTAGGCGTCGTTTTGACATAAGGGTGACCTGGATTTTAGCCAATCAAAACGAACGAATCGTTGGTATGACCGTCATAGGCCAAATGTCATATAGTAGCCGAGGGCACACAAATCTCTCCAAGCAACGCACCTCGGTTATCACGGTCTGTAACAGCACTGCCTACGAACCCAGCACCGCTACATGTATCGGAATGCAAACTTGAACTTACTACGTAGGCGTCGTTTTGACATAAGGGTGACCTGGATTTTAGCCAATCAAAACGAACGAATCGTTGGTATGACCGTCATAGGCCAAATGTCATATAGTAGCCGAGGGCACACAAATCTCTCCCAGCAACGCACCTCGGTTATCACGGTCTGTAACAGCACTGCCTACGAACCCAGCACCGCTACATGTATCGGAATGCAAACTTGAACTTACTACGTAGGCGTCGTTTTGACATAAGGGTGACCTGGATTTTAGCCAATCAAAACGAACGAATCGTTGGTATGACCGTCATAGGCCAAATGTCATATAGTAGCCGAGGGCACACAAATCTCTCCCAGCAACGCACCTCGGTTATCACGGTCTGCAACAGCACTGCCTACGAACCCAGCACCGCTACATGTATCGGAATGCAAACTTGAACTTACTACGTAGGCGTCGTTTTGACATAAGGGTGACCTGGATTTTAGCCAATCAAAACGAACGAATCGTTGGTATGACCGTCATAGGCCAAATGTCATATAGTAGCCGAGGGCACACAAATCTCAGCAACGCACCTCGGTTATCACGGTCTGCAACAGCACTGCCTACGAACCCAGCACCGCTACATGTATCGGAATGCAAACTTGAACTTACTACGTAGGCGTCGTTTTGACATAAGGGTGACCTGGATTTTAGCCAATCAAAACGAACGAATCGTTGGTATGACCGTCATAGGCCAAATGTCATATAGTAGCCGAGGGCACACAAATCTCTCCCAGCAACGCACCTCGGTTATCACGGTCTGTAACAGCACTGCCTACGAACCCAGCACCGCTACATGTATCGGAATGCAAACTTGAACTTACTACGTAGGCGTCGTTTTGACATAAGGGTGACCTGGATTTTAGCCAATCAAAACGAACGAATCGTTGGTATGACCGTCATAGGCCAAATGTCATATAGTAGCCGAGGGCACACAAATCTCTCCAGCAACGCACCTCGGTTATCACGGTCTGTAACAGCACTGCCTACGAACCCAGCACCGCTACATGTATCGGAATGCAAACTTGAACTTACTACGTAGGCGTCGTTTTGACATAAGGGTGACCTGGATTTTAGCCAATCAAAACGAACGAATCGTTGGTATGACCGTCATAGGCCAAATGTCATATAGTAGCCGAGGGCACACAAATCTCTCCCAGCAACGCACCTCGGTTATCACGGTCTGTAACAGCACTGCCTACGAACCCAGCACCGCTACATGTATCGGAATGCAAACTTGAACTTACTACGTAGGCGTCGTTTTGACATAAGGGTGACCTGGATTTTAGCCAATCAAAACGAACGAATCGTTGGTATGACCGTCATAGGCCAAATGTCATATAGTAGCCGAGGGCACACAAATCTCTCCCAGCAACGCACCTCGGTTATCACGGTCTGTAACAGCACTGCCTACGAACCCAGCACCGCTACATGTATCGGAATGCAAACTTGAACTTACTACGTAGGCGTCGTTTTGACATAAGGGTGACCTGGATTTTAGCCAATCAAAACGAACGAATCGTTGGTATGACCGTCATAGGCCAAATGTCATATAGTAGCCGAGGGCACACAAATCTCTCCCAGCAACGCACCTCGGTTATCACGGTCTGCAACAGCACTGCCTACGAACCCAGCACCGCTACATGTATCGGAATGCAAACTTGAACTTACTACGTAGGCGTCGTTTTGACATAAGGGTGACCTGGATTTTAGCCAATCAAAACGAACGAATCGTTGGTATGACCGTCATAGGCCAAATGTCATATAGTAGCCGAGGGCACACAAATCTCTCCCAGCAACGCACCTCGGTTATCACGGTCTGTAACAGCACTGCCTACGAACCCAGCACCGCTACATGTATCGGAATGCAAACTTGAACTTACTACGTAGGCGTCGTTTTGACATAAGGGTGACCTGGATTTTAGCCAATCAAAACGAACGAATCGTTGGTATGACCGTCATAGGCCAAATGTCATATAGTAGCCGAGGGCACACAAATCTCTCCCAGCAACGCACCTCGGTTATCACGGTCTGTAACAGCACTGCCTACGAACCCAGCACCGCTACATGTATCGGAATGCAAACTTGAACTTACTACGTAGGCGTCGTTTTGACATAAGGGTGACCTGGATTTTAGCCAATCAAAACGAACGAATCGTTGGTATGACCGTCATAGGCCAAATGTCATATAGTAGCCGAGGGCACACAAATCTCTCCCAGCAACGCACCTCGGTTATCACGGTCTGTAACAGCACTGCCTACGAACCCAGCACCGCTACATGTATCGGAATGCAAACTTGAACTTACTACGTAGGCGTCGTTTTGACATAAGGGTGACCTGGATTTTAGCCAATCAAAACGAACGAATCGTTGGTATGACCGTCATAGGCCAAATGTCATATAGTAGCCGAGGGCACACAAATCTCTCCCAGCAACGCACCTCGGTTATCACGGTCTGCAACAGCACTGCCTACGAACCCAGCACCGCTACATGTATCGGAATGCAAACTTGAACTTACTACGTAGGCGTCGTTTTGACATAAGGGTGACCTGGATTTTAGCCAATCAAAACGAACGAATCGTTGGTATGACCGTCATAGGCCAAATGTCATATAGTAGCCGAGGGCACACAAATCTCTCCAGCAACGCACCTCGGTTATCACGGTCTGTAACAGCACTGCCTACGAACCCAGCACCGCTACATGTATCGGAATGCAAACTTGAACTTACTACGTAGGCGTCGTTTTGACATAAGGGTGACCTGGATTTTAGCCAATCAAAACGAACGAATCGTTGGTATGACCGTCATAGGCCAAATGTCATATAGTAGCCGAGGGCACACAAATCTCTCCCAGCAACGCACCTCGGTTATCACGGTCTGTAACAGCACTGCCTACGAACCCAGCACCGCTACATGTATCGGAATGCAAACTTGAACTTACTACGTAGGCGTCGTTTTGACATAAGGGTGACCTGGATTTTAGCCAATCAAAACGAACGAATCGTTGGTATGACCGTCATAGGCCAAATGTCATATAGTAGCCGAGGGCACACAAATCTCTCCCAGCAACGCACCTCGGTTATCACGGTCTGTAACAGCACTGCCTACGAACCCAGCACCGCTACATGTATCGGAATGCAAACTTGAACTTACTACGTAGGCGTCGTTTTGACATAAGGGTGACCTGGATTTTAGCCAATCAAAACGAACGAATCGTTGGTATGACCGTCATAGGCCAAATGTCATATAGTAGCCGAGGGCACACAAATCTCTCCCAGCAACGCACCTCGGTTATCACGGTCTGCAACAGCACTGCCTACGAACCCAGCACCGCTACATGTATCGGAATGCAAACTTGAACTTACTACGTAGGCGTCGTTTTGACATAAGGGTGACCTGGATTTTAGCCAATCAAAACGAACGAATCGTTGGTATGACCGTCATAGGCCAAATGTCATATAGTAGCCGAGGGCACACAAATCTCTCCCAGCAACGCACCTCGGTTATCACGGTCTGTAACAGCACTGCCTACGAACCCAGCACCGCTACATGTATCGGAATGCAAACTTGAACTTACTACGTAGGCGTCGTTTTGACATAAGGGTGACCTGGATTTTAGCCAATCAAAACGAACGAATCGTTGGTATGACCGTCATAGGCCAAATGTCATATAGTAGCCGAGGGCACACAAATCTCTCCCAGCAACGCACCTCGGTTATCACGGTCTGCAACAGCACTGCCTACGAACCCAGCACCGCTACATGTATCGGAATGCAAACTTGAACTTACTACGTAGGCGTCGTTTTGACATAAGGGTGACCTGGATTTTAGCCAATCAAAACGAACGAATCGTTGGTATGACCGTCATAGGCCAAATGTCATATAGTAGCCGAGGGCACACAAATCTCTCCCAGCAACGCACCTCGGTTATCACGGTCTGCAACAGCACTGCCTACGAACCCAGCACCGCTACATGTATCGGAATGCAAACTTGAACTTACTACGTAGGCGTCGTTTTGACATAAGGGTGACCTGGATTTTAGCCAATCAAAACGAACGAATCGTTGGTATGACCGTCATAGGCCAAATGTCATATAGTAGCCGAGGGCACACAAATCTCTCCCAGCAACGCACCTCGGTTATCACGGTCTGCAACAGCACTGCCTACGAACCCAGCACCGCTACATGTATCGGAATGCAAACTTGAACTTACTACGTAGGCGTCGTTTTGACATAAGGGTGACCTGGATTTTAGCCAATCAAAACGAACGAATCGTTGGTATGACCGTCATAGGCCAAATGTCATATAGTAGCCGAGGGCACACAAATCTCTCCCAGCAACGCACCTCGGTTATCACGGTCTGCAGCACTGCCTACGAACCCAGCACCGCTACATGTATCGGAATGCAAACTTGAACTTACTACGTAGGCGTCGTTTTGACATAAGGGTGACCTGGATTTTAGCCAATCAAAACGAACGAATCGTTGGTATGACCGTCATAGGCCAAATGTCATATAGTAGCCGAGGGCACACAAATCTCTCCAGCAACGCACCTCGGTTATCACGGTCTGTAACAGCACTGCCTACGAACCCAGCACCGCTACATGTATCGGAATGCAAACTTGAACTTACTACGTAGGCGTCGTTTTGACATAAGGGTGACCTGGATTTTAGCCAATCAAAACGAACGAATCGTTGGTATGACCGTCATAGGCCAAATGTCATATAGTAGCCGAGGGCACACAAATCTCTCCCAGCAACGCACCTCGGTTATCACGGTCTGCAACAGCACTGCCTACGAACCCAGCACCGCTACATGTATCGGAATGCAAACTTGAACTTACTACGTAGGCGTCGTTTTGACATAAGGGTGACCTGGATTTTAGCCAATCAAAACGAACGAATCGTTGGTATGACCGTCATAGGCCAAATGTCATATAGTAGCCGAGGGCACACAAATCTCTCCCAGCAACGCACCTCGGTTATCACGGTCTGCAACAGCACTGCCTACGAACCCAGCACCGCTACATGTATCGGAATGCAAACTTGAACTTACTACGTAGGCGTCGTTTTGACATAAGGGTGACCTGGATTTTAGCCAATCAAAACGAACGAATCGTTGGTATGACCGTCATAGGCCAAATGTCATATAGTAGCCGAGGGCACACAAATCTCTCCCAGCAACGCACCTCGGTTATCACGGTCTGTAACAGCACTGCCTACGAACCCAGCACCGCTACATGTATCGGAATGCAAACTTGAACTTACTACGTAGGCGTCGTTTTGACATAAGGGTGACCTGGATTTTAGCCAATCAAAACGAACGAATCGTTGGTATGACCGTCATAGGCCAAATGTCATATAGTAGCCGAGGGCACACAAATCTCTCCCAGCAACGCACCTCGGTTATCACGGTCTGCAACAGCACTGCCTACGAACCCAGCACCGCTACATGTATCGGAATGCAAACTTGAACTTACTACGTAGGCGTCGTTTTGACATAAGGGTGACCTGGATTTTAGCCAATCAAAACGAACGAATCGTTGGTATGACCGTCATAGGCCAAATGTCATATAGTAGCCGAGGGCACACAAATCTCTCCCAGCAACGCACCTCGGTTATCACGGTCTGTAACAGCACTGCCTACGAACCCAGCACCGCTACATGTATCGGAATGCAAACTTGAACTTACTACGTAGGCGTCGTTTTGACATAAGGGTGACCTGGATTTTAGCCAATCAAAACGAACGAATCGTTGGTATGACCGTCATAGGCCAAATGTCATATAGTAGCCGAGGGCACACAAATCTCTCCAGCAACGCACCTCGGTTATCACGGTCTGTAACAGCACTGCCTACGAACCCAGCACCGCTACATGTATCGGAATGCAAACTTGAACTTACTACGTAGGCGTCGTTTTGACATAAGGGTGACCTGGATTTTAGCCAATCAAAACGAACGAATCGTTGGTATGACCGTCATAGGCCAAATGTCATATAGTAGCCGAGGGCACACAAATCTCTCCCAGCAACGCACCTCGGTTATCACGGTCTGCAACAGCACTGCCTACGAACCCAGCACCGCTACATGTATCGGAATGCAAACTTGAACTTACTACGTAGGCGTCGTTTTGACATAAGGGTGACCTGGATTTTAGCCAATCAAAACGAACGAATCGTTGGTATGACCGTCATAGGCCAAATGTCATATAGTAGCCGAGGGCACACAAATCTCTCCCAGCAACGCACCTCGGTTATCACGGTCTGCAACAGCACTGCCTACGAACCCAGCACCGCTACATGTATCGGAATGCAAACTTGAACTTACTACGTAGGCGTCGTTTTGACATAAGGGTGACCTGGATTTTAGCCAATCAAAACGAACGAATCGTTGGTATGACCGTCATAGGCCAAATGTCATATAGTAGCCGAGGGCACACAAATCTCTCCCAGCAACGCACCTCGGTTATCACGGTCTGCAACAGCACTGCCTACGAACCCAGCACCGCTACATGTATCGGAATGCAAACTTGAACTTACTACGTAGGCGTCGTTTTGACATAAGGGTGACCTGGATTTTAGCCAATCAAAACGAACGAATCGTTGGTATGACCGTCATAGGCCAAATGTCATATAGTAGCCGAGGGCACACAAATCTCTCCCAGCAACGCACCTCGGTTATCACGGTCTGCAACAGCACTGCCTACGAACCCAGCACCGCTACATGTATCGGAATGCAAACTTGAACTTACTACGTAGGCGTCGTTTTGACATAAGGGTGACCTGGATTTTAGCCAATCAAAACGAACGAATCGTTGGTATGACCGTCATAGGCCAAATGTCATATAGTAGCCGAGGGCACACAAATCTCTCCCAGCAACGCACCTCGGTTATCACGGTCTGTAACAGCACTGCCTACGAACCCAGCACCGCTACATGTATCGGAATGCAAACTTGAACTTACTACGTAGGCGTCGTTTTGACATAAGGGTGACCTGGATTTTAGCCAATCAAAACGAACGAATCGTTGGTATGACCGTCATAGGCCAAATGTCATATAGTAGCCGAGGGCACACAAATCTCTCCCAGCAACGCACCTCGGTTATCACGGTCTGCAACAGCACTGCCTACGAACCCAGCACCGCTACATGTATCGGAATGCAAACTTGAACTTACTACGTAGGCGTCGTTTTGACATAAGGGTGACCTGGATTTTAGCCAATCAAAACGAACGAATCGTTGGTATGACCGTCATAGGCCAAATGTCATATAGTAGCCGAGGGCACACAAATCTCTCCCAGCAACGCACCTCGGTTATCACGGTCTGTAACAGCACTGCCTACGAACCCAGCACCGCTACATGTATCGGAATGCAAACTTGAACTTACTACGTAGGCGTCGTTTTGACATAAGGGTGACCTGGATTTTAGCCAATCAAAACGAACGAATCGTTGGTATGACCGTCATAGGCCAAATGTCATATAGTAGCCGAGGGCACACAAATCTCTCCCAGCAACGCACCTCGGTTATCACGGTCTGTAACAGCACTGCCTACGAACCCAGCACCGCTACATGTATCGGAATGCAAACTTGAACTTACTACGTAGGCGTCGTTTTGACATAAGGGTGACCTGGATTTTAGCCAATCAAAACGAACGAATCGTTGGTATGACCGTCATAGGCCAAATGTCATATAGTAGCCGAGGGCACACAAATCTCTCCAGCAACGCACCTCGGTTATCACGGTCTGCAACAGCACTGCCTACGAACCCAGCACCGCTACATGTATCGGAATGCAAACTTGAACTTACTACGTAGGCGTCGTTTTGACATAAGGGTGACCTGGATTTTAGCCAATCAAAACGAACGAATCGTTGGTATGACCGTCATAGGCCAAATGTCATATAGTAGCCGAGGGCACACAAATCTCTCCCAGCAACGCACCTCGGTTATCACGGTCTGCAACAGCACTGCCTACGAACCCAGCACCGCTACATGTATCGGAATGCAAACTTGAACTTACTACGTAGGCGTCGTTTTGACATAAGGGTGACCTGGATTTTAGCCAATCAAAACGAACGAATCGTTGGTATGACCGTCATAGGCCAAATGTCATATAGTAGCCGAGGGCACACAAATCTCTCCCAGCAACGCACCTCGGTTATCACGGTCTGTAACAGCACTGCCTACGAACCCAGCACCGCTACATGTATCGGAATGCAAACTTGAACC
>JACBOY010000073.1:0-306892 GCA_014706135.1 Phytophthora tubulina
TGGGTACATATGTACCGGAAAGTCTGCACCCTGACAGGAATGGATACACCCGTGCTTGAATGACTGCGCCACTATCAAATAGGTACATTCGCACCCGAATGGTTGCATCACTTGCGAACCTGATCGGCTGATCGCGGCTGCCTTTCCGGCAACACTCAGCCAATCAGGCACCTCAGCCTCCACTGCACGATTCCTGCTGCCTCGCTTCTCCACACCCGTCACTTCTTCCGTTCGCCCAGCAAGGCGTAGATGACGCTGATGGCTTCGGGCAGCAAGCTAGCGGAGGCTACAATCGTGTTCATGGTGAGTCGGAGGTGTCGAATGGCTTCGTCACTAAGACGAATCTTGTGCTCCTTGCTAGCAGCGACGCAGAGCGTCTTGAACTCCTTCGAGGAGCTGACTTCGTTCTTGGTGGGCTTCGATGGCATGGCGGATGAGCTGGAAATTGCAGAGTGAGCTCAAGAACAACCAAGCGCACAGTGGAGGAGAATGACTGGTGTTCATCAAAAAGGTAAATTTTGCGTAATTACGAGGTGGAGACCAAACCTATGATGTTGTTTGTGTGTGACGGCGCGGGGTCAACGATGCGTCCTGCTGCTTAAAGCTGCCGATAGCGGCGGATGTGATCATTAAGATGACCACTCTTGTACAGCTTACCCATGGACTTCAAAACGTTTTGGGCTCCGCGGGCCTCAATATCGCGCTCACGGAGAAACAATAGCAGCTTCGCTTCAGCTGCTGTGCCGATCGCCAGCACTTCGTCGCGGTAGCGCTGCTCCTTCTCGTCCATTTCGAAGCCGTCTGGAATGAAGAGCTTCAAGAACGCAACGACCAGCTTGGAGGTGGATCAAGTATGCTTCATGGCTGCGTTGGTCGAGTTCCACATGCGCGGCGCTTGAGTGTACCAGGAGAACCAGACATCTTTCAAGCTGGAAGCTGTAGAGGTACGTCGTCGCTTTACCGGTGGTGCATTGTCGGTAGCGTCCTCGCTTGTGGCTTGTGCTGGTGGTGTCCGTTCGTGTTTGTTGTAGGCCTTAGCCTCCACCATAGACATCCGCGTGTCAAGCGTGTGGTTGCCTAGGCCTAATTGCTGAATCAAGGCTGCTTGGTGTCGAAATATTGGGTGTTCAGTGATGTCGATCGTGGTTGCTGGAGTGGGTGTGTTCGCTATGGTGTTCGATGCGCTTGTATTACAGGACAGGTGCGCCGACCACGCCAGGAGCTCGTTCACGGTAACGGCTTTTCCTTGGCGCATGCTTCGATCCGTTGAACTGCAAGCCCGTCAGCCTTGGCTTCCTTCAAGAACGGGTAGTGGCGCAACAGGTACGCCATTAGCGTGTCGACTGCGCGTGCATTGACGCTGTACGATGTCGTCTCCATACCGAACGAAGATGAGAAGAGCGACGACGCAACACCTCGGATCTTCGCCTGCGTATCGGAGTCGAAGGCATCCAGTGTCAGAAGAGGGGCGGGCTTCTCGGGATCGTGGCTGCTCAAGACTCTTCCGACTTTGGAGTCATCGGCTGGAGTGTTGAAGACATAAGCGAAGGCCTTGTTCCTCGCCGTCATGGTCCACGCTCCTCTGTCGAAGATCCACTGGACGCACATGCCGGCACCGTTCGCGTGCTGCGCTCCTCCACGGCGAAACGAATGGAATGTCAATCGCTCAGCCACTCCTGGTTTCGTGACGACTCGCTCAAGGACACGGTTGACGTAGCTGTGGATGCCTGGCGACGGATCAGCGCTCTTGGACTTGCGCCGCCTGCAGTGTCGCCACGGCTTCCGGATGGTCGATCAAGTGGATTAATGGCGTGGCCGGGGTCAACGCAGCTTGAGACATCGACTGCTGTTCAGGAAGTCGGTTCAGCAGGGACACCGTAGGGGATTGCTGCGTGATCAGTTCAAGAGTGATGGCAAGCAGAGGGCACGTGGCAAAATCGGCGTCTGGGAAAAGTGATAGACCTTGCTCTTCAGACGTCTTGACCCTGATGAAGCGAACGAAGAAGATGCCCCCAGCCCCGATGGATAGATTTGCCTTGCGTAGAAGCGTCAGGTCCGACGCACGTCCGAAGAGGTACCACAGCAGGCAGAGGAGCGCGGAATCCTGGTAGTCAGTGGCAGTAACAGCATTCGAATAGAGGTACTTAGTCATTTGCTTGAGTGCCTTCTTCGTACACGCCGGCGCCTTGTTAACGAACGTTCCAGACTCGCGTTTCATGCAGTGTCGTTCCAACACTTGTCTCTTCTAGAGCAGGTTCTTGTCGACTGCCGCGCGATGCTGGGGGAACTGATCCAGCAGCCAGTTCTTCGCCTGCCGATAGTACTGCATGACCGAGTGTCGGGCTAGGAGCTGGCCTTTACGACCCTCCTTGAAGGCGAGGTACATGCCAAACTTGTCCACCACCGCTTCCAGGATGAGAGGGGCGCTTTCGCGCATCATGCACGTCTCTAGGTAGTCCCAGCCGACGGCTTCGCCCCTCAGGAACTTCAAGAAAGCTTTGCCGCTCCTTCGCGGGCGCGTTTCGTGTTGGTGGGTGCAAGGTCGCTGAGGCTCATCGTTGGTCGGGGGCGTCGGAGCTTGAGGATTAATTTGCAAATATGCAAATGACTGAGAATTTGTAGAGGGATATCAATATCTTGGCCACGACCTCCACCTCGATACGTCGGAGCTGTGAACACGCGCCCTACACAAACTCAAAAGGTCTCTGATTGGTTAAAATAAAGTGCTGGACGACCGTTGATTCGCTAATAAAAATAAATCCGTCTTCAGATGCGTCCTATTGCCAAAAGCTATATAATAAGTTCTAGTTTAGTCGGAGAGTTAACGATATTCATCCATAAGAAAATGGCGCAAAATCGCCCGCGCCTGGACTCATGTGACAAGTTGTCGACGTCGTCGACGTGACGTCACAATGTCGAAAAGGGACGGGGTTTCAAGCAATATATTGCGGTAAAATAAATAGCTTACCTTATTCGGCACAATGTACCGGTATTTTTACCCAATCAGCGGGGGGGGTCGACTGGTCGTTCACAAAAAATAATGTGTTAGCCAATCAGCAGTGTCTTCCAGTAGTACCGTTATTTGCTGAAAGGGCGCTGTAGGCTCCCTTTTAGGGTATCCTTATTCTGTCACTTGTAGAAAACCTACATTCGTCGTGGTGTTGCAAGCTGGCGCGAGTACCGTGAATATCTAAAAGGTCGCTCACAGCGCCCTTTTACAAGCAATCACTTGAATTTGTATGGTATAGTTTAGGCAAGTGGCGCACGAAAGGGTTAATATTGGGAATCCCTCTAATAGGGGGTCTCAGAAGTGACAAAAATCGTTTTCAAATGGCATGGCATTCCCTCGCCAAATGACATGTCATTTCGGGCTTTATTCGTGGGGGTGTCAGAACTGCCAAAACTACCACAAAGTATGGATTCGGGTATTATAGTCCTGCAGACTGTGTTGTACGAGCAGCCACACCGTCTTGGCCGGCGAAACCCACTAGGTAAGCTTTGCGGTTGAGTACTCAAACTGTGTTGTTACTATCGGCTCTTTCTACATGTTTAGTGTCCACATCAAGACGCCAAGATACGTGGTAGTGAGTTTCTGGAGATATGTTCATAGGAAATAACTGTTCTCTTAGCTTAGTACGGATCTAGGTAGCTGGGTTTGACGCTTCATAACTACTATTACATCATGGAGCAGGAACACCTAGGCTACGCTTCTCTTAGCTCGCATCGTTATCACGGTTGGTTTGCCTGCTACTACTAAGTTACCACGTTGTGTGATTTCTTGCTACTCTGTGTAGTGTGGCGACGGTCTTCGTGTCCTCGCACTGTGCTGACAGCCGAGGGCAGTATCAGCTAAAGCTGACGTAGAATAAGACTCAGAGGTTAGTTAGCTAGTGAGAGATGCCGAGGAAGCGCTGTAGGAGTATCTGATTCAATGACTATCGCCATGCCACTCAAATAAGGTGCATATCTAAAGCTTTGGTTGCAAAATTGGTCATTCGTTGGAGTAAGGCATGCTGCTACACGTGGGCAGCCACTCAGCGACACTAGTCGACGAAGGGCAGCTGAAAGAAGAGGGCCCTTCGCCATCAACAAGACCGACGATCTTTTGGCAGGAAATGTGATTTTGATATCATCCGTGTGATCCCACCTCCAGAGGTGGGCGATTTCGAAATGACAGACTCTATTGTTACAAACCAGAGAGCCGGTTTGGGGGACGGGTGTCATGACCAGCAAATCTTCAAAATCGGAGGCGTCGGCAGGAAACTGTCCCCTAGCTACGCCCCTAAAAACTCATTCCTGTGCGTGTTAACCCTATAGGGCCGAGCGAGATCTGACCATGCTTGGTCCTGGGTTTAAGCCCGCGTGCTCCGCACACGGATCTTAAACCACAGGCATTGTTTCGGCTTGCCGAGCGAGTTGGCATTCACCCCCTCCGGGCATTTCAGCAGAAAAGGGCGGAAAGGGTGCAATCAATAGCTCCCATACAAAATGCTAGTATTCCAGTTTGTATATTTAGTCACTCTCATTTCGAAATGACATGTTATTTGGCGGAGACATGACATGCCATTCGAAAACATTTTTGTCAATTCTGAGACCCCTATTACCTCTATTAGCTTTTAAGCTACATGTATCGGGTTGCCAAGCCAAGCTAATATAGGGTCAGCGAGGGACTTTCCTTAGTGTACTGACACCTTTATAATTATACCGAAATGATTACACCAAATAGTAATTTGTACCAGGGTAGGATTTTATCGACCCTCTCTTTTAACCCTTTCGCGGTACAAGGGCACATTTTTCACCCTTTAAGGGGCTTTCTAAAACACGGTAGAAAACACCCGTCTAAAAGGGCGAAAACTGCACCCTTCTACACAGGTTGAACCTAAAGTCTACCGTCTTTTGTGACATATGATAAAATGTACATGTCGTAATCATCATGTAATCACGACACTATACAAACCCCAAGTCACATGGTCTCTTCCATGTGCACCCAGCAAATCTTACAAGTAGATGAGATGTCACAGAAGATGGGAAGAGATAGGGACCAGGTTTCGTAAAGCAAGTTCAACTAAAGACAGACCACCTCTCGAATAGAACCAATATTTTTTTTGTATAGTATAGTTGAGAAAGGAGGCTCGCAAAAGGGTTAAGATTATCTGCATGATGCACCTCAAATTATGCTGAATAGAAAAACATTAAATCCGGGAATGCTTTATGATTCCCCAAACTTTGGTGGTGTATACAATACGGTGCAAAACGTCATGTGGCAATGTTTCAGCTCTTCCATCCGTCTGGCTGATGTGGTATGAGACGGACACGAAACGTGAAGGGATGTCGCTGCCGTTTTCCGGAAGGTTACCCAATATTTAGTATTAAACTTAGTATACTATTTTTTAGAAAAGACCCAACTTGATAAAAAGGTCGGGACCATTTGTCGTTAGATCGCTGGAGGTGGCGTGTTTGGCTGGAAGCCTTGCGTCCTGTGCCTGCTAAACTAATGCCGCGTTCTGTAGAGCACACGCGCGGCTATTTTATTTTCTTATATTATCAGTACGGTTATGCACAAAGGCATCTGGATTTATGTAAATGTCCTTGGATCATAGCAAACAGCCGCTTTTTGTGACCTTCATACATGTACATGTATAGATAACTTGTGTTTTTAAAAAATGATTGCGATTCCCTCTACTATTATTATGTATTAGAATGAAGGCATACATTAAGAGCTGTAGCAAGATGCGATAAGCGGTCGCCGATAACAGCTGAGCAAGAAGTATGGCTGGAGTATTGCGTCGAGGCATTTCTGAGTACACCAGACCAGCAAGCACAAGTAACAGCTAGCATGAAACCAGCCAGGAAATCATCATTCGTGGCGATGATCAAAAAGTCTTCAGGATTTTAATGGTAACAACCAAATAAAATCTTTCGGAGTGTCTGCTGCCACTTGTCAAAAGTAGCAACGTCCAAAATCTTTCAAAACTCAAAACTCAAACAGAATGAAGGCATACAAATTCCAAGTATACTAATCGAGGTAATAGAGCAGCCTACAACACCTGTTAGCGACGCCACGATCTCTCGTCAAGGGAGACCTCGCCGCATACCTCATTCTCCAATTCGCTCGGCTCTCATTAAGGCGTCCACTTCAGTGATCAACCTCTCAGGTCTCCTCACTGGGTATCAAGAACCGACATCAAGTATGCGCCTCACTTACATCCTCGCGGTACTGATTGTGGCCACCGTCCATTCCAGCGGCACTGCGCTCCCAGCGACCAAAGATGCCAGAGGCATGGCCGAGAACGAGGGTTCGCCTGACATCCACCGTGCCACCAACGCGGATAGCGGCCGGCTGCTGCGTCGTGTCGAGAAGGATGACGACGAGATCGAAGAAGAAAGAGCAGGCTTTACGGATTTCATGAAGAAGCTTAATTTCATCAAAGCTATCAAAAAGTCCAAGAAAGCAGCTGCATTAAGAGCCGAACAGCTAAAGAGGACCTACCAGCAAGCGGAGTGGCTTGCAAAGCTGAGAAAAGAGACGATGGGGTAGTAAGAATGCGGTGTTCGGCAACGGTGTGTGGGGGAGGCCTGTTCTACAACAGTCTGCAGGGATCGGGGGTGTTTTCTCTTCACAGGCAATACATGCCCGTCGATCGAGTTAGATAGGCTAGCATACCTACCTAATAACACGAAATACTACGTGCTGTCAACACGGGCTCACTTCTTCTCATTTGTTGACGGTTTTGTTTTCTCTCCTTACGTTTGTAAAACTGTTTTCCATGACTAACTACCAGCTGTCGTGAAGGGATAAGAAAATAATAATAATTTCAACTAAAAAATCTGTATTTTTGTAGTACTGTAGTACTGCATGATGTAGTATTACGAAGTAGATCAGGATCTAGTATTGCAATTATTTTTTAGTAGTATATTGATCAAATCCAAACTCGATGATTCTTCATATTTCTTCACAGAAACCAGTCCAATCAGTACAATAAATATGCTTCTGTTAGCACGGGATAACTTATTATTTTTGATCTGCATATTGCAATGATTACGACAGAAGAAATGGGTTTGCAATATAATATTCTATTTTTTTCCCGATCCCTGACTACGTGTATCTTCATCAGAGCACTAGAGCTCTATTAGCATTTGGGCTACTGCCATGGGCTCTCTGGACCCCATAGGCGGGGCTGCTGCACGGCGCGGCCCCGGGAGCACGTTAGCCGTCTAAACCGCAAATCAAATCAAATCTATTAGCATTGGTGCCACGCATTCGTTGGTAGGTGATAACTGGAATTCCTATGTTTTTGGTTGATATGCTCAAGTAATCAACCTACCGTTTAGGTGCAGCGAGCCAATCCGTCTTTGACAAGTATCTTTAGTTTGACGAGCATTTGGATAAGGCAAAAGGAGCGTAACGAGGTGAAGAGAGCAGAAGTGCTGGGAAGAAGAATCAGGAGGCAAATACTAAGAATGAGCAAACTAGACCACTGCATAGCTAGTAGTTCCAAAATCTACTACTCGACTACCAATGCCCTAATGTTAAGTCTTAAAGAAAACAAACAAGTACCGTATCATAATTACCAATGCATGATCTTAGCAGCGTTCTTGCCAAGAATCTTGGGTAACTCACCACACTGGCGTATCATTGCACTCCAGCTCACCACTCAAGTACTAGTACGTGGCATACAAAGGGCCGAAAAGTGTCTCAGTCTGCGCATCTTTTTGGAAGCAAGAATTACGTAGTACAGTAATCCTGTACCGGTGGACCGCCGGTGGTTAACCCTTTTTAAGTTAGGATTGCAGTAGGATTACTGTTCCCACCCCCAAAGAGATGCGTTACGGATTTGGTCGAATACAACGAGTGTAATGATGAAGGATGTCCGTACTTCATACGTAGTATTTTTGATCTGATTACGTTGGAGAAAATAGGTTTGCAATATATTATCCTTTTTTTTTTGGATGGGGCTAGCGTCCAGGTTTCCAAATTTAGAAAACCGACGATATACCAGGTTTTGACCAGGCTTTGGTCCCGAAATTTGCGGAGTGTCTGCTGCCACTTGTCAAAAGGCAGCTGTTTCTTGACAAGTGCCTCGACCAGTGGCAATTTACTTCGACGGTAAGGAAAAATCTCCCTCGGGGTGTAAATTACGGACCTGTATAATCTTATGATAATTTGTGGCTTTCCAGGCCACACACCAAAATCGACGCGTGCTGGTAGAAAGCAGAAGACGAAGGTGGACTTTGATACAGGAGAACGCTTCAGGGGAGATTCACGATACGGCAACTATAACTCCACGGGGTAGCGGAGCCTGTAACACTGCCGGAGTCAGCGATGCCTCTAGCAGTACCGGATCTGGCGGAGCTCTTGGCAGTACTGCGACTGCCGAAGCGTCTACCACCCCACCAGGGATAACGAGGTCGCGGGAAAAGCGGTCAACGAGCAGGGGCCTCTCGACTGTCAGTGGAGAGACCAAACAGGCGACCCCGAAGAATTGGTGGGAAGAGATGCAGCCCAGCAGGCTGTTGCCAGCTCCCTTTCCACTGATGGCATTACAACAGTGACAGGCATTGACTTAAGCGTAACTTCCTTCGATAACTGGGACGCTTTTACCACATATTTCGGAGACTACGCTGCAAAGACTTACCTTTCACTTTGTGTGTTGGAGATAATCATTGGTGTGCTATTTGCTTCGATTTAAAGCAAGACACGAGGATCTTGTACGATCCGTTACAAATTAGATCCGTGTATACGGTCTTGGCTACAACCTGCAGAGAAACGTTTGCCCCTTTAATGCGCGGGATCTACGCGAACCTCTCAGAAGAAAATTACGAAGAATTCAAGCAGAAGTATGCCTACAATTGTGGTATTTTCGCACTGGCATTTATCCACGCGTTCTTCGAAGGAAAAGCCCCGCGAATGTTAACCGGGGAAGAGCCTGAAATGCTTCACTTCGGATATTGTGTTGATGCAATTACTCAAATCTGCATCGACGACAGAAATTAGAAAAATATTGATTTCTCTCCAAAAAAAAAGTTCACTGCCTTATTAGTTGTAGTCAATTGCACAGCAGCAAGAAGAATTTGTATTTTTCAACACTTGAGAAAAATGCGAAGTAGCCAATCAGAGCAGGTCCATTTGACTACCCCAATTTGAAGTTGCAGCAGCAACCAACATTTTTTATTCTACAGCTCGTGGTCTACGAGTGTTAAAGCGTGCCGACGGCGTTAAACACGCATTATGAGCACAGAAACCCGTCTGTGTTGACGATGCCATCAGCATTGACCAGAATTGTGGTAATATTTCATGCATTGCATTGGCGGTTGGCTTGATGAGGATATGTACAATGCAAGCGTCAACGTTGATTTAAAAGCTCCAGTACATTTGCTCATGGTAAGCTACACTACATGCAGTCCTGTTTACAATACGTTCCAACAATATCCATTACGCCGTTGCATCCTTACCGTAATGCAGTTGCCATAGAATATAGTGCTGGGTCATGTTGCTCTTATCGTGGCTTGCTGTTAGACCTGGTCTCAAATGCCATCAAAAGTTACATCGCCATACCATACAGTTTGTCAACGGCGTACACATGCGTATGTGAGTCGTGATAGCGCCGACGTTACCTGTTGCAGCTCTAAGCCCGAATTTGGGCAGCTTGGTACAAAATTGCCGTCGCTGCAGCGCTTCTGTGTGTGTTACTGGTGTGGCAGGAGGAGTCACTCAATGCCAACGCGTTCCCTCACAGACATGGGTCCTGGAGCAAGCACCGTGCGACATCACCGAGCAGCAGCGCTTGATTTCCTGCCGATCGCTCCAAGCCGCCGCCTAACGAAAATAATTCTTCTTGCTGCTGCAAGCCTAACAGTACGACTTTTCGTGCAGGTGGGCGAAAAAATTTCTGACTAATCAGAGAGCTGGAAAAAATTCTTCACTTGTTGCCAAAAAAAAATCTTCTTGCTGCTGTGCAATTGACTACCACTATTGTTGTTTTTAGCACATTCCTCAGCTTCATTTAGGTGGAACTGAATACAATGACCAAGCACGTCTTGCTCTAAGCTATTAAGCGGTTTGAATGTAAAAACAATATCTAACGTAGCCAGTGTTTAATGTGTAAGAAGTACAACCGAGCAAACATAGGATCAATTACAGAGGCTAATTTTAATGGGCGTCACCAACGCATGTCATTTGTCTGTATGGCCTCGCTATTAACTGCGAGTAGTAAGTCAGCAGTATACACTTCTTCATTACGAACAATCTAACCACCCGTAGGCATTTTTGTGGACTAACTATCCGGTGACTGTACTCCAGAGGGGGGGGATATTGTCGTGCTGAAAGAGGGGAGTCATATATTTGTTAGTACACAGCTGAAATATATCACAGGTTGATTGTTTGTGCCACTGGCTGTGCCACTGTTTCTGCCACTGGTTGTACCATAGATTGATCGGTTTGTGCCGCTGGTTGTTCAACTGGATGCCCAACGATAGATTCCTGAACTCAGTGGGGGCGCCAAACCCCGAAAGGTACCTGAAGGGGGGGTGGGAAAAAGCTCGGATTTTTTTTCATTTCTGGGACCTGGTAGGTAACTGGAATACTAGAGGTTTACCGAGCCGTCACTGTCTTGGTGTTTATGGTGATCGTAAGAGTGAACTTTAGCTTTGCTCCTTTGTAGAAGAACCTGAAAACTACAGCGTTTACCGTGTTGTCAGTGTCTTGGCAGCATAATAGTTGAATGCGAGGGGTCCACCAGGTCCGTCGTGTTGTGGTGTTCATCTTGAAAACGCGCAGGTGTTACCGGGCCCCATGCGTCGAGCCTAGACTTGATCATGTGTGTTTTGGGTAAGGCAGGTAGCCAACACCACACCCGGCGCACACAACTCGCCTCATCTCTTCATCTCGACCCCACGCGGTGGAGTTCGCACTGAGAAGAAATCTCCGGTTGCGGAGGCGGCTAAGGCGAAACCTTGAAGCACTTGTGCCCTTTGGCGTTTTTCGCGAATTGTTGAAAGGATGTATGACAGTACCACACCGTGGTAGCCATGCTTTAAGGCTGACGCGGAATGGCAAAGGCCACCACCAAGTCTGTGTGCCGTTGTCTGCGCCAGCGGATGCAGCCTAAGTCCGAGGATCAAAACCTCTTTGGCATGCACCAAGCCGAATGTAAATTACATGGCTCCAGTTTATCTTGCAGATTGTTAAAATAGTATTTTCGGATATAGCCTAAAATAATCCTGGATTTGACGGTATTTAATGTGGACTACAAATTTGACAAGTGGGGGTAGCAACGTCCCGAAATTTGAACCTTTTACGTTCTGAGCGTCAAATCTAGAGAAAAATGTATAAAATTGACCCCCGGGTCTATAGCTCTTTTTGCTCCCTCCCCAAGAAGGATATGAACTCAGCGCTTTACACCCTTCGCAGCAGCAAGGTTAGACTTCATATTAGGCCGTGCGCCATCAGTTTAACCCTCTAGGAGAGCCAGGAATGTAATAATAAGTATGTATGAGCATGACTTGAAATGTCCTTTTTTAACCAAATACCTGAGGCCGTTTTATTTTCCGATCGACGCGGATATTCTCTAGTTATTAATATTGTTAACCCTGTCCTAACTAATACTTCCGGTGGACCGATATCGAATTAATTTACTCAGGACGGCAGGGAATTTAATACAAACACCAAGTCAAAAAGCTTTGTGTACACCTGATGTGGTATTAAATATTAGCATACAAAGGATTAATCCTGGTAGTGGTACCGCATTCCTCCGCTTGTAGAGGACAGGTTACATGCCGGTACAATATACCATTCATAAAAAAAGACTTTCCGATTTTAGCTACCGGTGGCAGTACCGAGATTGCGATTTAGTCCAAATTGATTACCTTTTTGGTCCAAATAGTACACATATTAGGTCATGTATTGCTGCGTGGTGAAGGGCACAGGTCTTCCGAAATAATCATTGTATTGGAACTCCAATACAATATTTACCAGTCAATAAGTCATTTTTGAGAAAAGCTGCTTTGTTTACAGTAATGTATTTTTACAAGGACAAAAAAATATTTGGATTTTTTAACGGAACAACTTTTTACGAAGACCATTTTCGTAAGAAGTGTTTTTTTTAGCACAGCAATCCACGACAACCACCAGATAGCTCGTAATTACGCTAACCTGTAGCCAAGGCGACAACTCGTAAGCTCTAGCACCGATCCAATGCCTAAGTATGTCATTCTCGAATTCACCATGCCTTCGTCAACCCCCTTCACCACCAAGCAAGTCTGTTCCTACTTCTTCACGCCGCTCTTCGACGCGCAAGACGAGCCGACGGAGCACTTCCGCTGCCAGTGTGACACAGTGCGAAAGCAAGATGTCAAGACCGGCTACTCCAACCTCTTCAGCCACGTGCTGAAACAGCACCCCGACTACGTGGTAGCGATGACCAACAGCGGGTTCAACTCGGGGACGCTAGTGGTATTCGTCGATCAGAAGAGCCAGACCGTCTATTTCTGGCTCGACTTCGTTACCGCATGCAACCTACCCTTTTCGTTCTGTGAAGATTCCACTGTTGACAAGTACACGAAGATGAAGAGGATTTGCACCGAAACGCTGCTCAAGTATGCCATCTTGGTGACCAAGGATGTCGAGATTGCTATCGCCGCCTTCATCCCTCTCATATTCGGTATCATGATAGACGGGTGGACCTTCCGGTCGGAGCATTACCTGGCGGTTTTTGCCGTTTTCCAGCACGAAGGGCGCTCCGAGAAGGTGCTCCTGGCATTGGTGCCTATTGCTGACGATGGCGTGGAGGACCAAACAGCTGAGAGCCACGTGGCCTTTCTGCGCGGCATTCTTCTCTACTTCGATAGAGACATCAACAACATCGCCTACCTCATCGCCGACAACTGCTCTGTCAGCACGAGGCTGACGGATTTGCTGCAGGTTTCGTTTATCGGCTGCGCCAACCATCGCTTGAATCTAGCGGTGAACCTGTATCTCGAAGATTACGAGTCTCAACTGGAAGAAATGCAGCAGCTCATGCGGAAGCTACGGGGTTTGAACAAGGCAACTCAACTCAGGTACATGTGCACTTTTGATATTTTTGGTATTGCGAAAGTTTCACTTTTTATAAAATGTTTTTTCAGTAAAAAAAGAATTTGCGTCCTGTTCTTCGTCAGACCACAAGACGGAGCTCGACATACAAGATGCTGGACCGGTACTTCGCCATTCGCGACGCCCTGGACACAGGCGACGACGACATTATGTCGTTGATGCCGACACGGAGGCAGGAAACCCGCCTGCGAGCTCTCCTCACGGAGTTAGGGGACTTCCTATCAGCTACCATGAAGCTCCAGGAGGACAGCGTGACGCTTCTCGATGTGCGCGATATCTTTGACGCGCTCATCGAGAAGCATCCCGTTGTGGACAAGTACCTGGCAGCTGACGCTGCCATTGTCGAGGACCCCGCGTTCGAAGATGCGTGCGTTCTGGCGCTGGCGGACAAGGTAAACGAGCTGACGATGGACCAGTAGCTCATGATGGACCCGTTCGAGACGACCCCTGGTGTGGGCTCGACATCACCGAGCGCACGCAGTGGCGGCCCACAAGGCTTCGCAGACCAGGTGCTGTCCGCGCGTAAGAAGCAGCGTACGGCGCAGAAGAAGTTCGGAGGGGTGCGCTATATCCCTCCAACTTCCAACACGGTCGAGCGGCTCTTCAGTGTTGCGAAGCACACGCTTTCCCACCACCGACATGGAATGTTGCCGGTGCACCTGGAGACCGTCCTGTTCCTGAAGCTCAACAGGCGCTTTTGGAGCGCGGGTACTGTCACCAAGGTGGTGAACGGCCAGTAAGCAGCAATACTTGACAAGTTAGACGAAGCTGAGAGTTAATCGTCAATACACTTTTCTTGACCCCAATAATTTATTTCGTGTTTTTCGTCATCGGTCACAATATCATATTTTCTCTAGCAGGGATACTATCATTGCAATATTATTATCCGAGAGCCTGGAAGGGCACAGCAACTGCGGGTGTATTCGGCACGGTTAAAGTCCTTGCTTTCATAAATAAGCTGTGGCGAGCCGTCCCAACTTCGCAATGTTCGATGCATCAAACTTGTGCATGTTGTAATATACGCTGGATCTCTCGCTAACTACGTAGAGGTAACAGGAGCATCCTCCTTGTATTAATACATGTACATGTAGACATCATTAACCCACTTCACCAGCTCTTCTTGGCTTCCACCGAGGTCTGCACTGAGTTGACAAGAACTCTTTAATCCACGTCCGCACATCACGCGAGCCTCCACTGTAATGCATTGGCTACGCTCACTGAAGCTGAGAGTCGCTCAGCTTCTTGTGGCGTGTGATCCAGGCCGAATGCACAAAATGGATGGTGACTGTATTACGTATAAATGTATTGATATGATTGTTGCATTTCTGTACCGGAACTTATAAGTGGAAGAGGAAAGGATGGTAAAATATCGCATGGTGATTGGTCGCTCTTATATGAAGATATCCTCTACAAGCGGAGGAACCCGGTACGGATACGTACTACGTACAGCCCAATAGGGATAAATTCAGCGCATCGCATCGGTGGTATGCCGTACACAGTTTGGACGCATACAAACTTCAAATAAGTGATCTCATAAATTTCATATTTCGCATCGAAATACCAAGGTTTAGTAAATCGTGCAGGTTTTTACACCGAAATCAATAATTTCTGAAAAATGATAGACGAGGAAGAGGAGAAGGAGACCGTGGCCACTTACCACACGGGCCTCACTGATTCCGACTCCGAGGAGGAGGAGGAGGAGCAGCCTGCCCCTGACGACGACCCCGAGGCCGAAGACCGCAACGAGACCTTCGACGACGTCAAGCCACCAGTCAACACCTCCAAGAAGAGTCCTTCGCCTGCCGAGTCCACTGCCGCGGCCGTCAGTCCAGTCACCAAGTCCAAGTAATTCTTCTTGTTGCGTTTGGGAACGCTTTTGACCGTTCTTTTCTTTCTTTTCTTCCTCTCAGCGTTCCCCAAAATCAAACTTAATAAAAACACGTAATTCTTTTTCATCCGTTCCGTCCTTGAAATCCACTAATCCAATCGTTATCATTCATCTCCGTGATTCAAGGATGGTCATCATGACGGAACAGCTACACCATTAGCAGTTCGTTATCCGAAACTTCAGCATTGGCTTCCGTCAAGCGCGTACTCCGGCGCAATTCCGGCAGCCGTTGCCTCTTCCTCTCTGCTTGTTCAATAGCCGTCACCAGGGCCTCATACTCAGGCATTAGGGCCGCCCTAGGAAGCCAAAAAGTCTCGTAATTGGCCGCCAGCGCCAAATACTCCACCGTACGGTTCACCACATGTTTAGCCACCACTTCCAGTAAGGGAGTATCGACTCCCGTGAGGACGGTATCTCCACGCCCCACGGACAACCGTTCCGTGAAGCTGGAATCAGGCAAATCACCCTCCTCGAGAGGTCCATCGTCCACGAGTAGCCCGCCGTCTTCGAAACCTTCGGGTATCTCGTCCATGAAGGGCCGGGTCCACTTGCCTCGATACCTCTTCAGCCTGTTCACGTTTATCGTGACGATCTTGTCCGGGTGCGCCGGGATATCAATCCGGTACGCATTATCCCCAATCTTCTCCACGACACGGTAAGGACCGTGCCAGGCGAAGGCCAGTTTCTTCGTCCGTAGCTCGCCCCGCTTGGCTCTAAACATCTGATAGGGTCGCCAACCTCGTACTTCACTGCAACCTGATCAGCTAGTCGTCGTTCGTTGCGATCTTGAGCTTTCACCAATTGATGCTCCACTAACTGACGTGAATCGCGAAAAGAACGGTACAGTTCTCTGCGATACCGAGCCACCTCGTCACTGCGCCACTTCTTACCCAAGTTCAGGAAAGCGACGTCCATCGGGAGCACCGGGTCCCGTCCGTAAAGCGAGAAGAACGGCGTATCCCCCAGTGTCTCGTGGTAGGCGGTACGGTAGGCAAATAGCACTCGCGCTAAATACAAATCCCAATAAGTTTGAGCCTCGCTCACGTGCATCTTCAACATTCCAATCAACGTGCCATTGAAGCGTTCCACCAAGCCCTGAGTTTGGGGGTGGTACGCTGATCCAAACAGCTTCTTGATACCAAGAGTCTGATAAAAAGACTTCGCAATTTCCGACGTAAAGTTACGACCGTTGTCGCTGAGCAGTCTTGACGGCACCCCATGCCGAGCAACCACACCGTTCACCATGACTTCGACGAAAGTGACCGAGTCGAGACGCACGGTGGCAAATGCTTCAGCCCACCGTGTGAAATAGTCGACGAACACCAAAATGTACTTGTTTCCCCGTTCCGTCTCCGGTAACGGTCCCACGGCGTCGACCACCAACAACGAAAACGGACCGGTGAGGTCGACGACGGGCATCCTTTGCATCTGCCCCGCTCGCCAAGGACTCGAGCCTTTTCCACTGCGGCACCGATTGCACTCGCGAACATACTCGGCCACATCCTTCCGTCACCCGGGCAAGAAAGCGTGTCGTCGCACTTTTTCCAGAGTTTTCGTCAATCCAAGATGAGAAGACATCACGTCCGCGTGACAGTAGTGGAGGACGGTCTCAATGTACTCCGTCGGCACCACAGGCACGATTAACGACCGCTGCTGAAAGATATGAGCGGGCAAGACCACTCGTCGCAACAGAAGACCGTTCTTCACGTCGTAGCGCGGACCCATCTGCACCTCTTTCGCCCTCAGGAACGGATCCAGAGGCAGAGCACCGTCCAGAAGGAACGCCACTAACGCCTTGATCCACGGAATCTTCTGTTGTTCTCGCACGAAGAGCTCGTAGTCAAGCCCGAACCTGTCCACCGGCGACATGGGGGCATCCCACGTCGTCCACCACATCCTCATTCGCCCGATCCGGAGAGTGATCATCGACGTGACCATCGGCTCTTTCACCGCCAGTCCCGTCATCGTACTCGTCATGTCTTGCCGTTTCAGTCCGCTCCCCGACTGAAGACGGAAACACGGTCTCATCCGTGTCTTCTGGATTCAGGAGATCTTGCATAGTCAGCGCTGCCACGACGTCCTTCGGCAGCCGCGACAATCCATCCACATGACCCATAGAAGTACCAGGTTTGTGATGAACTTTAAATTGTAAATTCGAGAGTTCCATAGCCCATCTGGCCAATTTTGCGTTCGTGGTTCGGTTACCAGTGCTGAACACCCATGTCAGTGCCTGGTGATCCGTGAAGAGATCGAATTCACGCTTGTCGAGGTAGCACCTGAACTTGCGTGTCGCCCAGACGACACCCCGCACTCGATCTCCGAGATGCCGTCCTGCTTGTTAATCCAGTTCTTCTGCGACCCCGTAAGCAACTTGCTGGCGTAAGCCACCACGCGGTCACGACCGTCGACTTCTTGCATCAAGCAAGCTCCAACAGCGTACCGCGACGAATCAACGTACAATTTAAACCGTTTCTTGCCATTCGGGTAGACGAGTATCGGCGGCTTCACGAGGGCCCGCTTCAATTGCCTGAAAGCACCTTCACAGTCTTCGTTCCATGCGAACGGAGCGTCCTTGACCTTTAATCGTTCCAGAGGCGCTGAAATCGAAGCGTACCCCGGGATGTATCCTGAGATAGCTCGTAAGACCCAGGAAAGACCGGATGTCGTGCACGTCCACAGATCGCTGCACGTTCAGCACCGCCTTCACCTTCTCAGGAATAGGTAGGATACCCGTAGGAGTCACTATGTGACCTAAGAAAGCCACTTGACTCCGTCCCCAAAGACATTTCTTCATCTTTAACTTGAATCCCGCTGCTTGGAACCGCTCCAGCACTTGCCGAACCCGAATCAAATGGGTCGGGAAGTCCTTGCTGAAAATCACACAATCATCAAGATAGACCAAACAAATACGCCACTTTAAGTCCACCAGCACCGTTTCCATTAGACGTTCAAACGCCGGAACGGCGTTACAGAGACCAAAGGGCATAACCAACCACCCGTATAAACCGTACTTGCACGTGAAAGCCGTCCGCGACACGCTATCCGGGTGCATAGGTACATTCCAGTACCCAGAAGCAATATCCATGGTCGAGAACAACTGCGCATCGCCCAACACGTCCAAGATGTCGTCAATCAAGGGCATAGGGTAGCGGTCCTTCACAGTCACCGCGTTTAACTTGCGATAATCAATACAAAATCGAATTCCACCATCAGGCTTTCTAATCATCAGAACCGGGCTCGCCCAAGGACTGTTGGAAGGACGGATCAACTTCAGATCCAAGTACTGTTGGATCTCCGCCTCCATAACTTCTCCTTCAGCAAGTGAAACACGGTACGGTTGCTGCTTGATCGGCGGGTTATCACCCGTATCGATCTCGAACTGAAGCAGCTCCGTCCGCCCAGGTTTCTTCGAGGAATCCACAAACATACTTCTGAAGCGGTTCAATTCCGCTTGGAAGAGCTCCTTCTGCTCCGTTGATAACTTGGACTCCGAAAAGTCAGCATCCATTCCTTCCTCCTTGTCCGGCGGCACGTCCGGCTTGGACGCTATGTCTTTCGCCGCGACGCCTTCCACGCGCTCTTCGGCTGTGGTCATCACGCACTCGTCTCCAACTTCGTCTTCCTCGGCGGGCACCGCCGTTGCTTTCACGGTAGCCGCCGGTTCGAACGCCGATTCGGGGATCACGGACGAGCAGGCCACGACCGTGCCCTTCCTGATCCAGTATTCATCCGTAGACGAGTTGCACACTTCCACGATGACCCTTCCGTCTTCCACCGTGCACAGCGATCGCGCCACGCACAGTGTCGGCGGTAACCCCAGCGATCCTTCGACCAGCACTGTCGCCTTGTCGGCCACGTGGCCGACCACGTTTGTCATCACCAGGGCTTGACCACACGGCGGGAGGCGTACCGACGTCGCCATCGCCGACAAGTAGGAATCTTGTACGAACGTGAACCCCAACTTCAACACTTCACCTGTGTTCTTGAGCGTCAAGATGCGCTCCGCCACATCGATCACCGCTCCGAATGCCCCCAGAGTGTCTACGCCGAGGATGGCGTCCACGTGCAGGTTGTCCGCAACCAACACGCTCATCGTTACATCCACCGACCCCAACCGGAAAGCGAGACTGATCCAACCGTGGATCTTCAGCTTGTGACCAGACGAGCTGTTCACAGCGCCGTCATAAGATTCCAGTTTTTCTTTAGACCGTCCCAGCCGCTTGAGCACCCGCCTGTCGACAAGGCTAAGCGTAGTGCCGGTGTCGGACAGCATTTGAGAAGGTAGATAATTAATATAGCCGCTCGAAAGGGCTTCATAGTTCCCAACTGCAAAGATCACACATCTTCCGTCCTCAAAAACTTGATGCACTGCATACTCGTCATCATCTTCGTAAACCCCAAATCCATTCGGTAGCTCAACCGTCACGACTTCAACCAAACCCGTCTTAGGTATCGGTGTCCGAGCCGGACGCTCACAACGAACCACCTCCACATAGTGGGAGAGATCCTCGTCCTGTTCGGGGTAAAACTCCACATCTTTCACAGTCTTGGCGTATGGTCGGTACAGCATCGAGCAGTCGAAACACCCTCGCTTAGTCCGTAGTCGGCGGCGACGGCGTAGAGCACTCGACGTTCGGGACCGTTTCGTTCGGTCCCAGTGTTTCCCAAATTTGAATTGCGTTTTTGTCGAAGTAGGACTCCACCCAGGGTCCTAAAGAGTCCCAGCTCTGCTTACGGAGGCCAAGTTCCTGGATCACACGACCAGCGTGCCATTGGATGCGGTCCGCGTCCAACTCAGGCACCTTGTCGCGCACTGGCGTGACTTCCACCGTACTCTCAGCTTTCACCGTATCCACATCTCGACAGTTCGCACGGCGTTCAAGATCCAGGCTCTCCTTCAGGGCCCGGAACACCGCTTGTCGAGCCACCGTCCGCAAAGTCTTCGAGACCACCTGCCTCGGTCCACGTATCTCCTCCGAAACCTTGGATAGGTTCACGGTAACGGCGTTCACCGTATCCTCCGGGGACCACAAGATGTTCGCGCTTACAACGTCCTCCAATCTCGCACTATCCTCAGAGGCGATAGTCTCGTCCTCACTGTCGACGTCCACACTCCGTGCCTCGGAAGCGTCGTCCTCCCCTAGAGTCATTGCGACCTTCGGTCGGATCCGCACGCTATGCACCGTGCTAGCCACCGGACTCTTGAAGTCGCGGTTAGCTCTCTTCGCTTCTTCGGACTTCTCCAGTTTTTTACTGAACCATTCTTGCCAGTACTCAGGCGAACCGATCGACTCGAAGGACGCTTGACGCGTCCGTTCCAAGGCTTCAACCGAGATACCCAAGTGAAGGGCCATTTCCTCCGAGGATGGATCTGCTTGGGCGTCCGCGTTCGTCCTCACACGCTTCAGCAGCTCCACTTCGTCCAACGGATACAAGCGGTCTTCTAACTCCTTGTCGTACTCTTCGGTTTCCGCCGCGACCTTGGTTCCGGCGAGCACCGACGCTTCTTCGCCCGGCGAGCAGTTCTCCATAGCGTCTAACTCGTCATCAGTAAATAACCGATCGTAATGAGAACTTCCATCCGTTCCCGCGTTCGATTCCCTTGAGTCTTTTACGGTAGCCACCGTGTCTTCGTCCACCCACTCAGAGAACATGCAGTCAGACACGTCGTACTCCTCATCACTCCATTCATCAGCGGAGCGAACGTCAAACATTTCCTCATTCCACTTCACACTCTTGGACTGAGGCTGCACCTCCGAGGAGGCAACCACCGCCTCTGATTTACTCGTCAACGCGAAGACTTCCTCACTCTCACAGCTGGACTCTTCCTGTTCGTTAGCACTAGTCTGAGCATCTTCGGGAACGGTCGGGACCTCAAGTTCACAAGTCTCGAACTGTTCTCCTTCTCCTTCCATCACGGACGGAGGCGAGTCTAGCCCGCCAACGCCCTTGTCTTCACCAACCTTGATCGTTGCAGCCACTCCCAGTCCGAAGTCCTCAACGACCGTAGTCTCCGCTTTCTGACCGGTAGGTATCACCGCAATGTTATCTTCTTCTTCTGTTCCAATCACCGTCAACTTCTTTTTCTCCATCTTCTTTTCATCACTCGAAATTCCATGTACTTTGGGGACCGTTCCACCCCGTTCACTCGACTCCTCAATACAAACATTCACATCAGCAACCGTCTCGCATTTCACCTCGTCATCGCCAGCACGGTCGCCTTCCGAGTCATCCCCTAGACAAGAGGAAGGAGTGACTCGCTCCTCCCCTTCCTCCCGCCTCCGTCACTGACTAGGCGTGGTCGGCCACTTGCCCTTGAACGACGCCCGTCGCGAGACTCTTTAACGCGTTGATCGTTGGACATTGGCTTACCACGTGGCCGGAATCACCACAAAAGTTGCATTTGGGAGGCGAACGTCCTCCGTTCCCACGGGCTGCCCCACGATTTCCATTCCCGGATACCGACCCACACTCTACTCCAATGTGACCGTACGCCCCACATCTGTTACAGGTCATTGTCTGCCTCCGACAAGTAGCACGACCGTGACCCTTGTAGTCGCACCATCCACACACGTGCGTACCCTCCTGCGTCAGACTGTCTGGAGCCATCCTGATTCCACGAAATGGTTGGGCGTTCTGCTGCTGTCCTTGACCGTTCCCATTAGCGCTCGCAGGGGTAACCGTAGACACGTTCGGCATGCGATTCCTCGGCGATCGTTGGGACTGCCAGCGATTCTGCATCATCTGCTGTTGCCATTGTTGTTGCTGTTGCCACTGCTGTTGCTGCCACTGTTGCTGCTGCTGCACAAAAGATTGCATCTGTTGGGCGAGCGCGTCGACCGACGCCGTCGCTCCGGCCACCGCCGAAACCTCTTTGTCCTTTTCTTCGAGGAACTCGTCGTCCTCCTCGATGGGACGAGCCATTTCTTTCACGAGCAACCATTCGCACGCTTCCGGGATATCGCGCGCTGGGCCCGTTTCCAGCGTAGCTAGTAGCCGCTTGTTCCTAAGGCCCCGCTTGAATAGCTGATAGCGCATTTGAGTGTCGGGATAGGCCAGAGAATCGCAAAGGTCCGTGACTCGATCTCCCCATTCCTCCACTGATTCACCTCGTTCACGTTTTGTAGTGTGCAACCGATCCCATCGTTCGTCGGCCGTCCAACTCAGGAACAAGTTGTGGAACCGCACTTTCAGCGTGGTAAACGTCTTGATGGTAGAGTTATTCCACCATCGTTCAGCAACTACTCCTTTAAGTTTTTGTCGAAACACCAATAGGCGAGACTTGTCCGGCAAGTGAGCAGTGTGCGCTTCGAACACCTCCCAGAAGTCACGGGCCTTCTCGACATTAGCCGTATCCGAGTAGAACCACGGCAGCACCTTCAGCGCTGTGGACACCAGCGTTGACAGGTCCTTTGCCCGAGCGATTGTTCCACTCGAGTCCCGGCGGCGGTTCGTACCAACGTCAGCAACAGGACGCTGAGTATGCGCAGAAGGCGCACTCGTTCCTCCGGGTATGGTACTGCTGCTGCGAGTTCCGGGCCCTTGCGTGCCAGTACGTATGGCTTGTTGGGGCCCAGACGTCCTGTTCTTGGGTGGTGGGGCTTGCAGGCGCACCGTCCTCACTTGACCACCGTACTCAGTCTTCACAGGAGGCAACTGCGTCTCCGGCATCAACTTCTGCACTGTACCCGGGCCACTGTAACCGGCTTTAGCTAGTTCCAATTCCCATCCAAACGAAGGACGGTCAGTCCAGCGTCTCTCCGTCCCCGTATACAAAGGGATGAACCCACTAGGTCGTCTTGGAGGCACCTCCTCCTGCTCTTCTTTCACGTGTCCTTCGTAGTACCCAGGGTCGTACGACGACTGGTACTCGGTGTATCCTTCGTGGCCGTACTCTTCCGTAGGCCAGTACTGCTCCGTGCCTTCGTTGGCAGGATCAGCACGTCTGTCGTCATGGTTCGGCGGAATCCCGGAGCTCGGCACCGGTTCCGTCTTCACATCAGGTTCAGCTTGGGTCCCGGCGTCGTCCACCGGCCCTTCACTAGCGTCCTTGTACTCATCTGCATTTTCATCTCTCCACAGGTCCGACATCATCTCGTCTCGGAGCGTTCCACGCCCCGCAGCCGTCGACACTTGAGGCGTCGAAGTGGTTCCATCTTCCTCTTGCATATCACCGGACGACCGAGGCCGCTGCTCCCCTAGTCGAGCAGACGTCGTCCCCCCTCCTTCATGCAGCCTTCTAGCCGCACGTTGTCTCTCGCCTTGCTCCAGGCGTTCTACTTCAGACTGCACGAACTCGGTCTGATGCTCACCAGACCGTTCCTCTCTCTACGGACATCCCCGGGACGTCCCAAATCTTCCTCTCCAAAACCAGACATCTTGTTTCTTGTTCTCCAGATTCACTTCCAAATTCACTGCGGCGACTTCTGCCGTTCTTTGACCGATAAACTCCAAGTACAAACGTTCCACTTGTCCTGTCGTAGGCCGAGACTCCTATAAACTAGCACAATTCCAAACGCTGGCTCTGCGTGGTTGGCTTTCCAAAGGCGGAGATCCCCGGACACTCGATTGCGGACTTGACCACTTGCTCTTGAACTCGGTCCTTCTTCACAACGAAGACAGTACCTTGCTTCTCCACCACGTGTCGCGAGTCGTCCCTGGATGGGACTGTCGGCGTTGTATCGAAGGTAGGACGGTTAAGAGCTTTCAGCTATTGGACAACGAAGTTGTAAAGTAAAAGAAATCAACTTGTTGCTTCCAAGGTAAATTCACGACTGATCAAAACTAACCTACGTCGGAGTGATCCACTCCGCACTAGCTCTTCTTCTTCAACTCCTTGTAGGGTACACTTCACCCCGTCCGCTTTGGCCCAAGCCGTCCTTCCTGGCTAAGTCAAGTCACAGTCCATGGCATCCGTCCTTCGTCGTCGCTCAGGATCCTGGCTGCGAAGGCGTCACTGCTTCCATTCTTGGTCAGGCACCGCACACTGAACCGTCGTCTCCGTAGTTAGTGTGGCCTGAGTCTTGACACTCCAGTCTACAGGCGCTGCTTCGTCGATGACTGCTCGATCAGGTCATCTTCGTCCAGCTGGTCTTCCAACAGGATCTCACTCGTCGATCTGATATCACGGGGAGGACGGTCGCCACCGTACCCGAGGCGGCGTCCACCGTTCTCACTCGTGACACCAGCCTAATTCATTTGGGATTCCCCCTTCTCGTAATTTAGCAACATGCATCGCGCCAGTCTCCCGTCCTCATCTGCAGCTTCAAGACCCTCCTCAACGCCCGCTGCTCACCAACCACCAAGACGTGGATCCGGTCCACTCCGCGGCTCAGGAGCTTCAGGACCGACACGCCGTGCAATTGATACCAACGATTCACGCCGCGCGTACCAACTACTGCAAGCACGCGAGGCCAGTCGTGTCAGGAACCGCGCTCGCCATCGCAATGACCCCTTGCCCTCGAGTGACGGAGAGTAGGAAGAAGTGGACTCTCCGCATCCGATACTTGACACGTACATTGACAGTATCGGAACGGAAGGAGTGCAAGGAATGACCAATTTCACACCTACCGAAATCGTGAGGCTGTACGGGTTTGTGAGCGACTACATGGCCACAAAGTGGAACGTTGGTCGTGGCAAGAGGAGCAAGCAGACGGCGGTGGACGTATTCTTTATGACGCTCAGTGTCTTGAAGAACGGATGTGACTGGGGCATTCTCGCCAATTCCTTTGGATTCAAGGCACCTACATTTGAAAAAATGATCATCCGCTTCCTCGAACTGCTCTGTCCGCATCTGTACTACATGTACGTAGATCTGGCTGCCGACACGATGAAGAAGGTTGTGGCGTCAGGCCACGCGTTTCGTCACTATCCTGCGGCGCGATACGCCGTTGATGTCACCTTCCAGCAATCGAACGTGCCGAGCGGCACTAAAGCTGACAGGGACGAGTATTTTAGCGCCAAGCACAAGCTGCACGGCTATAAAACCGAGATCTCCGTCATCCCTACGGGTTTGGCTATCAACTGTTCTCTCCACCATCGTGGATCTGTTCCTGTAGGACATCACGATTTTCCGTGATAACAAAGACTTCCCATGAAGTTGCTGCAACTAAAAGGATTGAAGAAGAGGACGTGGCTGATAACGGCCCACTCCTCGACCAATTTCCTTCATCGTGGATCATCTTGGCAGGTAAGGGCCACGAGGAGCTCTCCAACACTTATCGTGTGATCTACCCTAAGCGCCGCAGCCCTACACTCACACTGGAGGACGAGGCAACGAACCGCAAAGTTTCATCGGACAGGAGTGTTTTCGAAAATTACTTTGGGAGACTTTGCACGCTTTGGGCAATTTGCGGCAACAAGTACCGATGGCAAGAGCAGAAGTACGAAATGTACTTTCGTGCATGTGTAGCGCTCACCAACGTGCACGTACGTGAGCATCCTCTCTGTGCTGACGACGGTGAACACTACAGAGATTATCTGCGGCGTCTAAATCACATTGGAACCACGAGACTTGCAGCGAGACGCGAGGCCAATCAGCGCGCTCGTGAGAGGCGACAGCTTCGCCTTGCCACGGGCTTCACTTCTCACGAAATTTTGGAATATCTCGACTTTGATGGTATTGCAGCTCACCCGAAGATTTTCTGCGGCTTCTCAGACATCACGACGCTGCATCTCGCATTGTACGCCAAGACGAAGCTTTGCAGCTTCTACGGACCTGCTGCAGTCGTCCAGTTTGGAGAGTTTCCTGGGCCTTTGCCGTACACGATGACATCGTTCTTGAACGCAGTGCAGTCAACAGAACCTTTAGGGGATGTGGTGCCGTCCAAAGAATGGGCCGACGACAAGACTGCTAACTGGTCCACGCGTGCTGACATCACGTACCAAGACATCATGAAGCCCAACCCAGGATACGCCTGGCTGCGTTCTGGTAGCGCCAAAGGACCGATTCTAGGTGGCTGTCTACCTACGCTACTCCAGGTACGTGGCACCGAGTACATGCCCGACCTTCAAGACGCCATTCTACTGATTGAAACTCCCGAAGGGGCCCAATTCGACCGAGGAATGGCGCTCTCGGATGTCAATGTTGCGCTTGGGTGGCTTCGAGCTGACGGTACATTCAAGAAAATTCGCGGTCTAATTGTCGGTCGCGCCTTTGCGTATTCCGAAGCTCAAGTAGAGGAATTCCAACGACTTATCCGCCACCACACACGCGGCACAAGCTTCCCGATTCTGTACGGCGTGGACGTCGGTCACACGAACCCGATCGCTACCATTCCACTTGGTTGCCAGGCAGAACTCGATGCGGCCAACAACTCGTTCAGAATTCTAGAGAGCGGTGTAGTTCACAAGAAGTAAACACCAAGGAATCCTCTATCAATTTTTCCTTCGTAACTTCTTCATCTGCAGAGGCCTGCGACTATGGTACTTGCGCATTTGACCGCTTCCCAACTAGAGGTTCGTCGCATCCCTCCCAATTGAAATGGGGAACCACAATGAAACCAACGGTGAGTTCACGATACGTGATGAAACGGATGATGTTGCTCAAAGCTTTGAAAAGAACTCACCGCACCACACCAACATGAAGGGGCATGTACATGTACCAAGTAGTACATGGTACTCCACTGCCGATGTTTGAGCTAAAAGGGTTTCGCCATCGCAGGCGCGCAGGACGAAACTGGTTAGTAGAACGTGGAATAGTTCAATCGAGGCTTTGCATGAGATGATTCAGATTGGCCACAAGAGCAACGGTCCATCGCGCTTCACTATATGGGATGGCACGAGTGGTAGTAGATCCGGTACTTGCTTGCTGGGATTGACCCACCCAGACAAACGGGTGCTCGCGCCTTGATCAACCATTCAACCATTCTGCTTTTTGCTGGCTCTTCCAACACCTTCTCGTATTATCAACCACCATCATGTCGGAGCTCCTTGCACTCGAGACCCCGAAGGATACTCCACGCGTTGCGTACGCTATCCATCTAGACGACAAATTGAGTCCTGAACTGGTTGTGCCCTGCACTCCTGAGGGCGATGGCCCCAGCACCTACAAGCGAATCGACGGCGATATTGTTCTTGGTATTGCGACCGGTTACTGGACTACGAACTTGTTCGCGTGCTTCTACCACCTCGTGCCGAACGCGTTCATGGCGACGCTGTGTCCGTGTGTGTCGATCGCGCAGATTACCAGTCGACTGGGCATGGCTCCGTACAACACAGCGCTGCTATTCTTCGTGATGCTCTGCAGCTTGGAGCTGGTATTCGCGGCGCTCACCATCCAGCAGTTCATCTCCGTGGTAATCCTCGGACACGACAAGAACTACCACTACTTCCACGCGCACCGTCTCGAGGAGACCCGACCTGCCATCAACCCCATGTTCGTGACTGTGATGGTGTTGACTCACGCGACGTTCGCCGCTGCGTTGTGGATCTTGCGGAAGCGGATCCGCAGTCAGTTCCAGATCCCAGGATCCATCACCAACGACTGCGTGTCCGTCACTTGCTGCCCGTGCTTCTCCACGGCGCAGATGGCCACGCACGTCAAGAGCTACCGGCCCGGATCGTGCACGTTCAGACCCGTGGACACGCTGCCTCGCTACCAGTGAGAAGTCAACCAATGTAGATAGAAGTCCATTGCATAGATAACGATGTGCTAGCTTTTTAAAAAAAGCGAGCCATATCACGAACACGGTGACGATAAAGGTCCGCCACGTACAACTTCAACTACATCGTAAATCAGTACATTCACAATCATTGCCATCATTTTAGTACATACAAATGTCAAGTCACCACTTACCGTGTTACAAATGCCTATATATTTATTTTAAATTATTGTGAAGTGGTACACACTCCATCGTCAGCCACACGTTGCGCATCATGCTGCGTCAATTGAGCACCCGTGCGCGTGGCGCGTCCGGGCTTCTAGCGTCTTCCCGACGCACCTCCAGTTTAACTTCAAGCTCTGCACTTATACACTGTCATGCGGCGCGTCGATTGAGCTCATCAACATCGCTCACCGCGCCGAACTCCGACCAGGAGGACGCCGCGACCGTCGCCGCCATCCGCAACATCGGCATCCTGGCGCACATCGACGCTGGCAAGACTACGACCACCGAACGCATGCTGTTCTACTCCGGAGCCATCCGACGGATGGGTGAAGTACACGACGGCGATGCCACAATGGACTTCCTGCCCCAGGAGCGCGAACGCGGCATCACCATCCGCGCCGCCGCCATCAGCTTCCCGTGGCGTGAGCACCACATCAATCTGATCGACACGCCGGGCCACGTGGATTTCACTATTGAGGTGGAGCGAGCTGTGCGCGTGTTGGACGGTGCCGTTGCAGTGCTGGATGGTGTGGCGGGCGTGGAGGCGCAGACCGAGACGGTCTGGGAACAGGCGGACAGGTACAAAGTGCCGCGCGTTGTTTTCGTGAACAAGTTGGACAGGGAAGGAGCTAGCTTTATCAGGTCCTGTGAGTCTATTGAGGCGAGGTTCGGCGTGCAGACGCTGTGTGTACAGTTGCCTGTTGGAGAGGAAGCGGAGTTCGAAGGATTGTTGGACTTAGTAGACATGCAGTTGACCAAGTGGGTCGACAAAGAAGGCGAACAGGTCCAGCGTCTGCCTTTGCTGTCCTCTGCGGGTGGTAAAATGGCAGAGCTGTATGAAAAAGCTGTTGAAGGACGCCAGACGCTCATTGAACGAGCGTCGAACTTCGATGACGAGCTGGGGGAGTTGTTTTTGATGGAAGAGGAGATCGATAACGAGACGCTGAAGGCGGCATTGCGACGGATTACTGTGCAACGTGGCATGGCATCCCAAGTCGTTGTTACGTTATGTGGTAGCGCACTGAAGAATAAGGGCGTGCAGCCGCTGCTAGATGCGGTAGTGGACTACTTGCCGTCGCCTCTGGATTTGGCGCCGTTTGAAGCACATACTGTTGTTGGAGGCAAGAAGACTCGAGGCCGTGGTCATGGATCGGAGAACAAAGTGGCGCAACTGCAACCGTCATCGAGTGAGCCGCTGTGTGCGCTTGCCTTTAAGGTGCAGCACGATCGCCAACGTGGCCTTGTGGTGTTCTTCCGCGTGTACTCTGGCGTGCTGTATGCCAAGGCGCAGTTGGTCAACGCCTCTCGTGGTGGTACCAAGGAAAGGCTCACAAGACTCATGCATGTGGCTGCTGATGACCAGGAGGCTGTGGAGTTCATCTCAGCGGGCCACATTGGTGCTGCGGTGGGACTGAAGCACACGTTCACTGGCGACACACTTGTGATCGCCAAGGACGCTGCCCACCAAATGGTGTTGCCTGGTGTGCAGATCCCCAAACCTGTGTTTACTTGTTCGATCGAGGCCGAGTCATCTGCAAAGCAGAAAGATCTGGACAACGCGCTCGAGAACCTGCAACGCGAGGACCCGAGCTTTGTGGTTACCGTGGATGAGGAGACGGGCCAAACGCTTATGTCTGGCATGGGCGAGCTCCACTTGGATATCATCAAGGAGCGGCTGCGCAGCGACTACAAGCTTGAACCTTCCGTTGGTGCCATGCGTGTAGCTTACCTGGAGAGCATTACGAGCTCTATTGAGCTGCCGTATACGCACGATGTCATGCTTGGTACCGACCGCCACTTCGCAAAGGTCACCGTTCACGTGGACCCGCTCCTTGAACACCAACAAGACAGCCAAGAAGAGGACGATGATGATGAGAACACCGGCAACGTGGTTCACTGGAAGAACCAGGGCGCCAAGAAGATGCCTCACGCATTCGCGCTGGCTATTGAAGAGGGTTTGCAAGCTGGTTTGAGTCGTGGAGTATTGACCACGAACCGCGTTGCATACGTGAAGGTTACGGTTGACGAGGCTGACTGCGAATGGGATTCCGACTCCAGTGCAGCTTCTTTCCGTGCTGCGGCCGCGCTTGCACTTAAGGAGACACTCAAGGAAGCCGAGCCGGTCATTTTGGAACCCATGATGAAACTCGAGGTGCGCTCCCCCGATCGCTGCGTTGGTGACGTTCTTGCCGATTTGAGCTCTCAGAGACGTGCACACATCCAGGAGGTGGGTTCTGCCATCGGTGCAGATGGGGGCGAGTCTGTTGCCAACCAAGGTCGCTCTATCGTGCACGCGAATGTTCCTCTTGCTCACATGGTTGGCTACGCAACTTTGCTGCGCTCTAAGACGCAGGGCGAAGCCTCCTTCGCGATGCAGTTCTTACGCTACGTTGAGGTTGACCCGACTACTCGTGACCGCCTAACCGGAAACCTCCGGAAAGCTGTACCAAAGCAGTTTGAGGTGCCTCCTTCGGACAATTGAGCTGGCCAGGACCCATTGTGGGTAAAACATCAATAGAGTTTCATTGTTCAAGAAGTCAAAGACCTACTACTTATCCTGCCATCGATGTGTGTTCAAGTCTCACTCTTGGTAAAAGTTCCAGACGCAGATGCACGAGTCCGAGCCGACAGACACAATTTGTCGCTCGTCAGGACTCCATGCTAGAGCATTCACAGTGTTTGAATGACCGCGTGACGACGCGAGCAGCGCAGATGAACCAACATTGAAGAGCTTCACCTCGCAGTCTTCACCGCACGTAGCCAAGAAACGACCTGAGGGCGAGACGCGCGCGCACGTGATTTTCAGTCGGCTGGGATCTATAATGTACTGGACCGGTTCCTGTTCATCGCAATCCCAGTAGAGAAGTCTCCCATCGGCACCTGCAGTCACGATCTCAGTCTCGCTGTCTAATCTCTGGGTGATCCCGTGGAAAGCACCGTCACGAACTTGTTGCGCCACAATACGTCGAGCTCCTATGAGGTCGTAAATGAAGAGAGCTTTGTCTAAACCGCAAGAATGAACTCGATGGGGCAACTTGACGTCGACAAGTACGTCGGTGACTGCCCGCTTGTGCTCGTGGAATTGAAGTACCAACTCCCGCGTAGCAAAGGACCAAACGCTCACGCCACCATCACTGGCACCACTCACAACATATTGAGCAGTACACGCCACCGCAGTCACTTCTCCACGATGTGCTGTAGCAATGTGCCACTTGGGTTGTGCAGTACCAGCATCATACGCACGTAACCAGCCGTCGGCCCACCCGGAAACCACAAGTCCTGATTGCGTTGCTGGTGTCGAGTTTTTCGTGATGGCGATACACAGTCCAGCTACAGCTTCAGTCGCCATGCACTTGAGATGGTATGTTGACAGATCCCACACACGAACACTGCCGTCTACAGAAATGGTAGCAAACTCCTCACACGAATCACCAAACGCACAGCTCGTGACACTACCCAAATGGCTGCTCGCCAGCTCGGAAGTTACGAGAGTGTTGGCAACGATGTGATACATTTTTCCAGCTGAGGTTCCAGCGAAAAGTTGGGCTCCACCAGGACTGATCGATATGCTCGTGATGCCACCGATGAGTTGCACCTGACCAACGAGGTTCCAGTCGGAATCACGCCCTACGAGTTTCTTGAGAACACCATCGCCAGCACCCACGTAGACGTATCCAGTATCTCCGCATGCTGCAACACTATGTACGCCATTTCTCACAACTGGCACTGCGTTACGGTACACCAAAGACTCCGTGTTGAAAACTACAAGTTCTCCAGCGACCGTACCTGCCAAAACGTCTGTACGGGTCTGAGTGATTGCAGCGCAGAGGTAAGTGCGTGCAATCCCCACGTTGGGCATTGAAAAAGTGGAGACTTCAAGACGGTACTGCATGCCTGCGATGTCGTAAGCTAGCTCGCCACACAACAGTTGACTTGAATGTGCAAATGTGAGCGAGTACTTGGGGCGTCGGCATTTTTCATCCATTTTGCCCCAGTTCAGGATCGTGATTGGTGTCGGAAAAGCTTTGGTGAGCACCACCTCGGAAGTCTGCCAAGGATACACACACAGTTAGCGGTAATTATCCGCAGCACTCGTGTATGAACGGCAACGTACCCGCATATCCCAGAGGACGATCCGACAGTCTTCAGATGATGCAGCGAGGAAATGGTCATCAGGCGAGAATGCCATTTGCAGCACGGGACGGAAGAAACCATCGAGACGGTAGCGTTCTCGTCCCGAGGAGAGATCCCAAATGACGACGAATGCACCACCTCGATCTGTTCGACCAGAATGAGGAGGCACTTGTGCCGATGCTAGAAAAGTGCCAGTATTTGACAGACTTAGCACGTTTATCTCCTCCTCATGAGCACACAGCAGCTCCTGGCTCTGCGAATCGTGGATCTTGCCAATCACCACAGCGGAGCCCATGCTACGCAACATACAGCAATTAAACGCAAGCGTAAGTGGATACTGGTTCAGTTAGCTCAGGCGCACTGCAGTGCACGTACCAGGTGATGTAGCTGTCTGGGTCTGTTGGATGTGCGTGGATCGTGTTCTTGCCCTTGCCCGTGTATCCGCTGAGATGCTCCAGCTCGATCGTGAGTCCGAGATGACCCTGATGCTCCTGTTGGATCTGATTATTGCCGGATGCGTAGATGTCGTAGTAGCCACCCTGCGACGTGCTGGTGGCACAACGGTAGTCATACCCACTTGACGCTGGAGTCTTCAAGTACCTGTCGCCGCCCGAGTTCAACGCACTGGGTGCGAACAGCTCCGGGTCAATGCGGTGCGTCATTGAAGACCAATGTGTCAATTGTGCAGCGGCGCACCGCTTCAAGATCGCAACGGCTTGAACATGGTGATTACTTCTGTGGTATAGAGTATTTATGTGCGTAATCTTTTGAGTGAAGCCGGTGCAATACAAGACTCATACTCAGATCGCAAATGAAGCTTTTCTCACTGTATGCAAACACGTTGCGCTAAACAAGCCTTGTGCAGGTTTGGATATATCCCATGGCGTTCGGCCTCTCGATAGACGTCAAGGCGATGGGAAATCAGGTCAGTTGGCCAAAAGTGTTTCGCGTAGGATCTCCAAAACACCATGTTTACACAACTGCCCCAAACTTTTTCTCCAATCGAAAGCCTCCAATCGCAGATTTGGGCAAAAATCTGAGAAAAAATCGCCTCAATTAGAATGCACCTTTTTTCGCCCTATACCTCGCGACGAGAACAAACGACGATCAGCCGTAAAGCAAGGAAGCCCACGGACGCGCTCGGCTGCGCGGGTGGTAGCTCGTCTCTCAGAGTCCCTCAGGACGTGCCGCTAGCCTCAGTTTAAAGAGGAGACGCCGTTGCATCTCCCTACCCAAGTGTGAGTCGCCCTCGTCGTCTACAGCCGACGTTATCTGCGTGCGTAGATACCCGGATCTCATCCGTCCAACTCCGTCGGATTCTAGCGTCTTTAGACCCCCAGGGGCGTCAATTAACCAGATACACAACGTCATGTTACGTGCCAAGCACATGGGCTTCAAGAGCGTCCGCCGCGTGGAGGTAAAGGCCGAAACTACGACCCCAGGAGAGCTGCGTACCACGACGGACGCCACCGGCGCGCGCGTCAGCGCCTCCCGCGGCCGCCGCACGCTGCCCAAGCTCGAGTTTACAGTGGATGAAGAAGGTGCTGTGTTGCACGGGCCGCAGCGCGGCTCGTACCCGTTCTACGCCACGTCCAACAACAACCCGAACGCCGTCAATGCGGAGGCGGACGCGCCGTTCAACACGGCGCTGGAGAGGGACCTGGCTGCCAGCTTCCAGGCGCTACATATGCGCGACTTCCCGTCGCCAGTACTGGGTGATGAGGTGGAAGCGGAACGCTGTGGAGAACAGGAAACACAGGAGAACGAACAGGAAGCAGAGGACGCCACCAGACCCGCCCCCACGCCACCCCCGCAGATGAAGGAGTGTGTACTGAACGATACACGAGCCACAACACTCGCACTGAAATATGATAATACTGTAGGGAAGTTTGTCTGTGGATCGTCTATCGAACGGTTCTCGGGCCACACAGGAGTGTGCAGAGTGTTGGGTAGTAAGAAGTACACTGCGATCCCTCACAGTTTGAGACTGGGAGATCTACTGAGGATCGGATCGGTGGGGTTAGTTGTGTGTGAACTTAACCGCACAGCAAGTGAAGAGACTGCGGAGGCGCTGACGAACGAGCAGTACGAGTTCCTGAAGGAGAATTACCTCAGTTTGCCTCTACAGCAGACGTTCCACCCGACGGAAAGATCTCCTGATATGGAGGACAGTGGAGAACATGACGATGACAAGGACCATGAAAACACGATGCGTGTCGGAGGTGACACATCAGATGAAGGTGAGTCGGAAGAAGATAAAGAGAGGAAGGGAGGACGAAGATCGAGTGCCGACGGAGATAACAATGCCGATACGCGCCACAATAATATGCCACTGGGCGTGGCTGGCACAACCGGCAAACGGTTTTGCTACATTTGCTACGATGGAGATGAAGATCCAGAGAACAACCCACTTGTCGCACCCTGCCACTGCAAGGGCGACACGAAATACGTACACCTGGACTGCCTCCAGCGCTGGAATAATAATTTGGATGCGGACGGGACGAACCCAAATCAGAAGGTGTGCGCCGTCACCAATACTGATGGACTGGACGTGTGCAGTATTTGCAAGGCTACCTATTTGACGAGTGTTCGTCTAGAAGATGGACGAGTGGTGTCGCTACTAGCCAAGAAACTGCCGCCGCCCTACGTCACATTCGCTGTTGTCACGCAGCACGAGACACGGAATCGCTCTACGGCACTTACTAACACACGTTTCCAGCTGAGTTTCGCAAAGTAAGTATTTTTGCTTGCTGCCGAATAGGTTGTACACCGACGGATGGCTAACAATGTTTACCGGTATCTGTATTCCTAGCATGCCGAGGAACCAGCAATTTTTGACGATTGGACGCTCGACGACAAACAACATGACGCTACGCTATCGCACGGTTTCCCAGCTCCACGCCAAAGTCAAATACCAGGATGTATGTGCTCATTGCATTGTGTACCCGGTCAGTCATGGAGTGTATTGACTATTTTCTCTGTCTGTCGGCATTCGTGTTTCTAGAACCATTTTTTCCTCTTTGATGCGGCAAGTTCGAATGGCACGATGCTGTTTCTCAGTAAGCCGCTGGAATTGGACTGGAACAAGGCGATGCACGTCAAGATTGGACGCACTATCCTTACACTGAAGGCCAAGAAGAAATGGAAATGGGCAGGGACCGGATCGGGAGACGATGAAGAGGAGGAAGAAGGGGGACGCGTGTCTTCACCCCGCATTAGCGCACTGAGCGCAACCCCACGAGGGTTCGAGAATCGTCTTTCAAGCCCAGGCTCAGCAGCGAGGAATGGATTTGATATGAGCGGCAGCAGTACGATTAATGACCCAAGCGCCGAGCTAGTGGCACCGCCGTATTCAGGACATCTACCACGGACATACACGGCACCAAACGTGCTGAGCTCGCGTTTGAACCGCAGCGCGCCTGCCAACGCGCTCAACTCTAGACCGCCACGCCAACGTTCACTCTCGAGTACTGGTCCGATGCTGCGTGGCAACAGCAGCGTTGGCGCGTTACACGTTCCTTCAGCGTTCCACGTCGACGAGCTGGAGCCTGACGAGCCTGATACATTCGCGACACAGGTTATTCGAGAACCGGTGGTGCTTTCTGCAGCATCGGTAAGTTTCCGCGATTTCGCCGCCGAGAATGCGTCGCCCTCATTGACACCTCAGCTCGCTGGTGAAGGTAACGTCGGCGCCAACGCCCACGCATCGACACACCAGGATATGCCTGTGCAGCAGCGCGAGCTGTACGACTTGATGGACTCGTTGTCGGAACGCGGTGCGAGCCCCATCGTCGCGACGCTGAGTCCTGCTGGGCGTCTTACGGAATAACAACTGGGTTGGTGTTGTTGCCGATTCTCTTCCCCTCGCCTCTGGATGGCGACGCCGTGGGGTGACTTGTGTCCTGACCTGGATGATGGCACGGCGGCGTGTGCTTTTTACTCGTATATTTAACCACAGAAGGATCGGCAAGAGCACCGCACGTAAACCACCTCAAACATTGCACATTTTCATTGTCAATTGTGCTAGAGCTTGCTGTTGTTTGCGCAGAGCGCGTTGCGAAGAAACGCCTGCACTGTACCCTACAGATTGTTGTGTAAGCTTATTGGTACCTTGTAGCTTCAAACTAGCCTGGAATTGAAGTTAGATGGCCTTGCTACATGTATGATATGCGTGCTTCTGCTAAAGATGGGCTAATGTTAGCACTTTGGCTAGCAAGCTGGGAGATGAAGAATGCAATGACCACCGTCTTGTGCAGCTTCTTCGCGACATCGCGCTGTGTTGCAATGATATCAAAGGTGGCGGCGCTGCGAGGCCTGTGTTGATCTTGTCCGTGAACGTCGCGTACTTCATGCCAAATTGCATTTCACCTGTAGTCACTCGTCCACGCTCACCGCCCGACACGCCACGTCGCCAAGTACGGTGTCTCTGCAGTTCTGTTGACCTAACTGCTCCGTGATCACCTCTGACTACTGTTCATTCAACGCTTCCACCGTCTCTTGTGCTGCGCTTGTTTTTTTTGCAGTACCTCGCGAAAGAAGACCCTCACGTTTTCTGAAAACCAGTACTGTACTTCTGGGCAACACGCGTGAAAAGCAGTGAAGTGTTTGTTGCGCTGAGGCACGTAGGCTGCAAGCTGCGGTAGCCTACAGTATGTATCAAAAGGTGCTGCTGCTCAGCAGTGGAAATCGGCCGTTGTATGTGACAGGGGTGGGAGGGAACTTACAAAGGAATAGCATTCGCAATAATAACTACAGCAATACATGACCTCGAAGTAATAAATATTGCAGTTACAGTCACACCTTCTTAACCCCTGTCACGACTTTTGGTAGGACAAACGGAAGGACAAAAACTAAATATCTTGGATATTGTATACTTGCTGAGATATTTTGTCCTAGCCAGGCGGAAACGCCTGGCTAGGACAAAAATACTGATACACTATAGTAAAATCGAGTATAATGTGATTTTGTCCTAGCGTTTGTCCTACCAAAAGTCGTGACTGGGGCTAATGTACTATATTTCATATATTATGTTCTAACTCCTGAAATGACGGCCTGAGCGAATCATTGGGAATGACCATCCTAGGGATCGCGCGTTGAAGACGGCTATAGTTTTAGCAAAGGATAGATTTCCATCGATTGAGATTCCAAGCGCCTCGAAAAAGACTATTGGATCCATTTTAGACCGGACACGTTTAAAAGAAAGTTGCAAGACGGAATGAAACGTGCTAAGCAAAAAAAGGCCTAATGCCGGAACCCGAAGGAAGCACATGAGATGATTCCAATTTGTTTACAAGATGACAACGGGTTGTGCTCTACCGAATGCTCTACACGACGTTCATGAAATCCAGATGTCACTCGACTCGAGATTTGGAGCGTTAAACAACCGCTGGATATCTGACGCATGTCTGTAAAGGTACTACGGGCAACGCATCAACACCTCCAGACCGGGAGCCAAAACAAATGTAAACGGCATATGCAACGTGCTTCGACTTGATTATTGTATGTAAAACTGGTTAGGGAAGATGGGATTCAGGATGCGTAGTGACGGAGGGGTGCTAAACTAGCATATAAACTACATATACATTCGATGGTGCAATCACTTGGCACGCTTATTCCCGCGCCAAAACAGGATGTGAGGATGCAGTTTAGGATGTGTACGTGTGAAAAGATAGGTGGTAAGTACGTGTTCAGTAGCGTAATTTTTGATCCACAAACGACTAAGTCGAAAGACGAAAATGGCGGCGAAGGCCGTTCTTAACGGCGAAGTTGCGTCCATATAAACCATTGACGATAAATTCCTGGTGCACGATCATATAGATCTATTTATACTGGGAGGTAGGTAGCGAAGCTAGCTATCGGGAAACCCGACGAGGATTAATTGAAGACAACTCAGACAACGTTCGTGCAACATGAGTATGTGGTGTACATTACATTGTCTGGTCCACACCATGCAGTTAGTGAGAGAGTGAGCGAGTCAGTTACTGTAGTGAGAGAGTGAGTGAGTGAGTAAGTGACGCATTTGCCGACACCTTCCTATTAAATAGTGAGAGAGTGAGTGAGTGCCGCATTTGCCGACACCATCTTATTCACATGGAAGACCCCCTAGTCTACCTTCCAGACTCAATAACGAATCTAGTTGCGCTTCGAATGATATCTTGTTCAATATACAACGACATTTGAGTTTTTTTAGAAGCGACCAATAACACTTGCATTTGCCTAGAATCGCCATCTTGCTCTGAAGCTCAATACGCTATACCAAGAGCGTGATGGTGTGAATTCCGGCCACATCTGCCAGGTAGGGCCGATTTGACCATTTGATTCAAGTCGCTCTATACATATTCGAGTCGTCCAGATACCAACAAGTCGAATAATTCGTTTCCTGCATATATTCAACATTAAAAACACACGACAATGCAACTTCGGGCATACAGGCGGGTACAGAATCTCTTGCTTGAACCCGGCATACTAAGCGATCCAGACGGCGACAGCATGTTATTTCATGTCAGAACTTGGTATAATACGCACTTGAATAGTTCTCCCATTCCCAACTGGGATCATCTTTCCATGCGACCACTCCTTGTGCCATATATCCCAGCACACCATCGCCACTTCACGGACTTCGCGACACGATAGCATAAAGAGATAGATCGGCCCCGTGTCGCTGCAATCGTCTCAAAAATATGTGTTTTCAAAGCTCACTGCATACTCCCACACAGTACAGATCTTCGCAGAAGCGCTGCCCCCGCTTTGCTTGCGTATTCGTGTTTCGCCACTCGTCAACTTGTAGAGCCGTGTGGTAAGTCGTATGGTTCCCGCCAGCCGAAAAAGGTTCATACACGGGAGTCTTGACGTCTCGCTGGGTGTCAAAGTGTTGTCTTCATACATGCACCACGACATGCACCACAACAGGCAGCACATGGTACAGCACAATATGCAGCATGATATGCAGCACATCAGACAACTTACCATCCTCAATATCCGTGTCTTGTGTATGAGATGATGTTGCTAGCGGTGTCTGCGCGATAGCATGTAGATCCCGACGCGGAATACTTGTTATCGGACGAACCGTTGGAATCAGGGAGCGTCGTGCAGGTACCGAAGTTTTAAATGTCGTGTCAGCTTGAGTCACTCTGGATTGAGATGCGGTGGCTTAAGTTGCACACGCTTGAGCGGCCGTAGTTTGAGTTGTAGCAGGATATTGAGTTGCAGGAGCAGCTTGACCCTCACCAGGAGATGTAAAAGCGTGATCCCGAGCTTTATCTGCACCGATGTCGGCCGCATAGGTTTGGCGAACTACTTCGGCGGCGGCAGCAAGCTGTGCATCGTCAGGAGCAAGACGAGGGGCGATTCTCGCAGCAGAAATTCGCGAGCTACTCCGCAGTACTGGGTAGAACATTAAGGACAGGTTAGATTATTATCAATAGCAAAGTTCACTCAAAATCATACCGTGTGCGCGCGCTACGAACGCTCGAAAAACCTTTCATGACATACCCCACTCTCGCTCCCTCTTGGGACAGAGCCCCCTGCTCGTCCGGCACCTTGGTGTTATCACCTAGAAGCTCCCTAGCCTTTTGTAATGCCTGGAACATGCACGTTCCGGTAAAGTTGGCTTCAGCGACGGCTTACCACTCGTCAATGAACTTCGAGGCGTCATCAAAACCGTCTGCACGAAGCATACTACCTAGCTCCCAAGACTTGAGACCCTTATTGTACTTACGAGTCTTACATATCACCTTGTCGATATAGGCGCTGTCCTTCTCATTAACGTCCGGCTCCGTTATGAATGCAACGTTCCACTTATAGTTCAATCTGCGGTAAACCGGTACGCTCATAACAACAGCAAGCTACTTCCTTGGCCGTGAGACTCCGGGAGACTTTCGCGCCGTCGGCCGGACATGAGCCGTGATCGCCGGGGCTGGCCTTATATAGCTGAACCCCAGTCAAACACAACCGCACGCGAGAGGCGGCAAGAACCCACGCAAAAGTCAACACAGAAATACATAAAACAAAGGTAGTACAGCAAACAAGTGCATTTAATTTTTTTTTTAGAGATCCACTGGTGCTCACTTGGGTCAAAGCCGCTGAATTCGCGAATGAACTGTCGCACAGACGCTCCAATGAAAATCTAACACTATTGAGGCTGCACTTGATCAGGACACGAGCAGGTCCTTTTCTCAACCCTCACAAAATGCGCTTTGAGCATCGACTATCCAATTGCACATCAACAAGATAAGGCGAATTCACGGAACATGAATTCGAGCAACTATCGACTCTGGATATTAAATCGTTACCAGCATAAGCCATCATTGGGTAATTTGCCATGTAAAGCGCTTATGGCTGAATTACATATGGAGTACCTTGCTCGTACCCATCTCCCTCCACGAGTAGAGCTCAAATCCGGTCTCCGATGAGCTGTAGGCCGTCTAGAAGCGCCAGAAATGTCCGCCGGCATTGTCGATTCTCGAAAGTTGACTGGGCGATTTTCATAAGATTGTAATGGATAAATAGCTTATCACATGCGGGTATCTTCTAAGAACTTTTCCACCGTAGGTAGCAAATTGCTGATAAGACAACGAGCTAGTTTTATTTACTGACGCTTTGCTGATATGCTCTCTCCACCGCTGACAGAAACATAGGATATCAGTAAATATCCGTAAATAAATTACTGGATCGACAGCAAATCAGCCGAATTTGCTGACGCATTTGCCTACTAGTCAATATTGAAATCAAGTATGGTTCCCAGATGAAATGGGACGGAGCGAAATAATCAAGCGACCCTTCTGGTCCTAGCCTGCCACATGTGACGGATTGCCGTTTCCGCGGTGGGGATACCGAGATTTGGGATAACAGCAAACTGAAATTTGATTGTCAGTGGTGTGCCATTTGCTGATAGGAAAGAGGTACCGCGGTGAAAATGCCCCACTATTAACCAACCAACAACAGGAAAACGTTTACCACTCCTTACTCTTGATGACGGTGCCCTTTTCGGACGGTATGTTATAGAGCTGCCGTCTGTATAGTCCGTCTCAATTTCGGTCAGTGAAGCTTTCGTCGACGCAGACAAGTCTTAAATATATTAGGCGATATCATCTTGCGGTGAATAACAGCAAATACAGAATAAACTGCAATGTATAAAGGGTACACAACACAATACAAACAGCCGCAGAACAATCACTTACTTGCACCCACCTGCTTGCGCATTACACTCAGACTTCGCAGAGAAACCGGTTCTAGACTAATCAGAGCAGCCTCCTCCACACAAAGAAAAGGTCCCAAGCCACCAAAGGGGAAGCAGACCGCACTGAAGTGTGTGATGGGGGCTCAGTACAACGCCGTGGAGCGTGTTCTAGACGAGGGTAACCTGTACGTCTACCTCATGTGCTCCTTTCACGCGTTGAAGAAGGTACACATGTATTAGAACCAACCAACTCGATCGAGAACAAGCGCGCAAATGGAAATGCAGGTAATAGATTATGGAATGGATCATTTCAACAATCTATGACCTGCATTTCAGTCGTAGTCCGGAAGCGTTCGTGACACGGTGAAACCAAACTCTATCTCACAAGATTTGCGTACTGCGAGACGCCAATTTTGCTGCATACTTTCATTCCGTGTGGCAGAATTTTTTTTCACCGTCAGTGTTTTGACACCCCTAGTGCAGTTGCTAACACAAACAACCCGTCGGCAATTTAACCTGTTGCTCAAGCGCGACTACCACGTATGCGCTCGATTGAAGTGGACTTTTATTGAAACAGCTACTTCTTTGCTGTAGGCACGAAGAGGAGAAGACGCAAGTGATGTCCCAAAAAACGTGAACCGACCAAGATGGAGAAAAATAAGGCTTGCTTCTTGAAGGCATGAGACGTACAAAGAACCTGTTGTGACCGTGATCAAGGTATCTGTCCAACCGAACGGGCGATGTGCCGTAAAAACCGAAACCGAAAAGCTGCTTGTCGTGACGGCTCACATGGAAGTTCACTTCACCCGGAAATAAGTTTTACGGCATGCCCGAATCTGGAGTGCTAGTGACACGATGGTGTCTTTGTTATTTTAGCCACAGGTTTGGAGTACGTGCGCATGTATTTTTCGGACTTTGACTTCGTTACAACTACGGCATTTAGGGCAAGCGTCCACCCTTCGACCGGAACCCGTCGCGCAAATGAAGCCTTCTGATGAAGCGATACGTCAAAGTCCAGACCGTCCTCTCAATCTACACACTTTGTTTTACCTGTAAAGATAGTGCTCTCTCACTGTCAGATCGCGAATAGTGGATGTAAAGTTAGGCTCATGAGCGCGTAGACTCGGAATCACTTGACACGACCAACCCGTAATAACTACCAATAGATAGCTGACCTTCTTAGCTCTCCCGCGCTGTCAATATGGGCCAGATGAATTCAAAAGTGTTACAATTTTCAATGTCATTCATAACGCTTGTAGATGAACTATCGATTATGTTCAGCATACCATACTCCCTAGCCATCTGGGTTTCCAAGACTTCTGACTACTGAGTTCGGTTTTCGCAAAACGTTGTGTAAGTGCTTCCAACAATGACAAAACGACGAGATTAGAGTTGAGGGTACTACCGTTTTGAAGATCGCGCTTTTCCTGGGATGAACTACCCATTAACGTATGTATCCAATTTTCTGGGGTGTATGGCAATATAGCGATTAGTTACGACCTAACAGTCATATGAACAGTCTGAGGCGAGAAGCACTATCACTTTAAAGGTATATCCTCTTCGATAAGATGAAATACCAAATAGGAGCTTAACAACTCTATGTAGCTTATCACCTTCATGTATAAGAAAAATGATCAATCAAGGCCCCCAAAAGGTAGCCATTTAGGATTTTGATCAGAATTCCCGACCAACTCCAGATTTAGGAGCAAAAATGGTGTCAATCGAAAGGTAACGATTAGACCGTCCTTCAGGGCTATTTCGCTTCGGCTGTCCAATGAAATCAAACACAAGAGATCACATGAAAAAAATGCGCTTTGACCCTCTCGAAATCAATTAATGGCCGAAAAATAACTTGATTTAACTATGCATGAGGCAGCAGTGCAAAGCAAATACAGTTTTATTGACTAATGAAACACGATGAATCTGAAAGTGAGTGATGCCCTTAACTGATCGACGGTCTTAATCGATCATTTCTTGTATTCTAGCTTCTTCCTAGCATTCGCATATATAATACCAATTTACTGCTGACGACGGATGCAGTTGAACGTTCGACACTATCAGAGAACACAAAGGACGTCTCTGTACTCAACATATATTCCCTTTCATTTCTGGATCGGTTGAGTGATCATCAACATCACTTTACTCGCCTGTGGTTCCTCATCTAAAAAAAATGCGGTTGCTGTCACAGGAATGATTTATAAATCAAGTGATATTCCCGTGCTTCTCATCGTCGATGAACACCTTTTTCTTTTTGTTGTTGTTGCATTAGAAAATGAACGATGTTATAGTTACAAAGTGAGTTTGTGTCTTCGTACTTAACTGCGTATTATCGTCACCTTTGGGTCACCCTGCAGAAGGGCCTGCTAAACAAAGACATAAAAGCATAGATTTCAAAAGATTCAGCGGTTGTAGAGATGCTAGCCCTCCTCTTGTGCCTCCTCCAGGACTCATACCATTCACTCAGCACTTTTGTCCCGTACGATTCTTCGGGTTACCCGTGATCCATTGCATCCCAGTAGCAAAATGCGCGTGGCACAAGTGGTTTGAGACGCGTTAAATACACTGTAAAAGTACGTGACATGGTTTACCTCGTGTTAGCGGTGGGAGCTTTTGTTCTTTTATTAACCGCGGGATTTCAGGCCTTGTAGCCACCATTGGCGAAACTGTGTGTACTCGTGACGTCTATAAACACGAATGATTTGACCCAACCACGTGGCTACTTTCTTTCTTGTTAATGCACATTGCACCTGGAACCTAGGCAATCCCATTGAAGAACAGCTCTTCGACATTGATGTCTGCTGTGTTTGCCTCCGTAGCTGCTTTGACGGCATGCGACTCTGCCTTCACCAACATCTTAAGGCGTCTTTGGAATTCTTCTTCATCGCGATATTTCTTGTTCTTGCCCACTGTGTAAGCTGGAGAAATACCCTTCCCTCCCAGCGATGTATATTTATCAGTATCGATTCGGATAAAGACTATCGGCTTGTTCTTGTTGTCTTCCAAAATGTCATCTTAACGCTTGCGCTTATCCGCAGAGTTGTATGAGGCATATTGATCCTCCTCTCCTCAATAGTGACGGAATGCGTGCCGCAACTAATGTAACCATCAGGCCTGCGCTTCGAAACACCACCGGGAATTGTCTTGTTCTGTAGCGTGCTAGGGAACAGTTTCTTCACCTCCAGCATGAACGCCAATTCATGAACTATGTAATTTTTCTCTTTCTTGGGGCCGTTTGGATTCAGCTCGCAGTAGTATAGAAAACAGTACGGTGAATAGAGAGAAATTGGCTTCGACCTAATATCTTGCAGTTCTCACAGAGCAGTTGGACGATATCTTATTCACCGATCGATAGGTGACGAGCACAATGTATATCTTCATAGGCTCGATTCCAAAGTTGTTCAGCGTAGTACAGTCTTCTTCGATCACGTAAATGCAAACCAGCACTAAATGACCCGACTGCAATTTGCATTATCCACAGAATTGCGGTGCCCCCCCCCTTCCTGTCCAAAACTTGTATTCGTGTTGCAGCAGATAGCGACGGACTTAGCTTTTAAAAAGTATGAACTTGAAACTTGGCTTTTCTGAGCACAACGGGTTTTGCAGGATCCACAAAGCTATCCACATTCATACTTGTAATAAGAGGTCTTGTACTCATTTTGCTGAATGCAATCATCTCAACTGTCATACGACTTAATCTTGTACATAAGCGCGTGATTTTTGCAGTAGCTCCTGGTTGCCATTGGTTGCTCACACCCAGTTTCGCTGCATACAGTAATGTATTGACGATAATTGTTTTCTGCATGTTCTGGGCAGCGTGTCACTCCATTGACTTTCCAGAACGCCGGATGGATGCATCCAGTGCCATCAGAAAGCTCAAATCCACAAAACCCATTTTGTTGACGGAGATATGGCAAATCCGGTTCATTCCTACACGATCCATATTGTGTGGGTGGTGCCCCAATTTGACCATACACCATCGTACAGTTTCGACCACATTTGCAACACACCCGGCGAATATTTGTGGGTAGTGGCTTTTTCCAACTTTCGGGAACGCACGCTTTGCAAAATTCAGGTACGTGGCCAGATCCACATTTGGCTGAAAGGATGCATTTAGGATTTTCGACTTGCCTTACGGCAACGCAATCTTGCACATTTCTTGTCATTCTTGCACTCAAACACGATATCAGGAGAATTATTCTTGTAAGTAGCGTGTGGTAGTCGAAGAAATTCCACACCTCCACGACAGTAAGCAAGAGTGCCATTTGGACCGTGTGTTGTAAAATAACGGCACCGTGCCCGGTTGCACCCATCGTGACTTTTTTTATGGAAAGCTGTGTTGCATACCAATCTATGGCACTTCGTGATCTACAAGCCGGGTGAAATTATTCTTCACATAAATGCTGCTTCCAACTTCGCTACCAAAATATGTAAAAAGTCCATTGCCAACATTTTCCATCTCCACATCAACATCGCGATTCAACCCATTTCCAAAAGCAGTTTTCACGCTCCAACTAGAATAATCTTCCACAAGAACGCCTCCACTCCAAATCACGGTCAAACGAAATTCCATTCACCAGGTCAAAATCAAGCATTTTGTCTGGGGTCTTGTAGTCGATATTCTGGTTGTCACTTTCAAATCCACCTACAATATTAACCACAACAGTATGTTATGTTTTACTAGAATCGAAACAACTATTTAATATTTACTTTAATTTCTACTTTTTGCTTGTTGGTGACGTAACTCGTTGAAGCTCCTCGATCGGGTTTTTGGTCGACGAACCCAATTTTGACAGCTGGTCGCGCTTGGACCGACTCACCGGGATACTGTCAAATGTGGATTTCCGCTTTTGCAATACGCAAAGCGGAAATCCACGGTTTGGAACTCTTGACTGCTGCAGCAGATAAGACCGGTGGAGGCGCCGGCGTGCAAAGCAACAGCAGGCGTCACCTCTTGGACCGCAGAGCAACCCATCATGAAGACGTCAGAGAATTACAAATGCCGCGGAGAGTGTAGGGCAATAAGGAGGATAAGGTCGTCTTTGTCCGCCACGCTTTCGGCCATGTAGCCACCGTGAGCTGAAACATCATTGCCAGTGAAGGCTGTCCGCCAGCGAGATCTATCCGTTCCATGTACAGTGTCGTGTCAAAACGGTACAGGTCGGGGATTATCTATCAGCTAGGAAGACCAGATGCTCGTGGTCTCAACAAATTCATAAGTAGGTCCTATTTAAGATAGGCTTAAATGGCTATACTAAAGATTACAGTAAAGAAGAAGATATAGAATGGTCTGTGGCACCTTCTAGAAGCTTCCTTCTTTCGTCCGATAAAGGAGGGGGGTTAACAGCTGTGTTTGAAGTTCCCCTCAGTTGGAAACAGTCATACTGGCCTCGTAACGATGCACCAGCGTCACGGGTCTCGTGGACCGAGACGCTGGGCGCTGTGTGCTTCGACCACTCAGCAGCCAGACAGCCACGTGCCTAACTGGGGAACAGTCATGTAGTTGCCCCAGGTTGCAATTACACTGCAACTGCAAGACATGCATTCTTTTTGTATTGTTTTCAGTATGTACTACGGTTCGGACCTCAGCCCTGTCCACATGAACCTCGGTCCGTGCCAAAGCTACCGTACCTCCAAGATTCGCTACAAGTACCGCCAAGAATCTTCAATACTTACTTTAATATATATTTAAGAGGACTGGACTAACTACCCACAGGTATGTAGGGAACCAGGATTCTCTGACCTATAAGATTTAATTCACTTTCCGATTTACCAACTTCGGAGAACTACAATCGCGTGTGGGACCATCCATGGCTGGACTAAACAAGCTGACAGCGTCATCAACTTCAAGGACCATGTAACGTCCAAGACGTTAAAAGTTCCGGGACGCCAGGAAATAATTCCTTGTATCCTTGACCTTTTAATGTACACGAAGAATACCAAACGGCAGGAGGAAGCAAGTTCAACATAAACTATCGATTGTTTGATTTCTAATATTTCGTTTATACTAATGAAATCTAGATTCTACCGATTGTAGGTATGGTCGAATTTATGCGCAAGATCCATCCACAGTGGATGGATTCTTACCTTAGTGAAAAAGACAATGGCGAACTAGCGCTGGATCGGGTGGTACAGCGCTTGGCAAATCGGTAACGTACATGTTTTTTGTAACTTAACAAGCCTGGCTCAAGTGCACCGCTTTTATTTGCATTAAAAGCACAAAACTCAAAATGATAAATCCGCAAAACCATTTCACGTGCAATGATTCTACAAGTACAATCTAGATGTGAAACACTACGTGCACCGATATCAATACCATACGTATCTCGAATATCAAGCCTGTAAATCCACCATAAAGATTCGCGATTTCTCAAAATCTGACCCTTTTCTGGACATCGCCTAAAATTTGCTTTAGAAGCCTTTTCAAGTGCCTCTCACGACGGCTCCGTTAACATATGCTAATCCGACAACATTATTCTCCTTTTGATATGACAACAAACACATGCATGCACCAGTTTAACCTGACTGCACTCAGCTGACCCGATTTTGATCAACTTGAGCCAGAAATAACACTATTTACAATAATTGTTTTGTATTATTTATTTTAAGATACGGGTTTCATAGCAAAAGCCCAAGCCGCTACAAATCCTACGAATAGCTTGAAGAAGTGCGAACAAAGTTTGCGATTGAATTGTGGGAAAAATACGCTTTTTACGCCGGTGGCGGTATGTTGAACGTTGATGAGACCGCCATTCTGTTCGACATATCGCCGAGCTGGGCCGAACGGCTGGACAAGACAATACGCCTGATGGGATTGTACGTCAAGCAGCACCTACTCTTCAAGGCGATGAAAAGACATCGGTACCGCGTTCTCAAGTGCCGGAGCTAGCTGCATGATCGAGCAAATGTCAGGGTGGCACGTGTCAAACATCGACTCCAAACCAGTTACCATAGCCTCCAGAGCAACAAATCCATATGCCTGACCAGCGCCAATCCGTCAGTACTAACATCACTCACAAACCGTTTAGGGAGTTGCTGCGTGTGTGCAGACGTACAGCAAGTCGTCACCGCAAGGACATCCTTGTGGGTTACGGCACTCCGACATATACTTGAATCGTCTACCTTTACAAGGTTATACGGTTGCGTATGATACTTTAAGTATTAAAGAACAGGGGGTTCTGTTCCCGTTGCTGTTTGTTTCTTTGTTTTGATTGTGCGACGTTGGGATTGAAAGGTATTGTGTCATGCACAGCGTCGAGAATATGTGTAAAAATACTCCTCGTTATTATACGTTGTTTATGGTCTAACTGATATCACCTCATGTTACCACACGTTTAAATTCCATAAGCAAGACGAGGTGATCATACGATGAACTTTCTAAGCTAAAGCTAAACACAGCACGGGGCGTGCACCATTATTGACCGGAAACACTAGCCAGCAAATAATGAAAGTTTTCAGTTTCGTTTGGTTGGAAGAGAAGATGCGATAAATGTTGCTGCAACGTGTATTAATCATCAATAGTGCAAAAAAGGCATATCCGATCACATCGACAATTTATTCCCTGTTTGTGCAGGTATCCATTATATGATGAAAACGCGTATGTTGGAAGAGGGCGACATGATTCTGCGAGAAGTGATGAGCTTGGACGCCAAAAATGTTTCCAGTGTAATTGTTCCATACTACGACAAATTTGGGCCCCATCCAGTCGAGAAGTTGATGCCAATCGCTGCTTCGTTCCCGTGGCGGTTGTTGTACCGATTTTGTTTCTGCATGTTAACTGTCTTTATTCTTTTGACAAGTGGATGAAGTCGAACTTGCCGGCTAATGGAAGTCAGTGACGTTAGCAGTGCCGCCATGCTATTGAGCTCAAGCTAGGTAAAGAGGTATAGGATGCAGCACCGTTGTACCCCTTTCTGGGCATTGATGAGTATGATGAGTTTGAAAAAGTCCGTGTCGAGACACCAGTTTCGCGTGAAATTGTGAGGGTTATGGCAGATTTCGTGTTTCCACCGTCGCTGACACAGCCTTGGCGGAGTCTGGTTGTGTTTCCTATGTTTGCTGGGTAGATTGGGGCACCAATGAACAGATTGCTAATTCTTCGTATTCTCTGACTCAGCTGCTTCCTATGATCCTCCTGACAACGACCCAACTGTGGCACACTGTGGAATCAAACACAACGTTTGCTGGGTGGCTGGAACATTCCCGAATTCGCAGCAAGCTGTCCACTCTTGGTGGTGCTCCGTGGAGGCTTTGCCAAGTTTTTAATGTTGGCGAAAGAAGCTCTTGGGGAAGCGGAGTCATTGAGTTCTGACACAGTCGACGAGTGCTTTAAAACTATCTGGGAAGAGTACGTACCTTCTTACTAGAATAGCTCGACTCCAATCAGCACGCGCGTTTAGTGACTATTACGATAGCTGCCGGTCCGCTTTCCCTAGACGGGAAAATCAAGTGGTCAGAACTTCAGGATTATTCTCTATGCTTGCTAACTCGTCAAGCTGGAAAATTGATTGTGCAAGTTCAATATGCATTATTACAGAGTGTTGGGCTGATCGAAGACACGATGACCGCGGTAACACAGACGCTTGCTACAAGGACCTCAATAAACATGTAGATGGGGCAATGTTCAAGTTCGAAATATGGCAGCTATGGGAGGTGTTCGGTACTGGTTTCTATGCAGTGAGAATCAACGCGTTGCTGGCGCTTGAGTACTTGACAGCCACGCTGGGAAACCTTCTGTCCGGCGCAATGATGGAAGCTGAAACTCGTGATAGATCCATAAAACTTATCCCTTCCAGAATTTTTCGCTGTGCACAATGGTTTTGTGGATCAACTACCCCAGTCATTAATGAACGAGGGAATCAATCACATACACTCGACTGAGAAGGAAAGAGCGCATTTGTCGGATGAATACAATGGTGATGACGACGATAAGGACAAACTGCCTGAACCTCTGCCAAAATGCACTGCCAAAGCACATTTATCGGATGAATCCGGTAATTTTGACGAAGAGGAGGACGAACCAACTGAACCGCTGCCAAACATCCCTCGAGTTGAAAGTGGCTCTTCATGACCCATCCCAATGGCTCGCCATCACCCATCCCAATGCATCAACAAACGCGTATCGTAAGACCAATAACTACGCAAACCTTGAAGATGATAAAGGCTCATAATCCAGTGGGCGCCTTCCACAGATAGCATAAGCGCATGCCATATCTGCAGCAGGTATGCCGACGCTTACGGCGACATATCCCGCAGTGAGACGAGATTCTCGTCTGGAAAAACGCACCTAACCCTAGATTTATGCGGTGAAGCCATCTTAAGAATATAACTTAATTTTGTATACTTTAAGCTGATCATCACTCCGCTGTCTTAAGCTCTTGCATATATCTTCCGACGACTCAAGTCGAAGCTCACTTTCGAATCTGCCCGTCCAGACGCGATGACGACATCCAACAAACTTCAACGGTGCGAGTTTGTTGTGGTTGTAATTGTTGGTTCTATTAGCTGTTAACTAACGCTCACTCTATGCCTAGTAGCTATGGGGTGCACCTGACGCACTCAGCCGTTCACAGCAAACTCCGTTGCATTGAGGACTCGTCCGGTGACGACGAAAGCACGTCGCCGAATCTCCCGCGCAGCAACCCGCGCAGCGCCAAGGATCTCTCCAGTCGCCATCGTAGTGCCAAAGCTGATGACGGTGTCGTCTCGACGGGAATGTCGACGCCACCGTAGAGACAAAACTGATGTCGATGTCGTCTCGACGGAAACGTCGACGCCCCCGTGGCTTCCAGCTGGCTACTCCACGCGTGGCTTCTCCATAGCGGAGTCTAACCCTCCGCCACACCCGGATGGAGCGACGGCATCTTCTGCTTCGCCGGTGACCGTTCGTCGTCCGGCAAGTCCGACCACTTCGTCTCCTGTGCTGCACGAGACGCCTCCGCGATCACCAGCGCGTCAGGGCCCTCGTTCCAAGACGCTTGGTCGCTCATCTTCGCGAGCAGTTCAACCCACTCGCAACCAAGTTTCGTGTCGTGCAGCACTTCGGATGGTGCGACTGCTCGTCGCCTAGCCGTGTCGACATGTGCCGCAACGCGAAGATGCACCTCTACTGCAGCATCAATTGTTGCCCCTATTACGGCAAGTGTGGTAATGGGCTGGTGGAGTCCACCAAGGTATATTTGGGGCGTAACGTCCGCACATCGACGCTGGGCGTGGTCGCCGCGGAAGACATCGACGCGGGCGAGGTACTCGGCCAACACCTGGGCGAGATGGAACATGTAAGCGTCTCTCGTGACGCCCGACCTCGCAACAACGGCTATCGGCTGGTAATGAAGCAGAGACCGGAGTCACCGACCTATCCGGTTCGAGTGGCGATTAACGCCGAGGGTTTGGGAGGACTGATGCGGTTGGTAAACCACTCATGTACACCAGTAGCCAAGTTCGTTGAGGTCGCAATCGGACGACGCACGACCGTCGTCGTGGTCTCCACCGAAACATCCGCCTTGGAGATGAGGTCACTGCCGCTTATGGTGACGACTTATGGTTTCTTTGTCGCTGCCAGTCGGATGGATGTCGCCACCGCAACATCAAGGACCAGCGTGATGCGTAGCAAGAGCGGCGGGTGGCAAGGACAAGAGCGGCGAGGGCGTAGCTGTGGTTGATTTGCATGTATGTAAGAGTTCTGTGAAGGGAATGCACAAATACAGGAGTGTTTGTTGAAGTTGATTGCTCAAGTTGCACGTAGACTTAGAGTTGATTGAGAGATCTCTCGGTTGAAGCCTGCGGAGCCGTTCATTGGGCCCCAAGTTTCGCGCCAAAGATGGTGAGGGTGCTCCTCACACCCGTATCCTTCGGCACTTCGTTTCACACGACAGGCAGTTTCGTCGGGTTGGCGTTCGCGCGCGATTTTCGCGCCTTGAAGGTCGAGCTCCGGCATTAGACCTTCGGTCACTTGGTAGATTCGTGGTGTGGGTGCGCCGTGAGCGGTGGAGGGCGTTGTTGGCGTTCTCTGCCGCGGGCGAGATCGCCTGCTTCTCTCATTTTTGTATTTTCCAAGTTCCGAGCAAGCCCGACTTCCAGCGCCACCTCCACTTCATCTCCACTCACTCCACTAGGGTTCAACTGTACGCCGTGCTGCTGTAACTACAATCTGGCGTACATCTCGACTAATTGTGTTGCTCTTTTCGTGTATAGATGGTAAAAGTTGCAGGATCTACGAACCGCAGGATGGCCGAGGTGAATCGTCTTCTGGTCCTCGTCGAGGAGCACTTACCGCTTGGCAAGAACCAGTGGGAGCGCCTTACAACCGCCTACAACTTGAACCGCGCCCGTGGGTATGTCGAGCGTGACCCCGACAGCCTGCGGCGCGAGTTCAAGGCGCTGTATAGCACTCGCAAGTCTATTGGTACTGGCGACATGCCCCCGCACATTCAACAGTCGAAGCTCCTGAAACAAGCCATCGATGACAAGACCAATGTCATCGAGAAGGACGACGAGGCCGATGAGGACCGCGACGAGGATGAAGACGAACAAGAAGAAGAGGGGGAGGATGAGCAACCGGACTTCTGTTTCGACGTCGACCCCGACCCCGACGAGACCTTTTTCGGTGACTGGGAGGGCGATGGCGCGGCAGTGGCGGTCGGCAATGACGTCGCGAGTGGTGGTATATTCAGTAGCGACGGCTCGCGGTGGTGAAGCGCTAAGCGCGGCCCACACTTCGGAGACCACACGCACTCCCAAGCGTGGCGCGACTCAGCTCGAGTTCGACTTGCAGCTAGGCGTGGAGGGCTTGGAAGCATTTGCTTCGACGCCCCAGCCTGCTCCTCTGCCTGCTGCGACGACTACACGCCGGCTCCGTTCATCCGGCTTGAAGAAGCCACGAAAGACGGGCGACCCGTGAACCTCTGATACTGCTCCTCAACCGTCGAAGAAGCCGTCTACGGGTGGGCTGCAACCTGGTAGTCGCGAAGAGCAAGAGGCTCTTCGATACAAGAAGCTCAACAGCTTCTCGAACCGTCTTGGCGGCGCCGACCTGTACACGTTTCGTGACACGGTCGGCGCGAAGCGAGCCAGGGAGGAGGACGACAAGGAACTACACGAGGCAAGCTTTGCCAAGGCGAAACGTGTCCGCGCCTTGAAAACGACAACTGCGCTAAAACAAAAACTTGACGACCTTGAGAGCTCTAGCAGCAACTTGGGCGGCAGCTTCGTCGAGATGATGATGCTCTTTCGCGAGGAGAATGACCGAAAGGCTGAGGTCCGCCGTGCCGATGAAGACCAGCGCCGTCGTGAAGAAAACGCAGCCAGAGAGGCGCGTATTCTCGCCGAGAAGGCCGACGGCGAGGAGCGTCGCCGTCAGGAGAAGATCGAAATGGAGGATCGCGTGCGTCGTGATAAGGAAGACGCACGCGCCCGTACTCAGGAGTTGATGCTTATCAACGGCGCCATGCTCAAGAAGTAGTAACTTGGATGGCTACAGTCGGTGGCGGACTTATTGTCATCACAGCGTTCACTAACCAGCCCGTGGTCGAACCGGCGAAGGTGTTTGTCGTGGACCCGATTGGGGAGATGTACCAAACCCCAACACTGTAGGTTGGAGCTCTGACGAAGCGGACATACGAAAGACACAGCGAGGCACACGCATACTGTAGCGTTCCTTTTTCAAGTAGCCTCGGTTAACCCACAACAATACAGCGATTCATCGTCAAAGCCGACTTCGATGCGTAAATGCGGACGATCGCAATGACGTGCAACAATCAAATCCGGACGATCACCATGAATTTTGACAACACTGTTGAAAGTCAATTAATTCCACGTTCTCGAAAAAAACAAGTACACAATTGTTGAACCACGGGGCAAAGTGCTGTTACGCCGTCGTCGGCAACTCCAGATCTCCGCCGAACATAGTGCGAATCTGCGATATTCCCAGGGTGCGAACACGATAGTTTGTCATCCGGAATATGTTGTTGATGCGAAGGCCGCGAAGCGCTTGGGTCATAGGGCAGCGGCAGGTTGCGACGGCTATACACGTGTTGCATGCTGCCTATGCCCCACTCCGCGGCCTGACGCACCGACGTAATTGCGTTGTGCAATGTTCTAGCGGAACTCCGAAGTGATGACAACATTCGCTCGATCTCCCCGTCCTTCAAGGGAGTTAGGATCCTGCCGACCATGGCAGTGGAGCACGGGAAGGTACAGTCCGAGACCACGTTCATCCTGGCGTTGGGGCAGTACCTGGGATCGATCAAGTTCTTTCGGAAGCCCAATGACGTGTCCGAGTCATTCCATGACCCCGGACAGTTGTGCTTCGACCAAATGATGCACCCGTCTGCAGCGAGACAGACAGTGCCCGTGACAAATGCCGAGTGAAGTCAGTCGTTGGTCATCGCGTTCTGGGGGTCCGCGTTGGACGGCTGCATTACCTGTCGTTCATCCACAGGAATAGTACGTGTAAGTGATAGCGTAAACGTTAATAAAACTCAGCGTGCGTTAGCATTTCTCACCCTCAGGGTTTTACCGTCAATGAAACCGAACGTATGCTTTAGCAACGACTCTCGAGCCTCAACTAGACATGCCAACTGCACTTGTCGAGCGGGGGACGGGAAAGAGATACGGGAGGGGGCGTAATCGCGCAGCGTCCTCGACAGAGCCGTCTCAGCTTTGCGTAGGGTCCTTGAGAGTGTGCTGGGCGGCGCTTCGAACAGCATACAAAAAGTGCTGTTCTCCATGGACCCTACGTAAAAACAGAGTACGAGCCCAAGGGCTTGGTGGTGGTGCTGGAGCTTGGGTGGGCGTCCTCGTGCATTTGCAGATGGCAGGCAATAGAAGTTAGTGAACCTACTGAGCAATTGATGAAAGGCAGACCTGTAGCACAGTTAGTTGTAGCCAGGAACACAGGAAGTGAGCCCTCACACTCGTACCTCGTCAAACTCGTTGCATTCAGAACTTTTTGTCATCACCGTCCTTGTATAGCGCCATCCAGGCCGAGTCGCTCGGTGGATCGAGGCACTGCACAGTCAGGTAATGACGGCTTCCCATGGCGACTCTCCATGCCTCCTCCAGGAGCAGGCGGAACACTTCACACCGGATCTCGCTTAGGTCCTTCTCGTAGTTCACGAAGACTTGGGTCAGTCACAGCAGCGCCTCGGATTCGCCGTCCTCAGCCATGGCGGAAGTCTTCCACTGGAAGAATACGGCTGACTTCAAGAGTGGAATTAAGAAGGAAGTTCAACCTGACGAGTGTCCGGCTAAAAAGTGACGGGTACACGGCACGCACGGGGCAGATTCGCCTCTAATGGGAAATACAGGACACTGTTAATGGGAGACACTAGAGGCCTGTAAGATATTTGTGGTGGACGTGCACGACGAAATATCGGCTTATATCTTTCTTAAATCTGTCTTACCTGCTGCAGATATGGCATGCACTTATACTATTTGTGGTAGGCGCCCAGTCGACAATTGCACGCCTGCGCTGCCGTAGCATACGTTCAAGTCGTGGGACGTGTTTCAACAAGTGCGAAGAAACTATGACACAAACTACGTGCACTACCGTGTTCGAAGCTCGGGAACGCGAGCAACGAAGATCAGGTAATGCTTAATTTTGTTAAAGGGGTTATGTTATGTTAGTATGTTGACGCTTATGTTGCTAATATTTTGTGTTGCTATTGTCTACTTTGGTGATTCAGGCGTTGTGCTAATTTTTCCTACAACAAGCGCATGTGGTGCACGCATGCCGCATCCCATAAATCGCGTGGTTCAGGCCGCCAAGACCATGGGTTTCACTTTACGGGTTGTGAGGAAAGCTTTGTGGTGCGTTCTATCAAGGTTGTAGAGAACGGAATCTCCAAATAGTGGGTTAGAGTCGACCCAAAATGAGAGGTAAGGATATTTTGGGTTGCTTTAAGGGCAGTTGAGTCTAACTGTGTGTTTTATTTTAGATTTCGAAGCGCAACCACCTGACTACAAAGGCAACGTACGACTCGTACCGAGGTGCGACCTCAATGCCGCTTCCGCCTTAAGTGCGTCAAGATCTTGGCCTTCTCGTGGATATGAAGTATCCACGCAAGTATGACAATGGTTTGTGTGGAGTCCCAATTGGGGTTCCGACGCTTGAAAAACTCAAAAATCCACTCCATCGTACCGGTTTTCTGATCCAGGGCAAGAACGTCGATCAAAGGGATTCCTCTCCCCGTTGCAGAAGCCACTACAAGGTTTACTGTGGATGCAACAGTTCAATAAAGTAAGTTGTGGTATATAAAAATTATGAATATAATGCATGGTGAATATAACCCAAATGGTATCCCAGATTATTCGCCCCGTGCGTCTGGTTCATCATTAAAGTGTCGCCCCACTGCTGGAAACACGTCTTTAGAATGCATGTTTCGTTGCAACAACGCACGTGATGTTCATCTGGTCTTGGACAAGTAGAACGTCCTTTCCGTTTACCTCCGCAAAAGTTTCCAGTAGCACATTCGTCCTCTCAACCGTAGTGGCGCCCAGTAACTACCGCATCATATTCCTCGTCTGTTGCAGCGTAAGGGAATATCTGTATAGGATTTGAACATCAAGTAATTATTAAAAATAAAAACTTGTCAACAAAAAAACTAATGAACCACGGCGTTCACCAGAAGCACCCACCGAGCTTGTCAGAGAGATAGCGGTTAATATCCACCGACAATGATTTCGTGGAATGGAGAGTACTCCAGATGCCGCTTCCTGATGCCAAAGTAATCTTGTGCCAATTCCACGTTATCACGTACTGGCGGAAGGGGTGCCAGCAACCGAAGTTTAACCTGCTGATGACGCAGCGAGACATGGTGGAAGCTGCGTTTGCAAAGCTGATCTACTGGTACAGAGTTGCTCCTCCACTATCTATAGCGTTACTTGTTATGTGGCTAACCGTGTTGCTTGTTGTGTTCTTTGGTCTTAGTTGCTGGTTCGGTTGCTTGTTGGGCTGCTAACTATTTGTGTTGTTTCCTGGTTGTGTTGTGCAAACAATTCATCAGCAACACCCAAAGAACATTCGATTATGAGCTGATCACCTTCACGGAAACGTGTGAGAAGGAATGCCCACAGCTACTTGAGTAATTGTTGGCAAATTGGAAAGCGCGTGATGATATATGGGCAAACCACGTTTGAGGCGGTACTTCTCAGCACGCAACATCACAATCAACCGGATTGAATCCAATTGGAACCAGGTGAAACTGCTTCTCGGCAAGAGACCACGTTTGGACGCCACGGTTAGTGAACTTCTCGCCCACCAGACGACAATCGCCCTCCAGTTTATCGCGTCAATACGCGAACATTCAACAACCTCTCGATAAGTAGACACGGTCCCGGATTTCCTGACACTGGTGTCGAAATATCTAAGCGATTTCTAGGTTGCAAAGGTACGCACCCAATGAAACTACTTTATGGTGTATTTGGAGGAAAACAGTTTGTACGAAGCGCGGCAAAGAACTAGGCGAGTGGGAAGTGTGGGTGCGGGGTCACATGTATCACTGCAACGACTTTGAGTGGCCGTGTACATGCCAATTTTTCCGTTGTTACCAATTACCTTGTCAGCACTTGATGTATATCGCTGATCGTGTTCATCAATTTGAGAATCTTCCGGCGTAGTCTATCGTTAGCCGTTGGGATATGGTGAAAATGTTAAGAGATGGAGGAGAAGTTTCTGGACGGCATAGCCTCACTACAGACCGTCCAAGCGACGATGGAAGTAGCCAGCGATACATACACGCACGACGGCTTGACCCACCCAGTGAACGAATTTGGAGAAAGCCGAAGCAACACAAGATGCTCCTGCAACACACCTAATAACCCAAGGATATGGTGTAACACAAGAGGAAGCAACACAGGCAGTGGAAGGCGGTGAAAGTTATTGGAGCGGCGTCAGAACACACAAGGGATGTCTTCAGTCCAAACGTCGTGTCATCTACGTGAAGTTGCGACGCCGTGAACGCGCCAACGTTGTCGTGTTTCAGCAGAGGCGAAGTACTGCTATGCTAAAGCAGTATTTGAGCCTGTTATGAAGCAACTATCAGGATTGGTTAACACAGCATTCTTTTCCGCATTACAGTCATGGAAGGAGATTGATCCCAATGACTTTGGGAAGTACTAATTCCCAAATGCAAGCATCATTACCGAACATAACGTTCAAATTACATGATCACAACGCTCTCCTTCTCTTCGAGAGCAGATCTCAACTGCCATCTCGCCGTTAACGCATTATCTGATGACTTTCATCGTCCTGGCGACCTCTAAGGGCTCATTCGGCAATCAGCTCTCGAGCGACCAAAACCTGCAGTACAGTCCCGCGAAAAACTCAAAAAAAAAATATTGGAGCGATGCGTCTGGGCTTCATCATCATAGCTGCGGTAGTTGCTCTACTCGCCAGCACCGATGCTTCTCCAACGAACACCAAGATTAAATCTTCCGGTAACGACGTCCAAGACGCTACGACTAGGTTCTTGACTCGGTGTGGTCATGACCTCGACGACGCGTCGGATGATGCTGCAGAGCAGGAAGAGCGAGGATTCGACGCTGGCGCAGTTGCAAAGCTTACGAAAAGCTCATCCACCAAGTACGATTCGGTGTGGAACAAAATACTGGCAAAGGTGTTCAAATCACTGACACCGAAGAAATTTAGGCCGTCAGAGGCGAAAATGACTACGCGTACGGGTCGCTATCACCCGTTTGGGGTCGAAGGGAACTAGACTGAAGCAATTCACGCCAATTTTGTTTTAACAAGTACAAGTACGTTAGTCGCTCTAATAAGACTATCGCCTACATGTACCGGTAGTAGTTAGATTCAACTGTGCAGGTCCCATCGTGGATACCTGTAAGGCTGGGCCATTGCCTGCGTGCATAAAGCTACAGTATGACCCGCGTTTGTGGCTATCAAATGGCTACACTTTTTTGTCAACTATTACACGTATCAGCCCCGAAAGTAACTATTGTCACCGGATGGTGTTTTCGACACCAAAAAATAGGAACATTTTCGAATTGGCTCAACGCCCCCACCATGGCGAATGGTATGTCTCTGCTCTCTTCAATGCCGTATTACTCCACGCCCCCAACCTCCTCTGTACCAACCCGTACCTCATCTAATACCTAACGATCTCTTCTCTCCATTGATACCCTTTTGACTCTCTCAGCCACGCTGGATCCCGAGAAATTCTACCTCATCCGAGGGGCCCTGAACAGTACGTCTTCCTCGAATATTTACTCTATCCTTTCCAATAACTTTAATTCTAACATAATTATTCCATCTTTTAGTCGAGGCAGATGAGGTCGACTATCGCAGCTTGATGACGCACTACAAACTGGAGCCACAGCTGTCCAAGATGGCGGAGACGACGCTGCCCAGCACCTACCACCACCTACTGCGCGGTGTGGGCGAGGCGCGCGACTCTTTAACGCCTGGGGAGGTTAAGGGTGACCTCATGGCACTACTGGAGGGTGTGCCCTTTGACCGTCCCATTGAGCCGCTGCCTGAAAGCGTCGTCAAGAGCGCGCTACAGCTTCCAGCAGGTAGCAAAAGCGGCCCCGTGTTGCATCCGCTCAACAGTCGGAAGACGCCAGGGCTCATCCACGCCCCGCCTCCTACTGGAGCGGAACGAGCAGCTAATGCTGAAAAGCAGAAGGGTAAGGCCAAGGATGACAAGGACCGCAAGGAGAAGAAGGAGAAGAAGAAGAAGAAACGAGAGAGGGAAGACGCTACAATGCTTCAAAAGCTGCTGGCTCCACTGGTTACCGAACTGCGCGGACTCACCTGGACAGGATGGGTTGTCAGTGGCAAACCGGGCAATCCGTTCTTGCAGAAGTTTACGAAGGACAACTGCAAGCGATTGGGCGTGCCGAACTACTTTGACTACGTCAAGAACCCAATGGACCTGACCCGCATGAAGGAGAAGGTCGAACACGCAGAGTACACAAAGATTGACCAGTTCTCGTCGGATATCAAGCTCATGGCGGCCAACGCCAAGACCTTCAACCGCGTGGGTGAGCCGGTGCACCAGATGGCGATCGAGATCGAGCAGCTCTACGAGTCCAAGCTACCAGTGTACAAGAAGATGTTCGACGACCTGCAGCAGGAGCGCAAGAAGCGCAAGAAAGAGAAGAAGAAACGGAAAGACAAGAAGAAAGAAAAGTGAGTAGGATATGCAGAGCGGCAGACAGCAGCTCCAGCAGGTATGGCAAGTTCATATTCTCTTTGGTCTATTCCACCACGAGCTGCAGTGTCTCCTCTCCGTCATCATCATGTTCCCTTCTTCCTCCCATTGCAGCGTCCAGCGTCGGCGTCGTAGGTAGCCACCAGCTCCACACGTCGCGACCGAAGTACACCGTCACATTGTGATTGAAGCTGCAGTCTGCTAACTCTCCTCTCTTGCCTGTCAGAAACTCAAGCGTCGTCTTGCCTTCTCGTAGTAGCCACAAGTGGAAGATAAAGTACCCAGCCAGTAGCAAACCGACACCGAGCGTCATGGCCCAGCCGAATTTAAGCAGCGTCTCATACTGCAGGAAGTTTGGGTCCCAGACCAGCGGCGTCACCATAACGTTGAACATGAGGCAGCTCAGCGACGTGTAGACGAGGAACAGTAGGAAGTACTTCTTGTTGCTCCAGGCCACGCAGTTGCCCGTCCAGGGGCAGTGGTGGTCCATACGGTACACGCATCGCTGACAGACAGAGCAGTGGTGCACGTGGTCGGCCTTGTCGGCGTCGCAGCGTTCGCAGTAGCGACTCACTCGCTCTGTGTCATTGTTGGACTTCCTGTTGACAGGCCGAGAGCTCATGGCCCGCGCGTAACTCCAGAACATGAGCACAGTGAAGAAAAAGTAGAGAAAGTTGAGTAGAAGGCTGGAGTGCAGGCGGACGATCGTCATCCACGTGTACAGCTTGAGCAGCATGAGCCCGAGGGCTACCGCTACAAAGCCCTTGCTCATGGTGGTAAGTGAGCTCTACGGATTGTAACGGTTTTGGAGAAACCTCTCTGTAGAAGAACAAATGGCTACATCTGTGACGTGGTGCAGTTGAAGCTGTTAGCCAACTGAAATCAAGGCATCTACGCCGTTTAAGCAAAAGCTGTCGTCAGCAAGTCCGACTTATACGCATTCACGGTTCGCGCCAAGCTGAAAGCAACCCCGAACCCAGCGACGGATGCAAAGATGAGCTCCCTTGCAAAAGATCCGAAGAACTATGTGTGCTATTTCTCACTGCATCATTGACCACTTATCATCGACATCTGGGGGTGTTCAGCACTACTAATTGGTTTCTCCATGCACCCTGCCTCATGGAGAACAAACTTCAGCTAGTGTCCATTGGCCTTGCGTCTGGACAGTTCTCGTCCAAACGCCCCGCGTCTGCCCGGTCAGGTGCACATATCATTGCTTATGCGTGCGGGGCAATCATGGGGGCCGCGTGCTGCTGTGTCGAGTTGCCCTGCTTTCGCAGACCGCGGTCGATACGCGGGCGTCTACCCTCTTTCGATCTGCTCCGCTTACCTCCCTGGACATCGCTGTTCTCGTCGTTCGTGCGAGGCGCACGAGGACGGCGTGGCTTGCCCCCGTTCGTGGGGGATCCGTTGCCGGACTTGCTGCCACTATTACTATTACTACCCTTCTCCCTCCAGCGTCCCTGGACACGGCGACGAGAGTTCTTTCGCGGACTGTTGCCGCCCGAGTCAGGCTCTTTCTTGTCGTTGCCAGACGATCCCGACGAAGTCGACGGAGATGGCGTGCGTTCGCTCGTCACTCCGGCAGCAACCGCGGCAAACGAGAGCGGCGGAGCTGGAACTGATTCGGGGGCAGGTAGGGCCTCAATCGGAATTTCGATAGCCTCTTGTGACTGAATTTCGTTATTCTCGATAACCTCCTCCACAGGCTCGGCCTGAACATCGGTAATCACTTCCACCTGCGACTCAATCACCGTAACCTGCTCCACCTCCTCAGTGGCCTCATCACCGTGCTCCGACTCGAGCTGCGACTCCGTAAAGAAGTTGATCTGCGGCATGGTATTGATCTCAGCAGGCACAACAGGGACGTCCGACGGCTCAGCATGTTCCTCCTCTTCCTTAACCTGTTCCTCCACAGCCTCCACCGCTTCTTCTTCAGCAATCTCCGTGGTTTCCTCGACAACCTCCTCGCTGCTCTGACCCGACGAGATTTTCGCCAATTCATCCACAAATGCCCTCAGTCCGCTGTACGTCGTATCACAGGCAAAGACCTTGTCACTGTCTGTCAAGTACTTCTTGGCCTCCTCCAGCGACTCCATCAGGTTTTCCTCGTACGACAACTCAGCAGGAGGGCGCGTGTTGCCCAGCAGCACCTTAGAGAAGAAATCCAGCACCATGGGGACCTCCTTACCCAGTGCCTGGTGCAAATTAACCAGGTGCAGCGTCTTCAGCAGCTCGTGCACATTGGCAAAGTCCTCAACCTTCTCAACAACCTGCTCCACCTTCTCCTCAACCTCCTGTGTCTTCTGCTGCAACTCAAGAGCTGGTTCTTGCTGCTCTGGAACCGTCTCGCTCTCCTCTTTCTCCTCAACATCTTTAACCTCCTCTACAGCAGCTGCAGTCTCCTCCTCAGCCTTCTTCTGCTCCAACTCCTGGCTGTAGACGCCAATAAACTGCTCCCGAAGCATCTCCAGCTCAGCCACGAGCTTCTCAAGTGTGGATTTGTTGCCCATGAGCTCCTGTTGCTGTGCATTGAGCACTTTGCCCTCGTTAAGTTGCGCTAACTCCAGTGACTTGATCTTCTCGAGCTTCTTACGGTGCGAACGGATGCGTTTGTAAAGCACACTTAAGTACGGGTGATCCACCGTTAAGTTGCTCAAGTGTTCGGCTTCGCTAAGTTCTTGAGTTGCAGCAACTGTAGCAACAACCGCCTTGACCTTGGTCTTGGACTTCTTGTCTTTCTTTTGCGAGGTCGTAGCGACCTTCACAGAGGGAGCTGCGACTTCGGAGTCGGACGTCACGATAGCGACGGCCTCGCTCTTGTCGACGCTCGAAGTCTCACTGGTCATAGCGCTCTGTGTGTTGCAGGACGAGTCCGCGAAGTCAACGTCTCCTGGGGTGTGTCACCTTGGACGTAGTTCGAGAAATGAGGGGGGAAATCCTAAGAACGGTGGTGTGGTGGACACCAAAGAGCAACTTAAACATTCTATAGAATGGTGTATTTCACACATAATGCAACATTTAAACAGCCTCGGTAATCTCGTCCACGATCACCTCGTCCACCTTGATCCCGAACGTGCCGTCACCGATGATAACAGTCTCAAGTGTCGTCGTGGACATGGGAGGACCACTTGAGTTAGACACAGAAGTTTCGACAGTCTCTGACGTGATCGCGTCAGGGGCAGATTCGTGGTGACTCGCCGATTCGTCTACAGGGTCAGCAACTTCAACTTGACCCTCGGCTTCGGGGATCAGCCTGGCCAGCGTCTCCTCATCGGCTGCAGTGTCTTCAGTCACGTCCTCGGAAGCTTCAGTCTCCGTAGGCGCTTCAACGGGCGCAGCAACGAGCTCAGACTCTTCATCGTGGGTCGCCTGGTGCTCAGTGAGCTGCTCTTCCTTGGTCTCGACTGACGCCTCTACAGCGGTCGCACCTTCGTCGGCTGTGGCCTGTTCATCGCCAGCTTGCTCACTTCCGTCGGCAGGCATCTCGATGGCGACGTCCTCGGGCATCAGACCCAGCTGCTCCTTCAGGTGCGGACACACGGCGTCGATAACCGCGCACGTCTCGTCGAACAATGTTTCGCTGCTGCCCTCGGTGCTCACTCGCTCGAGTACGTCCTCAGCCTTCAACACGAGCAGCAGGTTGTACAACGATTGCAACGTTGTCTCGAACACGACACTGGTCTGCTGTGACCGCATGGTGGGCGAGCTGGACGCTACGAGTTTGTTCGCCAGACGACGCAACACCTTCAGCCACAGCTCCGGAAAGTCCGGCAGCTCCATCAAAACGTTCAGGTTATGGAGGAAGGTCTTGGACAGCAGTGTGACGCTGTACAGAGGAGCATCCCGCGCCATCTTCACAGTGATGTCATTCACCTGGTCGTCAAACGCAAAGATGATGTCGTCGAAGCACTGTTTCCACGTGTCCTTGGCGATCGGAACTCCGGGGAGCAGCAGCGAGTTGCGTAAGCAATCCCAAGCGGTCTTCGCCACCGGCGGTCGGTCGTCATTCAAGTAATTGAGCATCACCCGCATGACCTGCAGCCACGAGCTACCATTCATCTTGTACGTGTTGTTGCTGTTAGCCAGTCCTTGCAGGAGCTTCAGCGCGTCAACGGCGTAAGAAGTCCGGTGTCGAACAAAGCCACAGCACAGAGACATCCACGGCGTGAAGTTGTCATCATTCAAATGTCCTCCTTCAGCGAGCACATTCACGCTGTCCCAGCACGCTGATCTGCTGTTGATGTACTCCACCACGTTCTGCAGGATGCCCAGGAGCACTTCCCAGTCGTGGAAATCGTGCATGTACACAAGGTTTGCCTTGAGCAGCATAGTAATGCCAGATGCCAGTCGGTCACTCAGCGCCTTGTACATATCCGTGTCCATCGTCAACAGCAGCTCGAGCGTCGCCATCAGCTTCGGGCGCACCTTTTCGTCGTGGAAGAGGCGAATACTAACACGCAGAATGTGCACAACCACACGTTCGACGAGTCCCTGCATGTGAAGTTCGTTTAGTGGCGTCGACAAGATACGCTTTGCGTACAGGTGGAAGGAGTCCCACAAGTTCAACTGCAAGATGCGGTGCGAGTTGACCAATATGATGTCCACACTCAGCTCCAGCACCAAGATTGCGTTTTCCTGCATCATAGCATCCACGCCCGAATCGGAAGGTTGCACGATGCACTTGAACGGGTCACGGCATGAGATCAACGTCTCCAGCAGACTCGTAAGCGAATGTTCCTGAAGTTTCCGAGTCAAACGCAGCCAGTTTTCCTTTTCAAGGATACCACCGCCCAGCGTCATCACCTCTTCGCACAGCATTTGATTGACCAACGAGAAGCTTTCGTCGATTTTCTCCTCAGCCCAGAGGTAGTACGACAAAGAACCCCAAAGCGATCCACTATTGACGCTTTGTCCGTGGCTTCCATAGGCTGTTCCCTGACTGGCCTGCGTCATGCTCTTCATACGGCTGCGAATTGCAGCTTGACGCTCTGCCTGACGACGTGAACGCTCACGGGTCTTCCCAGAAAGACCTGCTCCACTCGGCCCTCGACCGGGCGACATCTTGGGCGGAGAGGGTGCGTGAGAGAATGCACCACCCTGCATCGGAGGCAGAGGCACACCGCGAGAGTCGACAAAATCATCAATCTCAACCAACGACGTAGGAACCGCATCTAGCTCGTTGAACATGAGCATGCATTCCACCACGTTTGCCCATCCCTTGCGGAAATACTCGTTCTTGTTCTGCACAAACTGGAACAGTAACTTCAGCGATAGAAGAGCTCGGCGGGTCTTAGCTCCCTGGACTAGATCCTCGTCTATCGAACCACCAGGTTGCTGCGGAGCTGCTAGGACCTCGATTTCCGATCCATCATCCTGTCGACGAACAATTCGCTCTCCAATGGTCTCCGTTGATCCATGCTCAGATGGAGACAGTAGAGAAGAAGAGCCCGATCGTTTCCGCACACTGCTCGAGCTCGGTGGCACGTACACCTTTTCACCACTCAAAATGCCGTGTGCGAAAGTGAGGAAGTACGACGCTAGAGCGCCCATGATTTTGTTGAACTCGTCGCTCATATCGTAGTAGAGCATGATCTTGGCGCAGTTGCTCAGTCCATCCAGCGAACGCTCCATGTTGTTCAAGTCGCACGTCTTCTCAAACGCCAACAGAATGCTTTTGATGGTGCTCTCGGAAATCAGGTTGAACATGTCCTTTTCATACAGACCAGCACGCAGCTTGAGTATGCTTGTGTTCGAGGTAAAGCTTGCACCAACCACATTCTCCGAACGCTTGAGCACACCATCCCACTGCATCGAGTACCTGTCAACTGTCGAGGACGGGGCTTCCATGAAGTCTGACACATCGTGTTGCATCTGAATTTCCTTTTCCAGAATGTTGTAGTACAGATCCGTCAAATACTCCGTCGGCAGGTCCTGACCCGCATTTATGCCGCGGTTGTTGCGAACAAATTCCTCCACTGTCATCTTCTTCGCGATATGGTCCGAGTGCAAATCCGTGTTCAGCATAATGATACTGAACGCCAGTACATAGGCCGCATCCGCGTCTGCCAAAGGCCCAGACGAACCTGCTTGCAGGTAGAACTGCTTCGAGAAAGCTTCCATCATTCGATCAATCTTCTGCGCTTCGCCTGGTAGACGGAACTTTGCCAAGAACATTCTCAACGCCTCGTCGAGCGATGGAGCTGAGCGGAAGTCGAACATAGCAACGTATGCGTCTCGTACTGCTGCGTTAAACGGGTACTTCTCAATCGGTCCATCACCGATGTAGTCGCCAATGAGAGTCTTGTTGAGGCCAGGTGTATGCAGCAGGAAGGAAGCAACGGTTTCCGGAGTCAGCTTCTCCGGCAAAAGTCCAATTTGCTGCGAGAATGCCATCCAATTCTTTTGATCGTGATTGAACTTCTCCGCAGCCAACGAGTAACGCTTCTTTATACGTTTGCGCTGCTGTAAGACTTCGGCAGTCCGTTCACGTGCCGTATGCAGCCAGGCCAGTTGATCTGCCGCACTGTCAGGTTCACTCTGCTCTGAGTCCGAGTCGCTTTCGCTTCCTGACATCACCAGATGCATTAGATCTCGCACCGACGACATCGGAGAAATGTCCTCCATCGGAAATTCGCCTGACGAACTCTCGGTACCAGGAGAAGCTCCAGCCGTAAAACGTGCCAGATCGGATCCTTTCAAACTTAAGACACCTGCGTTGCTTCCGAATGTCCTGGAACCGGACGTCTTCGCTGGGGCATTCAATGGACAACGTCGTGCAATCGATTCAATCACCGCCAACAGTCCCTCGAGGCACAACAATGTGAGAGCATTCAAGCTACCGTCGGGGCTGGACATCGACTGACAGTTTTTCGCCAGCGACTTGCACAACACCTCGAACAAGTTTGTGCAGTGCACATCACAGTCATAGTTAATGTACAGGTCCAGCATGAGTGCAGGTTCACGGCAGAACTCGAGTAGTGATTCCAACGCCAGCTCCTTCTGCTCATCAGAGCAAGACGGCGAGTCGATGATTCGCATGTGGACACTCGTGAAAAATACCTCCAGCTGCACTTTCAGGTGGTCCTTGATCGAGTTAAACAGGTTGAACACAACACGCAGTGTAAGCGACAAAATGCCGAGCTCTTCCGTCTCCGAGTTTTGCAGCAAAAATTTGGACAAATCTCCTTGCAGCACCGAGACCAGACACCGGTGGTTTCCAAGTCCAGTACCAGCCGTCTCCAGCACGACGTTAATCAACCTGAGTCCCAGAACACACGTCATCTGTTCGTTCTCCGTCGGCGAGATCAGCCCTGAAATAAAATGTAAGATCCTTTCGAGCAGCGGGATCCCGTACGGTTTATCCGCTGCCTTGGTGGCATCGGACGTAGGTTCCACCTGTGCTGCAGTGTGCAGGTCTCCAATATCCAGACTCTCATCATACTCCGGCACTGACTCTTGCTTGTCTAATTTCGCTTCTTCCGCTCCATTCTGAGGGGAAGTGTGCTGCGTCTGTGGTGACCTGGGCAACAGAGGCTGACTAGTTTTCCTCTGTGGATCTAACTCATCAATACGATCAAACACTGTCAGCACCAAATGTGACAGCGTATTATCCGCCGACCTGCATAAATGCATCGACGATCTGGGTTGACACCGAATGCTGTAGCACAGTTGCAACATCTTCCAGAGATTCTCTCCAGATATCAAATGTCCCGCGTCACAACGGACACAGTACTCCACAAGCTCTAGTAGTTTCATCAGCACAGCTTCATCATCAGCTCTATGAGTCTCTTCGAACCTGCAACGAGACACACACACCGCAATGCGGTTGATGGCTACATCTGCTCGAAGAGACTCACAGGTTATGAGCCCATAAAGTAGAAATTTGTTGATGGCCGAGATGGCGGCGCCTGTGATGAAGCCACTTGTGCGCTCCGACTCGATGACCATGACGAAGGGAAGTAGGTACGTGACGGTGTCGACGTCAGCGAGATCTGTGACCGACTGCAACTCGTAGTGCAGCTGCTTGAAGGCACGCATCATAGGCGACTGTGTGGAGGCTGGGATTTCCTGTGTAAAGCGATCCACGGACGCCCAGCGCGCGTTCACACGCATCATGGACAGCACATTGTGGATCTCGCCTTTGACGCAGTTCATGGTGGCGGGAGCCGGGTGTTTGTGAGCTTGACGGGTAGAGAAGAGGTAGTGCGGGAGGTGGAGAGTGCGGAGTGAGGAGTGAGGAGGAGACGTACGGCTTAATTGATGCAAGTGCTTGCTGACGTGTATATCCGACTGAATGTCACTTTTCAGATCAGTGACAATATGACGATACTGCTGCGACCTTCTCGCGACCTTCGTGCCACATCTGTTACGAATCTTTACTACGAAGATGGCTACATGTACATCTGATTGGCTGAAGACGCGATCAAGTCGTGGACAAGCACCGCCTAAGAGGCGGTGCTGTGTGTACTTTAAGTCCATTTGAGGTGATCTCTTGTGTTCTGGCACTCAAATCGATTCAAAGGGTTCTACCTGCTCAGCGTTCCTGGTAGAACGGTCATTTTTCCGAGTTCGACGACCTGTGGCAAGGTATTTTGGTACAGTGACCACCTTACCTGCCAGTATTAATACTGCATTGATTTCCTGCTGCACATCCGCGACAAATGCAACCGGCCTTGTAGCATCGTCAAATAGAACCGAGAAATGAAATGAAGATTCTCGGACATTTCAGCAATGACTTCGTGGCTATGAGAAGACGTCGGCAAGCGCAACTGCAAGACACAAACTCTCGTCCCAACTCCTGCTGACCGAGTTCCTTGTTGAACGGTTCACATTATTATCATTATGCTCCAAACCCACTTATCTTGACATTCACTAAATTGTATTCTCAGCACTTGGCGCAGCCAGCCACTTATCAGCTTCCTGCTATTGAGCCGAAATCCGCCGCCAAAGTCACAACTCTACCGCTTCCGGATCACCCTCGTCAACGTGTGGGACTCGATCAAGACGCACATCAACGATGGCAGGCAAGTGCCGCGATTAAGTTTCTCAACAACGTGGAAAGTGTCCAGATTCACGAGACGCGAAGCTGCGAGGGTCGATGCAAGCTCTATATGGTGGAAATTTCTGAGTCCACCAGTCTCCACAATGCTTGAGTTAACTCCTCGATTCACCTTTACGACAGCAAGCTCATGACTCCAAGTCTCGAGTTCAACAAGCGGTACAACGCTCGTGGTCGAGCGGTGCTTTTCGGATTTCGAAGACATACGTGAAGGTGTTCTAAGTGCTGTGAGCATCCTGCCCCAGTGCACCTGCAAGTACTGCTTGGACTTCCTTGTGTATATTCGCTTCAAGCTCTGCCAGCCTCGCAGCATTGTCAAGATCACTACGGGAACGGAAAAGCGCAAGAAGATCCTATCCCAATTCATGAACGACTTTGTCGCCATGAGCAAACGTCGAGTGCGAAATGAGGGTAAACGGAAATGCGGCGCACAGACCATCGTTCCTATCCTGTTCGAAAAGTCCTACTCGGGGTATCCATGAAGGTTACTTGAAAGACTCGGTGACCCTCTCGTATTCATGATTTTCACCAAAGGCGCACAGGACTTGGTGGACCTGTTGCGTTCAAGCTTCTCCCACCATTGCGGCCCCATGGCCTCCGTCGGATCTTCCGGCCACTTTCATCATTTCCGGGCTTTAAGCCCCCAAGATCATTGGGCTTCAGCCCCTAGCGATTTCAGGAATCTATAGTTAGGCAAACTAACGCAAATAGATGACCTCATTCACACCCGAAGGTTACTTGAACCACGATGTTATAATTTGACTAATTTGACTAACTTTAAACTTGATTCCGAGAAACCACTAAGTTGGTATTTCGAGGTACTTCCGTTTTTTTTTCAACAATGGTGCTATCGCATATTGTCAGCCCCACCATCGTAAGGAACTTACAGTAAAGTCAATCAATTTGAGTGTGAAGCAACATCCCCCGAGCGCAAAAGACTTCCAATTTTGATTGCTGCTCGATGGACCATCGAGCACATACGAACCAACAACTTACAGTTCTTGATAACCATTAAAAGCTCGATCACGCATTGACAACTATCCATACATATGAAAGGTGTCAGTCATGCTGATCGCACCAAGTGAGGGTTTTCAAAGTCCTCCCTGTATCAAGGAGAGTTGTGAAAGTGAAGGTGATGGTGAGCACCACACCACGCGGTACCTCAACGTTCTTCAAGCTCGTTGCGGCACAGTGTGCCCCGTCAAACCCAAAATCGACGTGATGGAGACCATACTAACGGACGTAGGCTGCCTCGAACCGCTGACACCTGCGGTGGTAACTCAAAGTGGCGAGGTCGTTGAGGCGACACCAATACTGCAGCCGCTAGAACCCAAACGTCAACAACACTTGAACCACGACGCACATCGACGATGGAGGGCGAACACCTCCGTCGAGTTCTTAAACGAAGTGAACAATATCGACATCCTGGACACTCGCCTCAATGAAAAGCAAACAATGTTTTACATCCTGGATGTGTTTTTGAGTCACCCCTCGTCGAGACAAGCAACTCCGGTTATCAAGGTAGAACGGAGCTTCACGGAATTCGAGGAGCTACGTCAGGGTATTCAAAGTGCAGTGAGTATCTTACCACCATGCACCTGTCAATACTGCTTGGACTTCCTGGTGTACGTCCGATTCAACATGGCTCAGCCGCGTGGTTTCGTCAAGTTTACGGCAGGGACTGAGAAGCGCAAGAAGATCCTCGCTCAATTCATGGGCGACGTGGTGGCAATGGGCAGACGACGAGTGGAGAAGGTCGGCAAGCGAGAATGTGAGGCGCAGTTGACTATTCCAGTTCTGTTGGATGAATTCCTGCTTGGCAAGTCGAAGACCGGTTAAATGCAGATCCGTAGCCATACATCAGAAGTTCATTTAGCTCCACTACAGTGTCCTTGCTCATCCCTACGCATTCCTTTAGTTGAGCACTTGAGTTTTGGTCGGAGATGCTCGTTTGTGCTTGATATGTTGTTTCTGCAGTTTAGTGAGGACGGTATTTGTCACCTTCAGACGCAAAGCACGTTTTGTCAGCGATGGTTCTGCCAGAATCTCGTCTGCTTTGTCTGCGAAAGTGTTGAAGAACTGCATGATCTCGTCGATAGGTTTGTCCATAACGTATTCCTCGGAGAGCTGCAGCAATGCCAACGCCACTCGCAGCATGATCTTCCAGTTCTTCTCATAGAGAAACACGTCCCAAATCCGATTCAACGAGTCTTGAGGAAGCACATTCAAATAGAGATACAGCGTCTGGAACCAACCCACAGCAAACATTTCGATAGGCACCTTCTCGCTTGCAAAGTGCTCAGCAAGAGCTGGCTCAGTCAACTCCAGCAATCTCTGCGTCTGGAAACAATGCACATGCAACGTGTGCAGTCCAGGAGCGAACATATCATGCAAACCATACTGCTCGAACAGCGTCACTAGCAGCCAGAAAGTGCTCTCTGCTTCGGCCTTGGTATCATGGGCAGAACCGCTCTTCTTCACCTTGTTCAGCACGTGAGCCGCGATGTAGTCCATGCCTTGGCAGTACCCGACGGCTGGGAATCGACCTGCCAGTGCGTGTAGAATCTCACTCAGCTGTGTAGTCAAATCTTCTTCAGATACTTCGTCCTTGTGGTTAGCTGCACGTTTGTGAGGCGCTACACGGCCGTACGTGCGACGTACATCCGTCATGATCGACTCCGTTGCGTCGCCCTTGGACAACGCCATCTGCAAGTACGTGTCGTAGTCCAACTCGGCAGCTTCGCGTGTCTTCCAGACATTCGTCGTCTTCTCCCAATATGCAAAACGAAGACTAGACGGGAGTTGTCCGTAGCGTACACAAAACTTCTCCAATTTTCGCTCCGACGCGATAAAATCTCGACACGCTTTGTTTACGCAAGACACTCGTGCCAACACCCGTAAGTCTCCGCAAAAGAGCAATATGTTGCCCAGTACGTAAGGCGTAGTGAAGCACTGGTCAGCTGGACCAGTAGGAGTCGCTACTTCATTTTCTACCGAGTGGGTACTGGAATTACTGATGGCTCGCGCTGCGTCATAACAAGCAAAAATGAAGGTTAGATCTACCGAATATCTATCACTAATCGTCCACTTTAACTAACGTACACATTCTCAGTAGTCCTTTAGCTTTTGACGGTGACTCAGTGGTTGGAACCCCAGTCTTGTACTTGTGTAAGAACATACAACTAGCACTCGTGGGGTCCTCCACGTACTCGAGTACGTCCACTGTAGTGTCTCCGAGATAAATGTCCGTCATAACATTAAGTCCCATTGTGTGGATCCTTTCAGCCACAGGTCCTGCTGCCGCCAACTTGGTCTTGAGTATACTCCATCCCTGTGTCGATCCCTCCTTCATTTTACTGGCTGCAGTCGTTAAACCAGCCGTAGCTGATGTCTTGGCCTTGACGATCGTAGGCTGATACTTCTCCAACCTACATATCATAAAATGTAGCCATTTAGAAACAATGTAGTCATCTCCAAAGTCCACTTCAAATGGGTACTTCGTCGTACTTCTTGCTAGTTTGGTCCCTCATATGCAGCAGCTGCGGTCCAAGTGTCTTCTTGGCTGTAGCTGCTCGATCTTTCATGAGTCCAAAGGCACTGGCTAAGCCGTGACCTCCTGTCCCTGTAGCAGTGGGGGCATCTCCTGCGTCCACGTCGCTCGCAGGGTCCAGTGGCTTAAGCACCGGAACAGGAGGTGGCAGTTTCTCGGTGGGTTCTTCACCCCCGGAACTCGAAGCGGAGGACGATGGAGCAGGCGATGAGGCCAATGGTGCAGCGGCGTTGGGGGCGACGACGGACGTCTCCATGACTCTCGGAACCGATTATGAGGCGTTCTGAGTCCTTGGAAAACCGCCGAGCTTTTACTGATGACAGTGTAGCTATGTATGGAAATGGTACAGGGGATTTGAAGGATAAATAGGGCAGGGCGGACCGAGCTGTCAATGCAAAGGTCAGAGCTGGACTCTTCCATGGCCTCTGCACTTACATGTATTATAGGTGGAATTTGCACTATTATAGGTGGAGTTTGCCATTCTACGTCGATAAAACTATTGGAATCGGTGCAAGGGTACTACATGTATCCATATATTATCCTTGCACCGATTCCATTAGTTTTGGATAGTATTGCTCTCGATATTGTAGGTGACACCTTAGATTCGGCGCTTGCAGTGCGTCTTGAACTTTGCTTCTCACTTAAAAATCCGACGCCTTTCACCCCCAAGAATGTTCCTGATTCGTCTTGTGTTCCTCATCGTTATGCTTGGCCCGGTCGTCATGGAAGCTGCCGAGTGCACCCGCGAGAAATTACGGGTGCGGATTTTTCGCGAGTACACAATCGGATGGTTTCCGAGTACAGCACAAATTAAGCATGTTGTCTGGCTACAATGAAACCATGCGCCGCGACGCTGCTTAGATTCACTTCGTACTTTGCTCCAGTACTTGTTTGCACTCACTCCAGGCCGGTTAGGCGCCAGTAAGCCTCACAATCCATATTAAGTTCGAGTTGCAAAGTTTTCGCTCTGTATTAGTACAGTTAAGCGTTTTTGCTTGTTTTCATCTCTTGGTTAGTTCCATGACGGGGTTAGATGGCTGTTGTACTCGCAACACCCCCGTTGCTCCCCTCGTCTTGCTTGCAAGACCGCCAATATCACATAATTGTACTCGCTGAGCATCCTTTTTATGGCTGTACTCGCAAACCATCCGATTTGTACTCGTGAAAAATCTTTTTCCAGAAATTGGAGAAATTACTGTCTGCGCTCAAGCCGTTGAAGGCCAATTCCAACTACTCGACATGTCAGGCCAGTCGACGACCTGATACGATCTGTGCTGGCACAGCTTGCAAGAATATGATAGCGCCACTAGCCGCTCTGAATCTGCCCAACTGCACGGTCTCGCAGTCGGGAAGACCCTATAACCCCGCTCTTGTCAAGAGGGTTACCACTTCCATTTGCGAGGACGCGAGAGACCTCATGGGGCGCCACGCTAATGGATACCAGCGCATAATTAACGACCTCCTCAAGATGATGCAAGACTAGGGACGGATACATGCAGCAATCAAGTTAAAGTTCTCCCTTGGTGCCACCAGCACAAATCCAATTAAAAACTATGAGTCATTTCTCTTTTATCGTCAAAGGACACAGTTCACCATGTCGTTCATGCTCCTTCTCGTCTTCCTCTTTTCATTCGCTTCAACCGTCTTGAGCTCGACACCTTGCAACAATAATCAATTGATCGTTGCTCTGCAGCCTATACGATCCTATGCCAACTACTCCACGTGTCAAGTTGATGCCAACGCTGCTGCAATCTGCGTCAGCTCGGCGTGTAAGTCGCTCATGTCTGATGTTGCAGCTCTCAACCTGCCAATGTGTCAACTGTCGCTCAAGGGCGTCACCTTCGACACTCTAGCGCTCAAAACCATCAGCTCCAACTCCTGTGAGCAGTCTACTAAGCAGAATCAAGCAGCATCTGCCGCTGACATGATGAGGACCATTCTACGTCTTTTGAAAGACACTTGAAGACACAAGTTAACTTACTTCAATACAATATGGAATCAGACATCCTCCTCAGATTCAGACCCATCTGATACCTTCCCAAGCCAGTCAATTACTCAATCTCTATCAATATGGACATGCTGAACGTCGACGTACTGCCACCTCCCGGCCACGACGGGGACGATGAGGCCCCCGGAGACCACCCCCTCTTACGGTTGCACGTCCCTTCTAGCTCTCTGCAAGACGGCAGCGACGATGCCGCCGCATTGGCCGAGGACGACGCCGCCGACTACGACACCTCCCAGACTCAGACTCAGAATCAGACACATTCTCACCGCTCTAGCACCCGCAGACGCCGTCAAATCGGCAAAGGCATCCAACTGATTCTACTCAGAAAATACGTACAATGCGCTAAACAGTTTAATCGCATCCCAGACAGATTAACGACGGAGCAACTACTCGAACAGGGTTACGACGAGTTTTATTACCAAGGGGGTAATTTAAACGAGCCCAGACTCAACTATACAGCTTTCCTCAAGCTTGTACGCAATCGACGCAGTGAAGTGGCCAAGCAGAACAGAAGAGGCAGCAGTATCAGTCAACGGTGAGTTTTTGAGTAAATATTGGAGGGTTATTGAGTGAAAAGACTGAGTAAATTATGATTCATTGAGTAGTGGCGGCACGAGGCGATATCAGAAGGAGCAGATGGAGATTCGAGCGTTAATTGATGAGTTAGAACAGGTTCGACATGGACAACCCAGGGGGGCGCTGGAGTATGATGCTTTGGGCTCAAGTTCGGGTAGTGAACATTCCAGAGTAATTACGGACGGGTCGGTGCCAATTCTGTCGGACTCGTCGTCAATTATGGGAGATCCAGGCACAGATGGAGGAGTATCAGCAGGTGATTTATCTACGGCGGAGACGTACTCGTCCGTGATGTCGGGGACAGAGAGTGGCAATGAAGACGTTGTCGTTTCGAGGTCCAAGCTGGACTTGATGCTGCGGGTGGCGCAGGAGACGCTCGTGGCACAGAAAAAGATCTTGGAAGAAGTAAGAGGGATGGAGCAACGTGTTGCGGGGATTCATTAGTTGTGATGTTTTTGCATTCGTCGGGAAGCTGGTACGGCGGTGAATTTGATTTGAACACGGAGGTGTTCGGTATTTTGTGTGTGTATTCCGCTTTAAACCTGGACACTGGCAGCAAGATATGGTGAGGTGCTCTATCTATGGGATAAACTGAAGCGGCGGTTGCATTCAAAGGACTACTGCAGACAAGGGCGACGCAACGCAGTGTCAAGACCGAAGCGATGGGAGACCTCATCGAGAAGATTGGCCGATTTTTTGCTGAGCAGGAGGCTCAAATCCAGGACTCTTTCACTCAGGTTGCCCACGCGCCAGCCCGCGTTCAGTTCCCGTTGTCTGAAGCTCCTCCAGTTCACAGGATCCCGTCGCACGTGCATACGTACCCACCAGGAGAGTCCCCAGTCACGAATCCCGTTCCGAAGTTACTGCGGAACAACTCACTGGTTCGTCGACATATCTCGTCTAAAGGTGCTGTAGAGCCGACCGCAACGACACAAGGGCAAAGCTGGCAAGATAGCATCAACGAGATTCTCGACGCAGTGCAGCCACGAAGTAAGGACCATGAAGTATCTTCATTGCGGTCGTTCCTTCCGTTGCCACCATCAAGACCTGCATTTCCAGCAAAAGACGGTTGGGATCACCGATTGACTGGTGGTTTGGATTCGTGGAGGTCGTCATCTTCTCTGGCTGTCAGTAGTAGAGACTCGAATGCCAAGGATGAAGATCTGGTCTCTCACGCCAGTTCTGATGCAGCTGAAAGACTGAGGAAGCTACGCCCACCACATCAGAAGCACCGCAAGCGTACACGCAAGAAAAGACGCTCTAGCAACCAGGAAGACGATCCCAAGGCGGTTGAAAAGGCGAATGCAGAAAAGGTTGCAGCGGCACTAACACTTGCTCAAGAACGTGCAAAACGAATTCAACACGAAAAGTTGCAACTCGAACGTGAACAAGAACTGGAGCGTCAGGAGGCTGCCACTCGACTGCAAGAGCAAATGATGAAGATTGAAGCAGTCCGAGCTAGATCGTTCAGGCACTTGTCGTCATTGACTATGACGACTGCACGTTCGGCTTTGTCAAACTGCGAGTCTGACAACAATAATAACGACAACGAGTCGGTGTGGACTGCAGGTACGAATGACATGATGGAGCCGCCGAAGTCAGCAAGTCAATTCATGATTGAACTGGAAGCTCAACTACGGGGAAAGGTAACCGTGGCTGGTTGTTGACATGCATGCTATGCTCGTACTGACCATTTTGTTGCACTATAGATGTCTCTGGAGATGCACGTCAAGCAAAGCTATATCGAAAAGCACAAACAACGCGAACGTGTTCGTCTGAAGCTCGACAAAGTTCTTCAACAAAATGCTGTTCAAAGCTCAATGGTTGCTCGACTGTCAGCTACGAAAGCTTCGTTAGAAATGGAACTCGCGGCTGTACTTGAGGACACAGCTCAGACACGACAACAACGGAGAGAACTCGAGCTTGCTGACGAAAAAGAGCGGCGAAAACGACAACGAGAGGCAGAAAGAGCATTGCAGATACGGCTACGTGAGGAAGAATGGAACATCATGATGGAGGAGGAGAAGGAACGGTCTCAAGTTGCAGCAGAGGCGCGAGCAAAGGCCAGCAAACGAGTCGAAGCACATTCTGCCAAACTTCGAAAAATGATGCAACCTTACCGATACGAGCCACGCCACTCAGTGAGCAGTGATGCATTATCCAGTGCCAGAGGTAGCAACAACGACAGTGATCATAGCGGCGATGAAAATTCACGTCCCAGCATTGAAGGTAAACCTCTTCAACCTTTCAAGATGGACTTCTTCCTGCCACCGGAGCTCGCAGACTTTGAAGAAGACGGACTTTGCAACAACAACGAACGCTTGAAGCTGTTCACCACCAATGAGGACAACAATGACACCTCAGATGTGCCGTTTAGATGGCAGGTTTCGGACTTCCATGACTCGGTTAAGTTTACGAAAATTCTTTTCGATATGGTTAGCGATGATGAAGACTAGTAGGTGTTAGAACGTACGTCAAGTATTGTTCCCTTATTACTACGTTGCCTCTCTCGTTACATCAAAGCTGCAGAGTCGTTGAACGCTTGGTACACAATGTCGCTCTTTTCGTCGCAGGAGTGTACGATGCCTTTTGTCGGTGCAAAACTCTGCGTAGTTGACAAGATGAACGACCGAATTTTGCGTCCCAAGGCGACAGCGGAGAATTCAGCCCCATATTTCTTCTCTCCAGCGACGTATTTACCTTGACATTCGACATCTTGGAAAACGACAAGTTGCGTTCCTCGTGGTTCTCCATCCCAGACAAAAGCAGCCACCGCTTCACTGTCACTACACAGTGGATAACAACGATCTGTCGAATCGAAGCGAACTTTGCCAACGTAATCTTCGAATCTGCTGTCCGTGTACATGAGAACTGTGAACTCCGCAGAGCAAGTTACAGCCATGAAGCTGATGATCATTGCAATTGAAGTTTTCATCGCTTGTCTGCTACGAGGAAGATCGAGGAATAACAAGATGCTAGACATCGATGCAATCCACTACCCATTCCATTCCTGAAAAACGAGTCATATCGGGTGGATGGAATGTCGGAACATGGTGTTGTACTGATATCACTACGACCTCAACATTCGCCATGATCAACGTCTCAACCGAATTCAACCAGGTCTCGGTTGTTCATTATCCATTTCGCGCTGTTCAACCTCTTCACCATGCAACTCTTGACCTTCTTCCTGTTCATCTCAACTTTCGTTGTCAACGCTGAGAATTGCACTATCCAAACGATCTACGAAGTGCTGGAACCTGTTGCGTCGGACCCCAACTTCGCCACGTGTCAAACTGACAGTAACTACACGTTGTTGTCCTTCGCAAGCCCCTCACTCAACCAAACCGAAGGGTTCTGCGCCAGTTCTGCTTGTCAAGCTCTGCTCAACTCCACGTTGTCGTCCGGTTTGCTGCCTGACTGTCAAGTAGTCATCGGTCCGCACTCACTCAACCTCACGCAAGCTGTAACCATCGCCTCCAAGTGTGGCGAATCGGCTCTGGAAGAACGTGCGGTGAGCACGAAAGAGGGCGATGACACACTCAGCTACACAGCGGACAATGTTGCTGGAGTTGTCGGACATTCGGTGCCCATGGACGAGTTGTATGAACCTGGTGAGGAACTGTCCATCGGGCTACGTATAATGTCTCTATTCCGTGAGTAGATCGGACTATGTAGTGATGTAGTCGTTTGCAATGATCCATTTCCATACATCTCCCTGGTTTAACTTTCGACACCACACTCTTGAACTCGCTCAACCATGCTGCTTCTCACAGCGTTTCTGTTGCTGGTGTCGGCATCTTTGGTCAATGCTGACAACTGTTCCGTCCAAGAAATTAACGACGCTCTGCAACCATTTACATCCGACTCAAACTTCGCCACGTGCCAGTCCGACAGCAACTACACGCTACTATCGTCTGAGCCCTCCTCTTTGAACCAGACTCGCAGCTTCTGCTCAAGTCCTGCGTGTCAGGAATTGCTGAACACCACGTTGGCATCGGGTTTGCTTCCCGATTGTGAGGTGGTGACTGGAAGTAGTAGTCTCCACCTCTCCGATGCAGTAGCTGCCGTCGTCGCCAAATGCGGAGGAACAGCTCCAGTCCAGTTGAATCTTCAAGAGCGTGCAGTCGATAAACGCGACGTCCACAGCAAGGCACAGCGCGCTTCAGGCCACATAGCAACAATTCTAGGACATTCAGCTCCTATGGATGAAGTAGGCGAAGTCGCAGGAGCTCTACTGTCTCTACTACGCGGATAAGAACCGAGTTGAAGTTGCTTCGTCCATTTGTTTTCGCAAAAGTATACACCACCTTAATTTCCAGTCAAAACGTGCCAAAACTTCCGTCCTTTACTATACGTCCATTTCCAGCCATTCAAGTCAACTATCCCACCCAAGCACCAACCGTATCGCCATGGCCCCGCACCAAACCCCCGTGGATTCCGAGGCCCCGACCACCAAGCAGAGCGTAGACCTCATCATCTTCGCGGCTCACGTGATCCCCGTTGTCCCCCGTGACGTGGTTCTCTCGGATCATGCTATTGTTATTGACAACTCACGCATCGTGGCGTTGCTGCCCCGTGACGAGGCTCAGAAGCTCTATATTGGCACGGAGGAGCGTCACCTTTCCGACCACATTGTCACTCCGGGTCTAGTTAACCTGCACACACACTCGGCCATGACGTTGCTTCGGGGACTGTCAGATGACAAGGCACTGTGTGACTGGTTGGCACAGGACATTTGGCCCACGGAAGGCGCTTTCGTAGGTCCGGAATTCGTCAAAACCGGTATGACCCACGCTGTGGCTGAGATGCTGCGTTGCGGCACTACGTGCTGCAATGACATGTACTTCTTCCCTGACCAAGTGTGTGAGGTGCTGGAGGAGACGGGATTCCGTGGTACAGTGGGTCAGATCGTCATGGAATTCCCTGGTCCTTACGGTTCCGGTCCGGATGACTATCTGGCTAAGGCTAAGCCCAACCTTGAGAAGTACGCACCTGGATGTCATGATCTCATCACTGTGACCATGTCGCCTCATGCTCCGTACACCGTCTCGGACAAGAACTTGCAACGTGCCGATGCCCTCGCTAAGGAACACAAGGCTCGTGTACACATCCATCTGCACGAGACAGCGAGTGAATGTTGCGACAGTGAAAATCTCAATCACCAGTCCATGAGCTGCCACCAAAGTGACCAGAAACTGCGGCCACTGGCCAACATGAAGCGCATGGGTTTGCTGTCCGAGCACCTCATTTGTGCCCACATGACGCAACTTACGGAGGAGGAGATTAATGATGTGGCTGAAGCTGGTGCTCACGTGGCTCACTGTCCGTCGTCTAACCTCAAGCTGGCGTCGGGTATTGCTCCGATCATGGCGATGCTTGAGCGTGGAGTGAACGTCGGCATTGGCACGGACGGCGCAGCCAGCAACAATTCGCTCGATATGTTCGCTGAGATGAAGCTGGCTGCTATTCTGGCCAAGGCGCAGACACTTCAGAGCTCCAGTGTACCGGCGGTCGAGGCGCTGCAGATGGCTACACTTAACGGAGCTCGTGCCCTTGGCCTCGAGAAGGACATCGGATCCATCGAAGTGGGTAAACGTGCAGATGTGATCGCCGTTGAGTGCGGCAGTATCGAGATGATCCCCATGTACAACGCCATTAGTCACATCGTGTACGTGGCTGGCCGTGAGCACGTCTCGGATGTCTGGATAAACGGCAAACACCTGCTTGCTAACCACCAGCTCACGACTATTGACGAGGCTGAAGTCAAGAACAACGTGCGCAAATGGGCAGCCAAGATCTGTGCCCACCGCGAGCAGCAGAAGACTGAGCAGTAAATGGTTCTGTACTTTGAAACTAACTCGTAAATACAGGGATATGAAGCTGTAAGTTGAGCTCTATTGGGAACAAAGTGTGCGAAGGAAGAACATCTTCACTACATCATCAACTAGTCCTAAAATGATGAAAGACATGAAATATTTCGGCAGAAGTGAACGCACTACGTTGTCGAAGTTACTGCTGCTTAGACAGTAGTCGTGGTATTTATTGGTCCACTTGTCATCGACGTGGGGGTCTCTGTCGACGCAGTTGGAGTAGAAGTCGATGTTGTTGTGGTAGGCGTCGAAGTCGCCGAGGAACCTGTGCTGCTATCAATCATCGCTGCTTCTTGCGTTGATGTGATGTCCGATGCACTTGCCAACTGCGTGTCGGTCATTGTGAAGTAGTGAAATAGGTACTTGTTCTTCCATCCTTGGACCTTTATCTGTCTCCGACCGGCCCTGACATCCTGCACACAGTTGTAGCAGAAAGTATGTGCGCTGCTGGGGAGATTCCAGTTTGAACGGAATTCGGACGTGAAATCGTCCACGCCAAAGTTTTCGTCATACCAGAGGCAATCCATCGTTAATCCCTGGTCAATAGCGTCCGCATGAGAGCTGGTGTTCGTAAATGCAGCATCGTAGATATCCTGGAACAAGTTGAAACTACGACCGATAGCTTTCCTCTTTTTGTCAGCGCTAACTGGCACATCCACGTAGTTGGCATTCCAGAGTTTTCTCGAATTGCTCTTAGGACACGACAAGCCTTCACTCTGCAGCAATGCGAACATGTCGTCGGAAGCATACGAGTACGAGATGTTGCCCATGTCGGAAGCGCTAACGTAGTGCCAGTACTCTTTCGGTTGATACGCGAAAAACTTGCCAATGTGAGGGTGACTCTCAACGGGGATTCTGGTTTGTCCTACTGCATTCCAGTACATTGTCATCGTCGACTTCGACGTCGGTGGAACATTGACATAGTCAGCTTGAGCACAGGTTTGAAAGGCGTATTCCCCATTCTGTTTCTCGGTATCTGTCAACGTTCGTCCGATCTGACAGTTAAAGTAGAGTTGGTGGATCAAATCGACCGTAGCGCTGTTCATGTACGAGAATGAAGGTTAGCGTAAAAAACACACAAAAAATTATACTCGACAACGAATAACGTACTGATGACTGTAGAAAATGGGGTCTGCCGATGTCGGGTAGGTAACCATGGCCCCCATAGCCATGTTGTGGATGGACTGGTGCACTCCGTAGTGAATATTCTGTGAGAACCACGCGTAGCCGTACTGTAAACTGAGGTATTTCGCCAGCGAGGAGTAGCAGAAGCCTGATGGGTAGTTCAATGTAGACCACGAACCTCGAGGAATACAACCAGAGCAAGATGATCCACTCATCGTAGATTTCTCGCAGAAATTCGTGAAATTCGCGTACGGCGACGACAATCCGTTGACGCAGTTTCCGTTTACCGTAAATCCATTAATTGAGAGCGACGCCGAGGGTCCTGTACTACCGCCCATATCCTTCAGAAATGTCGAACAGTCCTCGAAATTGCTACATGCGTTGGCCAGGAATTTCGCGTAGTCGGCGAAATAGTCCCAGTATGGGATCGTGATACATGCAAACCTCGTGCCAAGACTGCGTAGCATTTCCTCGTACGCAAGCAGATAACGACGGTGCCAGAACATCATTCCACAAGTATTATGGGCCTCCTTGAAGGAATCACGATCCGAATGCACTTCCACGAACATCGCATGGTATCCGGTACTCATAGCAGTAGAGATAGCATCTCGATAGAGTTTTTTGTCATCAACAGTGAGAGCGTCCCAAGAGTAGCGAACACGAGATCCACAGACCCCGTTAGTCGGCCACACACCCGCCTTGATAGATGTTACCAACAGCGAGATGGAGACGAGGAATGTGACGAGTTGAGACTTTACGTGGCGAGGAGCCATGATGTTTGGAAATGAATCCAACACAATTTTCACCGCGTCGTGGAGCCAGGATGCTAGTGGTCGGTTCACACGCACGACTTAAACCGTGGAAGAAGGAAACCAAGACCGAAAAGGGAAATGTACAGCATGGAGCTTGCTCAGAAGGTGCCTGTACAGGATAGTAACTTTCCGTGGAGTGCTGTCAATTGGGCCAGGTGGTGGTGCTGAACCCCCCGTTAGTAGCGGAAAGCCGAACTCGTTTCGGATAGGAACCAGTCCTAGATACCAGAGAGCTGTAGTTCCACACAGCGAAATGGAGCTTGCCAAACGTTAGTGCCAACGAAATACTACGCAACCTTTCCAGAAAATGGTGAAGACGAGCGTGGACACAACCGAGGTCCCGTAGGAAGTTACGTGGTGTCTCCCCGAAAATACTCGATCCAGATCGAGAAAAATGTTCTCGCCTCGCTCTTGACCTTAGATTAAAGGTCACGTTCGTAGGCGAAACCAACCAGCCAAACCAATTGATAGATCTGCCGTGAGAAAAAAAGTTATCCCCGCAAAGAGCACTCTCATCACCAACATCACGGACAATAGCGAACCATGAGCCCTTTTCGGAGACCTTCCTCACATTTACCAGCACCGCTTGCTTCGTTTCAGCAGATCAAGTGAGCGTACTAATGGTCAGCTTTCAATGATCGAAACCACGAGCGCCGGAAATCAGCAGGGTCAACACGTACAATGTGTTTGCGAAGATCGCACCATGGAAAGGCATTCAAGCTGGTACCGTACCGAAAATCCGTCAGCGATGCTGCATTCGATAAAGACTACATGTACACGTTCACGGATCACTTCTACGAGAAAGTGGCGTGTGCTGAGTTTTCTGCTAGCCTGGTCAGGCACTAGTGTGACACACAGGAAACCGAGGGCAGTTGCATCATTCGCTCGAACGCCTTGGAAATCGCTGCTCGGCACAAATCTGAGCACAAAACTTGCCATTCATCACCTCATCCGGATTAACGTTTCGCTAGCCGCGACTCTTTCCGGCCTCGTGGTTTCGTAGCGTTGATATGTGTCACGGGTATCGGCGGAACTGTAGAAAGCGCCTGTCCGAACAAGTTCAGCTTGTCGCTGCTTCGCGAGACGGTTTAACAATTTACTAATGGCTTCGCGTTCTCTCTGTTCTCTCGCCAATGTAGCGCTGTGACTCGTGACTTCCTGGTTTCTTCGCTCGAACCAGAACTTGATAGATGCCGTTCCTCGTCTACCGTTTTCGGGGTACCAACTCCATTTATCCTTTCACCGGTTTCGCGCCACATTTCAAATCCACGAAAAGAATTTGCAACGAACACGCTTCAAGCTGCGCGACTCTAGCGGTGCACCACCGGCTCAGCTATATGTCGGTCACTCGTAGATATCGTGGTTTTGAAGCAACCGAAGCTGCATTCAAGTCGTCGTTGTGTCTTGTTTGCTGATTCTACTCAACAAGGGATCATGCGTTTCTGGGATAGTCAAGCGCTCGGTCTGCTGTTCATCGTTTGTTTGCTGTTGAGTGATCTCTGTAACCCCACTGATGGCCAGCAAACCACAGCTTGTCCGAACCGGGTCCGTAAAGTTTGGGGTGTCATGACCCCAACTGAACAGAACTTGTACGTTGAAGCTCTCAGTGTCGCGATGAAAAAGGGATACCATATCCTTTTTGCGGAGGTGGCGTCGGAGAAGACTTCGTCCACGGAATTCTACCGAACATGCGGGTTCTTGTACTGGAATCGCCGGTTTGTTCTCGCGTATGAGAATATGCTGCGTAGTCTCGGAACTAAGTATGCGTGCGTCACCATTCCGTACTGGGATTACTTCGCTGACTATGCTCGGTTCTTCGAGAAGAGATGTGAGAATAACGGGACTTCACTCGAATCTTGCTCGCCGATACTTCGTGGACTTGGTGGATCACAAGGTACTCCTCGCTCCGTCACCATCAACGGCAAAACGATCACAGGCAACTGCGTGACCAAAGCACCTGCCAACTCGTTTTGTGAAAGCTCCACCATCACAACATCCAGTCAGTGTGCACACTGCATTCCACGAGCCAATTGGGCCGATAAGACTTTTCCTGCCGGCTTTGGATACGCCGGGTTGGGCGTGGCACTAGGCGAGGCAAATGGCTTTCGAGACGTGACCGAACGCATCCAGACGGGAACTCACAGTGCGTTGTAGCAGGTTGTCGTTGTGACAGGGCGTTAGTTGAGACTAACGTGATACTTGTCGTGTAGATGCCATTCACAGCGCATTGTCTTCCGTCCTCGCAACCTACGTGAGCCCTGCAGATCCAGTCTTCTTCAGCATTCAGTACGTCTTGTCTCCTTCACACGATCCTCTTTGGTGTTTGATATCGTACTCTGTTGTTTGACTACCGGTAGCGCAACCGTCGATCTGCTGGACCAGATCTACTTGGAGTGCCAGCTCGGCGATAACGTAGTTCCTACGGACAAAAACGTATCGCGGTGGGTGTTCCAGCAATGCGTTTACAAAGATGAAGTGAGCCCCACAGCTACTTCAAATGTGACGCAGTTGTGGATGGTTGACAGTTCTTACCCGACCTCCAAGGCCGCTATCGGTGCAGAAGATCATCCAAAGCTAAAGCAGTTCTTCAAGCCACTGCCCTCGAAATACTGGGAGTTCGTGAACATTAACAAGCTCGGAAAGAATTCGTACCAGTACAACCGCGACGACCTCATCCAGAACATGCAACGCTATGGCTTTGCGTGTCCGAAACGAGGAACTCCTCTCCAGACAGCACTTTCGTCAATAATCGCTGCATCCCCAACAATTACGAGCTTGATGGCAACAATTGACTTGGAGACAACCGCTACCTCGGCATCTGGATCAGAACCTTCTGCACCAAACACCTCTCGGAAGCTTCATCAAATGCAGACTGCTGAATCTGGCAGTACAGCCGATACCTTCGAATCGGAGCAGCAAGATCGCGCCTACGTACAGGAGCAAGCGATCGATTTCCTGGAAACCACTTTGGTCGAGGCTCTGGATGTTGACGGCACTGCGAAAACTGCATTCAGCCAGGCCGAGCTGATTGAGTGTCAGTATCACTACGAGACCGTGGGCATCGTGGAGGACTACTCACCGGTCTTTCGTGAGAACTATGTCCTTAGCCCGTACGACCACCCACGCTGCTGGGAGCTGATCAAACAAATGCAGACTGGCCACACTGAAATCCTCGTGGAGAACTGGCGCGATATCATAGCTGATCACTTTAACGAGACGCTCATCGCCAATGGTAGTGTCAGTGGGTCTTCATGATCCGTGGTTCAGGAGTCCAGGAATCACGGTTTAGTCAAAGAGTGTCAGGCTGACAGTCAGCGGGTGCCTGCCTGTACAGGTAGTACCCAGAACGAGAAGCACGTGTTAGATGGACGTACCCCTAAATGTAGCGAGTTTTCGGAAGAAGCAAGCCAGGCCGTGTTGTACAGGCTGCAGAACCATGCTATTGATCGAATTGTTCACCATCATCTGTAGTCTAAAAGCAAACAGGGAAGGTAGGCTAACACAGCATCGGTGTAGTAGTACAAACGAGGCACAGAGAGATCACTTACTGCGGTAATCGAAAACTTAATACTCCTTGAGCGTCAGTCTCGGCACGATGTTCATGGCCTGCAACTCCTGGAACAACAGCTTGCAAGCGTACGGAATACGGATGCTCACCACTTTCTCCTCAGACTTGCAGTGCTGGCACCATCCCTCGTAGCCAAGCATGCGGCAGCCTTGGCACACGTCCGCGCTGAAAGCGTCACTGGATAGCATGAGTCGCTCCATGAGCAACATACTGGCACCATAACCGATAAGACAATCGCGTTCCATTTCACCAAGACGCAGACCACCGTCGCGTGAACGACCTTCAGTCGGCTGGCGAGTCAGGACGGCACGAGGACCACGAGCACGAGCGTGCATCTTGTCCATTACCATATGCTTCAGCTTCTGGTAGTAAATCGGACCCATAAAGATGTAGCACTCAATCGCTTCACCAGTGATACCCGACGTCAGGTAGTCCTTGCCGGCATAGTTAAAGCCATTCTTTACCAGCTCACGGGAGCAGTCCAGAACGTGATCGGCTGAACCATATTTCTCACCAAAAGCCGTACCATACGCACGCCTTCCAGTCAAAACGCCAGCCTTGCCTGCAATTAACTCGATCATCTTTCCCACGGTCATACGACTAGGGAAACCGTGAGGGTTCATGATAAGATCAGGGCAGATACCCTGGTCGTTGAATGGCATGTCTTCCTGGTTGCGAATTGTGCCGCACACACCCTTCTGGCCGTGACGACTACTAAACTTGTCACCAATTTCAGGACGACGCGTCTGACGGATCAACACTTTAACCAAGAAGTGGTTGGCTTCAGACGAAGTCAACAGCACCTTGTCCACGTAAGCCGGGATAGGTCCCTTGTACGTCGTCGGTGAAGGCGAGTACGTCACATCCAGCGGGTCGCGTCCATCAACCGAATCGTTGAACTGTGTTGGCTGCTCCTTGTTGATCATAATCGCGCCGTTCTGAACAATTCCACCAACACGGCTGATACCATCCGCGTCCAGCGAGGAGTACTTGGCGTTGCGGAAACCCATGCCAGCACCACCGGAGGCGGCTAGGCTGTCGAAATCCGGCGGTCCCACGATGCGATCGTACGAACCATTCGCGTACTTCTTGATCATAGTTTGATACTTCTTGAACACCATGCAACGTCCGAACCCACGATCCAGCGAAGCCTTGTTGAGAACGATTGCATCTTCAATATCGTAACCGGAGTAACTCATAACAGCCACGATGGCGTTCTGTCCTGCCGGCACACGATCGAAGTTGACGAGATCCAGCACACGGGTCTTCACCATGGGCATTTGCGGGTAAACCATTGTGTAAAGGAGTGTATCAATGCGCTCAAACTGGTTCATGGCGATCGTACCGATAGCCTGCTTACCCATAGCGCACTGGTATGTGTTACGCGGAGATTGGTTGTGGTGGGGGTACGGAATCAGGCCCGAAACAACCCCCAGGATCGTCACGGGGTCAATTTCCAAGTGAGTTGTGCGGTCACCAATCTCACTCTCATGCAAGGCCACAAGACAATTGTTCTCCTCGTTCACATCCACGTATTCCACGCAACCTTCCACAATAAGACTGCTAAGATCGCGCACTCCAGCACGCAGCTCGTCGAGGTGGCGCTGGGTTAGACGCGTACGATGCGTCACAGGGTCAATAAGCAGCAGCGGGCGGCACACACGACCGCCGTCGGAAGCGATGTGCACAACACGCTGTACATCGTGAATCATGACAGACACAAACTCGCCAATCAGACCAGCACGTCGAATACGACGCAAACGCGTGACGAAAGCCCGCGGGTTCACGTGAGTACCAATAATCACACCATTCAACATCACCAAGTAGTTGGACGCGTGGTTAATCTCTTCGCCTGAACTCAGGGACACATCCGTCACACCCAGATCAAAACACAGTCGCTTGATTGGAGCGGGTTCCTCATCTGAAGTCACGTGACACAGCAATGCCAAGTTTTTCACCAGACCACAAGCCTCACCTTCGGGAGTATCGGCCGGACACAGCATACCCCACTGCGACGGCTGCAGCGAACGTGGACCGGAAACCTTTCGCGTCTTCTCGAACTGAGACGAGATACGCGTCATCATACCCAATGCCGACATGTACGAGAGTCGCGAGAGCACGTGGGTGACACCAGCACGGTCCATGCGGAAGCGCTTCAGCGTCCAGTTACCAGTCGACAGCGCGTGGTAGAAACCCTGTGTAATTGTATCTGTGCGAACACACTTGAGGATGTCGAACACTGACGCGCGGTTCGGCTTGCTCAGTACCATGTCGGCCTGACGTTTCAAGTCGCTGTTAAAGCGCTTGAACAGATCCTCGAAAAGCAGCGACAGCAGCTGACCTGCCAGTTCGAGACGCTTGTTGCCATAGTAATCCTTGTCATCCAACCGTGTGCGGTCCTTATCTGTGAACAGGATGCGACGCACAATGTGCGCCACGTAAATGCTCTTGAGACGGAAGTTGAAGTTCTCGCACGGCACGTGGTTTAGCACCAAGTTGGCCAGTGCCGAACGGGCAGCATCAACCAAGTTGCGGTCCTGCTGGGGTCGTCCAGCTCCACGATGACGTCCGCCCATCGTTCCCATCTTCGTCAGTGCATTCATCTTAGTCCCAATGTACTCAAGAGCCTGTTGCTGTGTGAAAACCTTCAAGTCCGAAGCTTCTTCAAAAGACGCAGACATAGCGTCACAGATATCTGGTTCACTGCCCACCAAGCTTACAATCTCCTGGTCACTCTCCACTCCCATGCCTCGGAACACAATGACAATAGGAATGTCACTGCTAAAAGAATTGGACTTGAGATACACACGTCCCTTATTAAGGAAGATGTTGGTTCTCGACTTGCGTTCATGAGTAGAACTGGTGATACTAGCACACACATTGTGTTTACCGTCTTCTTCAATGATAACTCTGTTCTTAGACAATTGTTCATGAATCAGTACCACCTTTTCCACACCACGAACGATAAAGTAACCTCCCGGATCATAAGGACACTCCTTAAGTTTAGCCAAAGCGGCTTCACTCTTCCCAGCCAACACACAGCGCGAGCTGCGCAACATGATGGGGATGCGACCGATCAACACCTTGTTGTTGGTCACGATCTTGTTGCCACGACGGTAGCGCACGCTTACGTAAACAGGCGCAGCGTATGTGCGGTCACGAAGACGACATTGATGGGGCGTGACACTGGCGCTTACGAAGGCTTCCTCGTCGATGGAAGGAGCGCCCAGTTGGATGTCCGTGTACTGTAGGAAGAACTTAGGGTCAGCGTCACTGCGCACGACGTTGTTGGCCTGTGCACGCACGATGTTGCGCATGTCAACGGACGTGAAGTAGTCGAACGAGTCAATATGCTGCTTGACGAGGCCGCGCAGCTGTAAGAAGTACGGCAACAGCTTCCACTTGTCCTTGACACTGCTCACAGGCTTCTCCAGCTCCTCCATGGACACGGCGGACGACGGCGTCCTCATGCCTGCGGACGGAGCCATGATGGTGCACCCACGAGTGCGGAATGCAGAGTGATGGTTCCGGTTGGTGTATGGAATTACTGGTGCGTGGTGAGTGGTGTGGCATACACCAACTAGATGTTTACAATTTTGTGGTAAACGTACTAAGTACGATTTGGGTGTACTAGAAAATGTAGCCATCTACTAATACTTCAACTGTATCGACAATATGATGTGCGCCGCCGACCCTCGCCACGACCGCTATTTAACTGCCGCATGTATGTTCCGCGGACGTATGAGCACGAAGGAAGTTGATGAGCAGATGCTGAATGTGCAGAACAAGAACTCGTCGTCTGTAGCGTTATGCAATGGTAATTGGCTTTGGACACTTAACGGTATGTGTAGCTGCTGCTCTCTTTCCCGATTCACTTAAGGCTTGGCCATTTATGGCGGCAGCGTTTACACACCGTGCTGGTTCATGGACATTTTGGTGCTCCGCAGGTGCGCGAGCAGCTCTGTCACGAGGGAGCCCTGCGCGTGCAGCACGTCCAGCAGCGCCTGACGTTCCTTGTTGTCCTCCTGTGCCTTCTGCTTGTCCCAGGCCAGTCTCTCCTCCTCCAGCGCCACACGCCGCTCCTCGAGACGCAGCTTCCTCTCCTCAATACTCAGGTTCGTGTCCACTGTCACCACCGTCTTCTCAACTCGGGGCCTCTTGACCTCCTGCACTGCAATAGGCACAGATGGAGCCCGTAGCGGACGCTTGTTGCTGCCATTCTGGGGCACGTTGTGTTGCACTGTCAGGTTCTGAGGCACTGGGCTTGGGCTGGGACTGGCACGAGAAGGTGCAGCCGGAGCAGACACCGGTGCGGGGGCAATGGGCATCAACGCCGCTGTGGACGGCGTCGCAGTTGCAGGAGGCGGCGTGAGACGCACGGATGGCGGCACTGCCAGACCCGCAGTTCCCTCTAGTTCTGCCAGACTACGGAGCGCCACTTGGAGCGCTGACTGCACACGCTTCTCACGCAAAGCTCCTTTGTTAAGTGTCTGCTCGTCCACCTGCACAAACACAGCCATAACTCGGTCAGTTCTTGGTTAAATCCATCCAAAATTCACCTGCATTAGCGTCGTACCACTCGAGCCAAGATAGCCAGCAGTTTGTTGCGCATATCGAACTCCTCATGCGAGCCGGAACCGCGCAACCCGGACATTTCATTCTTGCGGAAAGCTTCCAGCAGCATGTCGACGCGCCGCTTGACGATGGCGTGGTCCAGTGCGCTGCCCCGCGTGAACGACACGCCCTTCATGCTCTCCAGTGTGGCCTGTACACGCATAGCCACAGCCATCCAGGCGGAACGCGTGCGGCCGTAGCCCGCGGCCCACGGGAAGTTGCGGATCACTTCACGCACCAGCACCACGTCGAAGGCTGGTTTGAAGCGGAAGAGCCGTCGCTTGCCGCCGGACGCGTCGTCCTCCTCGTCTCCATCGTGGGCACCTCGGAACTCGTCCATTATCTCGAGCTTCTGTTGCTGCTGCGCCTCCTGCTCTTCTACTTGCATCGTCGCTATGTCTTCCTCCAGCGACTGGCGTTGTCTTCGAACTGCTGTTGACTGGCAAAATGGTACCGTAGGTTACTAACACAACAATTAGAAGTTTCACTTGGAATTTGTATGTTATGATGCGATCATTGCGATACTGCGAGGGCGCGAAAATTCGTTCTCTGACACCAACTTTCAACATACTGAAACCAAATGAAATTTTTCGAAAAAATTAGATGGTGTGGCAAACACCACATAGCCGTTTCAGTCCCAAACATGCCGCTGCCAGTAGTAATCGTAGATGATCATCACCATTGTCTGCCGGACATTCACCTGGTTCGTCAGTTAATTGCAACAACTCGATAATGTCTAATTAGCTGCTAATTGACACTACTGCAGGCCATCCGTCAGCGTCACTTGACCTTCTCAGACATTCATGTACTGCACGTGGATGCACACCCAGACTTGTCCTTCCCTTCTGCAGTGGAGACCAATGTGATATTTGAGCCAGAGACGCTCTACGATACGCTGGACGACTCCGTTGCAGGAATTGCAGAGTTTCTATTGCCGTTGGTGTTTGCAGGGCACGTGAACCAGATCACGTGGTTGAAACCTTCGTGGGCCACGCAGGTGAGGCTGGTTGACACCATTGTGACGTGTTCAGGTTGATGAATGCTGTGTTGAACAATTGCAGATGCCGACTGGGGTGTTCAAGCATCTTTCTATTGGAAAGCGCAAGTTGAGTGGTTGGTTTTACATTGCAGATGTTGTTAGAAGGAGAACTCACTTGTTGGTTGACGTAGGTTCGATGGGGGTGACAAGTGAGCTGCCTCACTTTGTGGAGGACGAACTGTTTTGTCCGATGGAGGACATGGAAATGTCGTCAATTAGGCAATGGAATCTGTTTGCTACGGAGACGATTTCGTCTGGATTTGCCACTGCTGTTGCTACTGAGGCGATCGCCACCGCTATACAAAACTCAAAGAGCTTCGTCCTCGATATTGATCTGGACTATTTCTCGACGTGGAATCCATTCCGCAAAGGTATATTGATGTCGAACTGCACAATTCCCTGCGCTTATCGACTGACTTTGATGATGTATCATGTGTAGACTTGGAGACACGGATCGGGAAGGATGCTGTGAAGTCTGTGACGCAAGTATTTTCCTCTGTGCGCTACAAACGAAGTTCTATTGAAATCGAGAAGGCTAAACAACGAGATTCCGAAAGACGTACGTTTTGCAGTCTTATCGAGCGTCTCGAAGCAGCAGATAATCAGGTGGCCAGCACAACTCGCAAGTCAGAATGGGATCAAGTTGTAACTGAACTCGCACCACTATACGCAGAAGACACGAACGCTGAGGAACTTCTTGGTAACTTTGCGATGTTTTTGGAGCAATTTCGAGATGATGGGGCTGCAAGACGTGAAATGTGGGCTGCGGGGTCCTGTTTAGATCTTCCCCACCACGAAAGCACTTCGGAAGAGATTGAAAGAATGGTCAACGAGCTGGAGCAATTCCTGCAGACGCATGCATTAGACGCAAGCAATCCTCCTGCGATCGTGACTATTGCCAAATCCACGGGTGACGAGTATTTGCCACCGCATCAACTGAATCTCGTTCTGACAAATGTACTTCGGATGCTCGAGAGAGTGTTTGGCAAACTCGCGACGAAATATATCGAGTACGAACCTGTCGAAGATGGAGACGATGAAAACAGGTCAACGTAGCTGTTAAAGTTTTGTAGACCATTCCTAGCGTAAATTTATTCAGAAAGACGATGCCGGTGGTGCCATTTTTATTTTCTTAGGACTTCCTTGCTAACGTCACGATAGAGAAGGAGTCATTACTGAATGACTCATCAGACGGAGAGAGCAAGTAGTAGCAGCAGCCTGGCCAGCCCAAAACTTGACCAAGTGCTGGAAAAGTGGAAGGCCCAGGCAACAAGTGATGACTGGATTCGAGGACATCAGAGTCAAACCCCTCAAGATCTCTGGGCACATCGAAACCTGCTAACGAATTACCAAGTATGGGTGACCTATCGAATGGCAAGCCAACAATTAAACTTACGTTATGAAGGACAACAGAAGGCCGATGGGTGTCTGCAAGCGCAGGACACCGATCGCCAGAAGATCACGATGACTCACATCACCTGGGAGTGCCGCAGAGCCCACGACTTCTGGACACGATGTTTGGAGCACTGGCTAGGTCACGAGGTTTCTACCCAGTGTCTAGAACAGCACCAAAGTTACGTATCAGCAAGAACAGCGCCAGTTGTCAGCGACCGACTGAGGAGACGTATCATGGAGCGGCATGGCAGATGGAGTGCCGAGTACGAGGCGACGCTGCGAAGGATATGGTGGGCTATCTGCAGTATTGGATACGCGCTACCATGGCAAATTCGGAACCAAGTTGTCCATCAAGGCAAGCTTTGGCGAGCCCCTCAACAACTAGAGTACATGTGGACAAGCTGCATGCGGCAGCTATATGCTGTAGCACGACGAGAGCGCAACCGTCCCGAAACTCGAGTCGAGGGGCTCAGGCTACAGCTTAGTCTAGACTGCTTAACAACCATGGGAGCTGATGCCGTGCCGTACGGACCGTTCCAAGTGCCAGCACCCTGGGTCAGGAAACCCGAGTCAGCGCTGATCAAACGACTTAGAAAATTTAAGGAGTCTATTAACTAAGGTTCAATAGACTACCTTCTCTCTCTCTAAGTAGTAGCAGCAGCAACATCGGCAGGTTTTCCGGTCACACCACTATTGCACACAATCAGGTGTCCTTGGACGACCATGCGCTGCTGAGGCGTTGAAGACCAGGCCTTGGCGTTCTTCCATCCGATGACTGGTAGCGCTTAAGTCGCAGCAGGAAGCGATCAACGTACAGCACGAACACGAGATAGCAGTGATCAAGCATGAACGAGACACTGTGGTGCAGCACGACACGGCAGCCCAGAAGAAGCGCTGGATGAGTGTGTGAATGACTAAAACACACTGAAATTAAAAGAGGTGTTGGAAAAGCACCGTGAAGTCATGGAGCCTCCATTGGAGGATCCGGGGAATCTGGCTTGAAGGAAGTGAATACACCAAAGCAGCAGCAGCGGCAACAACAATAACAGCAGCCGGAACCAAGAGACTCAACAGCAGCAACAATAAGTGTCAAAGCCAGAAAAGTCCCCAACTAACTACGGTAGTCGAAGAAAACAAGAAGAAACAGCACAAGCCAGAGATGGCAAAACCCAAGCCGCGGGACGAAGCGTGTGGAATACAGTATAGTTTTAAAAAATAAATAATAAGCATACTCTGCGCGCTTCTCGGCTCGCCGCGAATCCGTAAGCCGTAAACACGGCGGGCAAGTCGCGGCTCGCGACTCGCTCGAGGTGACAGGGTCGTTACCGGGATGTAATACATCCCAATGGCCATTGGGCGAAAGTTGGTGTCGGCACGCGCGGCGATTGGCGCAAATGGCTTAAGTCGCTAGAATGATGGTCGTGACCCGATTGCGCCCTGACTTGGATCACGACAGCGGTCGGACAAGCAAACCCTTTCAAAAAGAATAGTATTCGAAGACACAGGTTATATTGGCAAGGCAATCTCACGGAACGATCTAATTCGCTGAAAGTCCGTAACAAGAATCGGATTTGAAAGGTAAACCAGTTATCGCGGGCCATTCCAAAATTAGATATCGTCCCACGCAGGGCGACATGTGTCCCTTGATTGTTTACGCAAAGATCCCTGTGTCGACAGCACACAGCCGGGTCATATTACGCACTTTGGGCGGTCTCTCTTTCTGCTGGACGGACGCGATTACGCCGTCACACTGGTTTTCTATGCATGAACTTTGCTCCATCCATCACTACCCAATTGGACAGCTAGCGACCACATTAGTCGACGACACCGACAGCAGACCATTATGTTGACTGCTCACCACCAAATGTATCACCAGCACCGCCACTCCAGCTCGTCCACCTCTGGACGCAAGCGCGTGATGCCGACTCAGCTTCCCCCGCTCTCCGCGATGCTGGAGCAGCTCTCTCTACGCGTCTCATCCGTACGCCTCAGCAAGCGCGATGTACTCTACGAGCTACACGTGCTGCACGCTGCCTCACAGACCCGTTGGTGCAAAACGCGCTCCTTCGACGAGTACAAGACCTTCCAGACGCAACTACTGGCGGTACTTCGTCAAGGCCACTTCTGCCAGGCCGAGTGTCCGTGGCTCTACACATTCGTCAAGAGTTACTTCCCAAGCTCCTCAACACTCTTCGGACTGGGCGGTCACAGTGACTGCGCTGTGGACAAGCGTCGTGACGCACTGGAGCACGTACTGACGTCGTTGCAGAAGTTCGTGGTTAACCGCCAGAACGTTGCAGCGTGCTCAATTGTGGCTGGTAACGTGACGCAGTTGGTGGCGGACTTTGTGCTGGGTGACGTGAGCGACAAACGTCACCCGTTGAACGGACTATGCAGCAGCAGCAGCAACAGCTTCAACCTCGGTAGTATGCGCGACAGCGTGTGCTCGTCCACTTCGTTGACGTCGGATGAAGGTGACGAGTTGGCGGACGAAGCGGAGGATGGAGGCGTGTGTACTCTGTGCAACGCGAGTCTGGACAGTGAGGCGTTCACTTCTTCGGAGATGACCAGTTTCGACAGTTCATCGAGTCGTCGCAGCAGTGTATTGAGCTACACTACGACACTGTCATGTGGCCACCAATTCCATGACGAGTGTATCGTGTCGAAGCTGAACGAGGAGATGCGGTGCCCCACTTGCCACGCACAAGTTGACGCGTTTTAAGGCACTGATCTTAGTTATTTATTCATACCCAACGCATACAGTCTGTCGATATCGATACAAATGAACTCATACTTTGATTGAAAAGTCATCACTTCATTCAGTAAGCTTACCTTAGAGTATTACTGGCTGAAAATACCCTTCACACCATGCATAAAGCAGTAGCATCTCAAGTGTGCATTTGTTCACTGCAGCTACAACGCTGCTTGCTCCGCAAGAAGATGCCCATTGCGTCTTGTACACCGAATTTTCCTGTCGCCATGCACAAGTTCGGATCCGTTTAGCCTTGAGACATTCTCGTGAAAAATCTTCATCAAGTTGTGCCAGTTCCAGACTCCAGAGATCATCCAGCAAGGTTGTATCATCTTGTCCACCAAAGAGAAATACACGAGGTACACTATTACCTGGTGGCGAGAAAACAAAGGTGCTAGCTCCCCAATAACGTGGCACAGGACGTTGTTCATCGATATCCTTCTCATCTTCAAACGTCGTAACTATAGTGCTCCATCCGTCGATCATATCCTCAAGACGCTTCAAACGAACATCGAGTTGCGACTCGAAGCGAGAAGCTGACGTCGCTGTGGTAGAACCCAGTGATGCACGTCGAGGAGGTTTCAATCCACGACCTACAGCCATCAATTCGTACGGGGTGAGCAAAGTTGTTCGTCCTGCTTGAATTCTTCTCTCAGCGATGCTCGGACTTTCACTATCAATCAGAGATGCCAATTGTGTCCATCGCACCGTCGGAGCAACACCGTAAGCCACACTGGGAGTGTAATCTAGTCGATACAAGTCGTTCAGCTCCAAGCCTGTACTTCCTGCAGTGCCTCCGAAGACGAACATACTGCTTTCAAATACGATAACCGAGTGTTGAAAGCGTGGACTTGGTGTTGATCCTATGGATAACATCGATAGATCTGTCCATGTGAAGGCCGGAACACAGGGAACCACATCAAACACGACGTTCCACGAGTCTAATGTGCCGACTAAACCGTCAGCTGCAGTGTCAGCCAACTCAAGCGTCCAATTTCCTGCAACTGGTAGCTGATGGAACACTGAAAGCGCTTCAAGAGGAATTCCAGACACACCAGCAGTGCTACCGGTAGTAGTTGACACGAAGCTCAGCTTTTGGGTACCTGAAGAGCATTTAGTCTTGTCGGCTGTTTGTTCTGGACTACGTAGCAGAACTGGAAAAACTCTCGTATTTGGAGCAGTGCCCGTTGCTCTGTGGTCTCCTTGAAAACTTCCCTGACCTTGACTGTCACTCCATGTCGTTTCACGAGCTTGTGAGTCTGCAGGGAAGTGAACGCTTTGTTGTCGTTCTGGAAACGTTGCAGGTCCAGGTCCAAACAACTGCAGTAGCAGTTTATGTGGACAGGAATGAGTGATCTTCACGGTCACGGACACACTGGTAATGCAAAGCTGTTCACCACTAGCACTGGGACTCTTTTTCCCAAGTGCGAAGACCTCTCCTCCGTCTGGAATAGGAAGCGTAAGTGGTTGTCGAGAGTCGAGCGCCACTGAGGTCTGTTTTGCTGTTGTGGATGATACGGACAATTCCCAAAGATCATTGAGAGCTCTAGGTCCCCAAGTTGAGGCATCGCTGGCATCAGGAGCATCATTTTGGCGTCCTCCGAAGAGTAACAATCGACCATTTACCACTGCCATCGAATGTTTCTCTCGTGGAGGTGGTGATAACGTTGGTTGAGGCACAGACCACCAGATTTCAGTCAACAAATGATATCGCCAGAGTTCGTTAGACACCGATCGTATTCGTTGCTGCAGAAGACACGGAATCTTGTGCGCTCGATTGCACTCGTAACTCTTCGCCATTCCACCAAAGAGATACAAATAATTGTCCATGGAAGTGAGTGAATGACCTCTTCTTGCAGACGGCAGACGTTGCAAAGGAGGCGTATTGGTGAAGCGCATCCCAGCCCTTGTGAGCTCTTCGTTCATGGTTCGAGAAACGCAGCGTTGCCAGATATTGGTTGGTTTTAGTGGCATACGCAGCGTTACAATATTGCTATAGGTGCCATGACCATCGAGTAGTAAGGGCTTCACTCGGAAACGATACGCAGCTTTCGGAGCGAGACCAACAACAGTGAGGTTACCGTTATTCCCGGTGATGTCAGCGTTGGGAAGAGTGACCAAGCGTACAACGCGAAAGTCTTCATTCGCCGAGCGATTAGCCATTTCGAGCACAAAACCTTGGACAAGTTGTGAGAAACCATAATGGGGCGCTTTCCAGCTCACACTGACACTTGACGATGTCAACGGAGATACATTCAGTTGTTGAACTCCTTCACCAGGTACTCGTGCTCGAAGACTAGCATCACTAATACCTGCTTTGGACGAGTTGAACAGGTCACCAAAGGATACGAAGCTGCTGCCTCCGCCACCACCAGCACCGTCAATACCTGCGCCACCTCCTCCTCCACCAAAGAATCCTCCGCCTCCGCCACCACCTGCGTGTTTACCACTTTGACCGCTGCCCCCAAGTCCAAGTTGACCCTGCGAAGGCCACCGCGCTGCCATCAACGGAGACACTACGACTTCCATGAGTGATGTTTGCGGGTTGATAAGACACTCGCCTTCAAGTGAATATTGGTACGAACCACCAATTCCAGCGAGACCTGCAGTCGTTGGTGACGCGCCCATACCACCAGTTGCTAGAACAGAGTAGTCTGCACTACTCGCAGCGAAACCCCAGTCAAGATGCTGATGTCTCGCTGGAAGTCCCACAAAATCTCGAGTGTCGCCTGGCACATTGGAGGAATGATATTCATCACGAGGTGTCTGCCCAGTAACACCCACGTCAAGTGGAATAGTTGAAGCATCAGCAGCTAGTCCAGATTCTGCTTGTCCCAGTCCACCGCCACCTCCACCATGCGCACAACAATAATCTGTCGATCCAGCACCACCACCTCCTGCTGCTACGAGGACTGTACGTCCATTTAAATGAACTTCAGAGGCTCCACCGCCGCCGCCACCAGTAAAATCGCCTGTGCCACCGTTACCACCACCATTGAAGCCTCCACGACCATCTTCATGACCTCCACCACCAACTAAAATATCAAAAATATCACCAGCATTGACACGGATGAGTCCACGCGCAAAAGCACCACCTCCACCGTTGCTTAAGTCGTTGGAGGCACCCTTTGAAGATCTAGAACCAGCTCCACCAGCACCCCAAGCATAAACATCGAGTGCAACAATCCGACGTGCAAGATGAGTAGCGTATTGTTGATCTTTTTGTTCTCCTGGGACTCGATACGTTTGACTTTTACCAGTGAAGAAGAATGTGCGTTCGGGAAGTCTCTCACCTGACCACGTGACTGGGAAAATGAGGACAACTCCATTTTCACCAGACTTGGCTTGGACATCACTAGTAGCAGAACCTCCACTTCCCCCATTACCAGTGAGTTGGATGTAGTACCAGTCTTGCTTGTTAGCGCTTTGCTGTCGAGTAGCAGCTACGACCACTTGTCGTGTTCCGAAGGTGGAGTCTTGATCGCTTTCAGAGCTGCTTGGTTCCTCTTCAACTGTGTAGTCTGTCAGGAATTGTGAAGACTGCAAGAAATCACCAACTTGACTCTCAGCATTCGCTCTAACACGAGCGATGTATGCTGTATACCCCTTCAGCGACACCATTGAGATGTTAGCAACGCGTTTGCTGCTGTCGACTAACACTGGTGGTAACCGGGTCCACGTGGAGCTGCGTGTAACGCGATATTCGAAATCATACGCCAAAGTTTCTTCTGTATGCCCTCCCAAGTCCGTAGGTACCTCCCAGGCTACAGTTAAGGGATCTCGAAGTACACGAATGTTCGCCACAGGACCTGGGGCCCTTCGGAGAGTCGTGAACTGCTTCGAAGCCAAGCTAAAGGGACCTTGGCCATTGGCATTCGTCGCAGATACACGAAAGACGCATGTGGAACCTGGTGCACGCTCCAAGGAAGCAGCAACAGTAGAGAATGTGTCTTTGTTGACACTAAACCCTGGTAAAATGTGCTCGCTGATCGTGGTCCAGCCAACATCGTTATCACACTGTTGCTGCGCATGAAAAGAGATAACAGGAAACAACTCTGTAGCAAAAATTCCGTTCTGCTGCGTAAGTTCTCGACGCATACGCCACGTGACAGTGAAACGGGAAGTCGTCGCAGCTAGTAACTCTGGGGTTGAAGGTGCTCGCGGTAGTCGCGTGGCAGGGATCTCCAGAGCTTCACTGCTTGCACTCCACGAACTCCAGCCAATGTCGTACGAATACTGAGCTCGTACACGAAACGTGAAAGACCTACCAGTCTGCAATCCAGTGACCTCGTGACTGCATTCGTCCGAACAAATGCGACGATGTTGGATTGGAGAGCTTGGAGCCATTCGCAGGTATTGAACAGCTACTTGATCCCCGTCGCCAGTCCATTGAGCGGTTAACGTCTCTGTGTACAACGACAACAACGGCAACGGGTCTACACCGTCGTAGGCCACGACATCAAACAGAATAATCCACTCGAAAGCCCCGTTCACATCCAGCGCATTCCGGAATATCTGCACCGTTGTGATTAGTTCAAGGGACTCAATTGCAGCCTTCATGATGTCTGTACTGGCATCAAAAGCGATAGGAGGCGTCACCACTCCAGCTGTAGCACGTCCACCCATGACACTTGGACTAGAACCCTCGTATGAAAGTGTCAATTTGAAATAACCATCGTTGATGGTCTCTCCAACGTCTGCACGGGTGAAAATACGTTGTTTGGGCACTGGTTCCGTAGCTTGAGAACCCAAATCAACAGGAAACCCAGTCAGGGAATCACCTAACGACTCCCACGTTACAGAACCTGATACTGCATATTGCACTTCATACGCGTCGACGCTAGCTGTGCCACCTGTAGCTTCCAGCGCATTGTTGAAAGCTGACCAGGTGACTAATGCACTGGCAGATCCTGGATTCCCAGGAATTACTCGCAGCAATTCTACTGAGACTTGACGATCCACCAGAACTTGTGCATCAACGAGAATGGCGAAGAGCGTCGACAAGAGCCAAAGTGATAAAAAGGGAAGTTCACGCATTGCAAAGCTGTCGATGGCAATCAACTCCACGTCCATTCGCGACTCTTGCCAAAGATCCCAGTGACCAGTCCGCGTTATATGTTGAAGTTGGATTTGAATGTCTAGAACGCTCCACTTAGCGTTACTTCTAATTCTTCTCCACTGCCGCGACAGCTAATTTTTCAAAGTCTTCCAGACAGTTGTAAACGTGGGCTGACAGACGAACGTAAAGTCGACCATTGACACATTTGACAGGCACTTCAATGTGGTGAATATAGTGAAGCCCGTCCTGGACGCGTTTGGCATCTGTCGAAGTGGTTTTCGGGTCCTTCCCATCTACCACTACACCACCGCAAAGTCTTCGTGAAGTCGGCAGTTGTACAAGACGCATGGCGTGGCGCTTGTGCAGCGGAAATTGACGCTCTTTTGCGAGGTGGTCAGGCATCTCCCAACGAGAATACAGCAGCTCTGCAGCCTCTTGAGCTAGCGTGTGCATGTACTCGCGCGTCTCTTCGACACCTTGACGACGCCAGAAGGTAATACACTGGGGAAGCGCGAGCCACGCGCTGTAATCCTGCAATCCTGCCCACATGAAAGCGCTCTGCATTCCGTCAAAGAACCCATGAGAGATCACGCGGGGCTCGATAACGGGTCCATTCTCCATTGCCACGTGAAGGAAGGCGGCACCGCGTGCCGAACAAAACCATTTGTGGCAGTTGCCAACATAGTAGTCAGCGCCGATATTGTCCAGATCCAGCGGCAAGTTCAGCAGTCCATGCGCTCCATCCACCAGCACGGGAATACCGCTTCCTCGGGCGTGACAGCGCTGCGCAATCTCCTTCACAGGCATCGTCACCGCCGTGTTGGACGTGATGTGGTCCACCACCACAAGCGCCACCATACGTCCAGAAGCTTGAACAGCGTCTAACGCTTTCTCCAGCCTCTCCATCACCTTCTCATCGTCATACGACTCCTCCAAACTCAGTGGTTCTTCATGTACATGCACGGATCCCTTCTTCCTTTCAATCGCTTGCAGCATCTTGCGTACAGCACCGTATCTCGTGCTGAAGAGCACCACTGCCTTCTCCTCTCCATCATCCTCTCCACCAAGCACCGACGCTAGCACGGAATGCAACCCCGCCGTTGCATTGGGCAGAAGCACCAGCTCTTCCGGCTTGGAGACGCCAATAAACTCCGCGAGGGACTTGATGACCCTCACCACCAATGGGAACAACTCCCGATCGTTGAAATCCAGCGGTTGCGCGTCCGCTTGCGCCCTCCAATGATCTGCCGCTTCAATTGCCACCTTGGTAGGAGCCCCGAACGCCCCGTGGTTGAGGTACGTCCACGTGTTTAGGTCCAAAGCGAAGTGTGAGCGGTTCTGGACGTTGCTCACGGAATTGGACTGGAGCTGTAGATGCCGCGACGCAATGTCTGATTCGAACACCAAGGGGGTATCTGATTCTGTATCATCCTGGGCGAATAATGAGGCGGTGGACGGCGTGTGGAAGGACCCGAAGGCTTCGTATCCGCCGGAAGAAGCGGCAGCACTGGGCATCATAGACGTCGACGTAAACCCGCGATTCTGAAGCTTGTGGAGGGCGGTGAAGAGTGGGGAGCAGCTCTGAATGGAGACGAAGGAGTGGGGAAGATGAGGGGGTGGGAGGGTGGAAGATTGAACGCGTAAGGAGGCACGGACGTGGGCTCGTACGCAGCGCATTACCAGCGGTGGACGGTAGTAACAATGTGGAAGTCGCAATGAAGTTCTGCGATATGATTGGCTGGATATATGATACTTTATCTGTCGCTATATAAATGGAAGTACGGTACGGTTACACGTAAGTTCGGCATTTACAGGTAAGTGCGACTTCAAGTTTGATAACGATCTCGAGCGTTTTGTAGTGCAAATTGCACAGAACTGAGTAGATTTTAACGGCCATGAATAATGAAGCAAAGGCGACAAAGCACAGCCCTGGCCGACCCCTTACGCCCAGATGCCTTGAGAATGATTCTGTAGTCAACGTCTGTGAAAGTAAAGAAGCGCCATGCGGATCTGCAACGGCGTGGGCGACGATGCGCAACCCAACCTGCTGGGCGAAGAGGATCAAGTTGAGTTGTCCATGCCCCGCAGCAAAATTGTCCGTAGACTACGGCACTACGGTCCGTAGTGCACAGGCGAAAGAAAGAGTGGTGGCGTCATCGGTTTCGACGACCAAGAGACGACGATTTCGAGGGTCAGTGCGGGTAGGATGGATAACCGTCTTTTGCAGCTCGTCGTGGCAGTACGAAGCCACTTGTAAAACCTAAGCGATTGGTTTTGCAGACAGCGCATCGATCGTTGTTGTTGTATCTTCGAGCGTGCGATCGCACCGGCCGTTGCTCACTTTGCTCACGGCAAGATCGAGCCTGGGCTTTGCCATAGTAAGAATGCTTACGATCAAGCCCCGTGCAATTTGCTTGCAGCATCGTGCGCCACCTCCCACAGTGCTCGCGATCGTGGATCACGGGCAATGCTCGACCATGTTAATGACGAGACGGATACAAACTGTAAATGTACTTTCTTTGTGTCGCTAACGGATCAGGCATATTTGCGATGATGTGAGCACGACGATTAGGGTGGGCGAGAGCAAGGCTAAAAAAACTTCGTCACCCGTGATAACTGGCTCGGCGTGTTTGAAGAAAAAGAGGGTAACGGTCGGAATTTTAGCTGATGAAATAGTAAATCGCTTTGGGCGAGTTGGAGAGAAGCGATCGCTTGCTGTCTTCACTATATGCCTCCATCATCACGGGTGGGTTCGTTGTGGATGATTATGTGTCCGCTGGTGAACATGATGGTTGCTTTGCTTACTTCGGAAGCCGTGCCGCGTAAACGGGAAGGTGATTTTTTTCTTAACCCTATGTTGTGCCCAGAAATTATACATTTTTCTCTGGCTGGTCAACCAATCGCTGATTATTCCTTACCGGATCTATTTGGGATTGCTACCGCGGACCAATCATACGTCGATTTTTTAAATACAGCGGCATCTTTTACGTCTAGGTGTAGGTATGTGTCATACGAAATCGCAGCCACTGTGTTCTGCCGATGTCTACAACGACTTCGCATTCCTAAAAAAGAGCGTTGGGCGACAGATCACCCAGGTACAGACGACTATGACGCCCGTGCCACTTCCGTCGCTACGCTTTGAGCCCGTGGGGCCGCTTAGCATGCGCGCGCTCCGCCTACCACAGTTCCCCAAGACGCTCTCACCCGAGCGCTTTGACACGCTTCCCGCACTCTCCAAACGACTGTGTCAGCGCCCCGAAACCATGCACCAGAGTGCTGCCGTTGCTCCGCAAAAGCCGGAGCTGGCGTGGCGCACCTCACTTACACCAGACCAAGCTGCAGCGCTCGCCGTCGCAAGACAAGAGACTGGATACGGATCCCCCGCTATCCACAATAGCACCAAGCTCAACGACATGTGGCACTCGCCTCCAGGAGGAGCTTCTACTGCCGTCACTGAGGACTGGAAGAAGGCGCGTAGGAAAGAACAATGCCGTGTTAACCAGGCCAATTACAGGAAACGCAAACGTCAGTACGAGCAAAAGATATCGGGTGAGATCAAGTTACTGGAGAAGGATATTGAGCAGCTAGAGGCCCATCGCGCTGCTAGTATCAACGGCGGACGACCAAACCCCATCCAGTCTGTGGGTGACTTCTACTACGCCGTCGGTGTTGAGAGTGAACAGCAAAGACTCAACGTTCAGAACTTTCGACTGGCAGACGGCAGCTCCCCGGCGTTGCAATGTCTGTTGGACCTCCAGAGAGAAGAGTTCGACTCGGTCGAATCCCTCAAGCTACACTGGCTCTGGTATCGTGAGCAGTTTCGGATCTTCCAGCTCTCCATCGCCTCGTGCGAGCGGATGGAGGCAGGTGAGCACGTGATCGTTAAGATCACAGGCAAGTTACAACTCGATATCTACTACGACGCACACCAGCGAGGAGGGGAGAGTCAAGGCTACGGCACAATCACGTGCCCCTTTATGCAGCAATTCGAGTTCGAGACAAATCAGCAGGTTATCTCTCGTATCACTTCCGAGGTTGACCTCGTAGCTGGTGTCGCTGCTGCCCAGGACCAGAGCGCTCCGGACTGCACACTCAGCGTGTTACGCTGCCTCTCGGAGGGCTTCACCATGTCGAACCGTTACCACAACAATTAAGCGTCTAGCGCAGCTAATCCATATCATCCTTCTCGTACCATTTCACAATCCATTCTTGTGATACAGCACGAATTTGTCCGTCAACATGTACGCAGGAAGACAACACGCACCCGTAGGCAAACATGAAGCCAGACTTCCTCTCGGACCACGCGGCATCGCAATGGTCATTCAAACGCACGCTGATACGGTGCTTTGAGACGACAAAGGACCGCCGTCGGCGTTCGGCCTCTTCCAAATCGAAGCGGTGGCAGTGCAAATCGCATGAATCTGAAAAAACCCAGCCAGCGCGCAAACAATAATGTTGCCAAGACGATTACGAAACCAGATCATGACCCTTATCTTACCGCAAACATGTCGTCGCGACAACGCACAGATGTTGAAGCCCACACGAGTGGCTGGAATCGGCGCTCAGTCCGTTATCGACGATCATCGCGCCTATCCCACCATACCAAAATTTATCCGACTGCCGACGTCTCCGACGTGTACCACTATCTTGGTACATTTATCTTTGGGATCTGTATTTTATGTATACGTGGTGTACTATGGTTTAGGGGAAACAATAACGAGATCAGAACCGACATAGAGCTTGTTTTAGCCTAGTCTATAGGTGGCAGGAAATCGCCTGAAACGGCCTGTAGGCTAAGAAAAACGCCTTTTACTATAAATATGCAAATTAGGCTCGAGAGCCATGTGTTCACGAGCCGGTAAATTCAACAATGAGGCCAGAATTTTTAGATAGTCCGGATAACGAGACATCTGTCCGGATATTACGAGGATGCCGGAAACCAGTCATCCCTGGGATTAGCCTATTGGCTACTTATCTACCAATAAAATCTTGCCACTTGCTAGTGTACAGACACGCAGCTAACTAGTGGCTACCAGCCACACACATCCACTCTCGCGGGCCGACGAGGAGCCTTCGCGCTGAGTCTACATTTTTTCCACGCTACTGCGCAGACCTCCGGCTCGGCCTCTCAGGCCGTACAGGCTGTAAAGACTGTACGCTCAGCATTCAGCCAGCGCTGGTGCCACGACCCGCCCCCCTACCGACAAAGTAGCTCAATGGTAGAGCGCAGAGCTAAGCTCTGAGGCTGCTGGAACGATTCTAGCCGTGGTCACTACTTGCTTTGAGATGTATTCATGTATTGTGGTTTAGCTTGCTAACTAACTACCTCCAGTACATCCTGTGTGTATCCAGGAGCAGGATCCTTGATGACAGCGGTCTGCAGCAGACGTTGATGGCACTCGATCTTGGCGTTAAGGACTCCAGCGCGGTGAAGGGTGCGCAGGTGCTTGAGGACGGCGTCAGACCCGCGTGACGTGATCTTGCGCTCGACCAGGAACGCCAGCACCGCCGTCTCCGCTTGCTTGCCCACGCCCAGACTCGATCGAGATAGTCCAATGCTGTCGCGTCCAGCTCGAACCCGTCGTCCAAGAACAGTTTCACGAAGGTTACGGGCAGCTTGGCGTCGGACTTCTGCTGCTTCGAGATTGGCGCTTGCCACATCCGCGGCTCTTGTGCGTACCACGCGAACCAGGTAGCGTGAAGGTGAGTCGCCGACGACCTGCGTTGCTTCTTCTTTGGCTTGCTAACATCAGTGTCTGTGCTCGCTGGCTCCTTACGTTTGAATTGACATTTATTTGTGATTATAGATTAAATGTGGCTTGGACAGGATCGTTGTTTTGCTTGGCCTCGAACGCGTCCATCCGCGCATCTTGGCGTTGGATGTGCTCCATAAAGTGGTTAATGACAGCGGCTTGATGACGAATGATCTTCTGCTTCTCGGATACTTCAGCTGGTTTGGTGGCTTGCGCTGTTGGGGGTTCTGTGTTGCTGTTGGAGTTCTTGGGACAGGTAGCGACCGTGGATTCCAGATACGTCGACCAGCCAAGGCGGTCTGCCACCGAGCTACCGCTGGGAAGTACGCAAGCTTCCACGCGCTTGATAGCTGGAGCTTCTCGGTTGAGTTCCTTCAGCAGCGGATAGTGTCGAAGCACACAGGCGGTAAGGACAGCGAGGACGGGATGATTGACGTTGTGTCTTGTTGCTTCGAGGTTCTGAGAGGTAGCGAACAGGAGACGTTGGAAAGCGTCGACCTTGGTGCGCGTCTGGGAGTCGAAGGCCTTCAGCGTCTGGAGCGCGACCTTGGCTTCAGCACCGTGGCTGCTGAGTATCTCGCTGATCTTGTGGTCTTGCGCACTGGTGTTGAAGATGTAATTAAACCCTTTGTTTGTTGTTATCATGTTCCAGGCACCGCGATCGAAGATCCAACGCGCTGTCAGCTGCCCGCAAGCGTTCGCGTGCTGTGCACCACCCCGCCGAAACGAGTGAGAGGTCAGAGCAGTCTCCACACCTGCGGACTTAGCGACGCGATCGAGAACGCGGTTCACGTGGGCGTAGATGGTCGGAGTCGTGTCCACGCCGCAGGTCGTTGGAGCGTCAAGTCCCAAGGTCGCCGTCGGATGGTCCAGCATCTCCAGCAGCGGCACGTCCGGGGACAGCTGGATGGCGTTCTGGCTTGGCTGCTCGGGGAGGTTGTCGATGACATTCGCAGACGGCGCAGCTTGGCTGAGAAGCGCCAGCGCCACGGCAAAGCAGCGGGCAAGTGCTGAAGTCTGAATCCGGGAAGAGCGAGAGGCCCTGCTCTTCGGACGTCTTCATGCGAATGAGGCGAACGAAGAGCACCTTGCCGGCACCGATCGAGATGTTCTGCTTCCGCAGCAGAGCAAGGTCCGACGCTCGGCCAAACAGGTACTAGAGCAAGCTGAGTAAGGCAGCGTCTTGGTAGTCACTGGAACAACTTGCGTTAACATACAAACACAAACAGTAGACTAACTGGAGTCTGTCCGAGGTGTGTTGTGACTGCAAAAGGTCACGAGAACCACGCGTCCAACGGCGAAGAGTTTGTGACATCACATAACAAACCGAACGCCCAATCGACGCACAACAGGTAGTTGAAAAGCTAAGAGTACTTGCATCCAGCTTGGCCGTGAAGGAGTATAGTCAACGCCACTCTCATAGCTGTCAACTCTTTGTTGTATGACCACCAGGCAGGTACGGTCGACTCCCACGACCAGTAACCAGCCACAGAACACTTCTACCGCCTGAACCGCTCCGGGTACGGTCTCGCAAGGGTGGGGAGCGTCATCATCCGGGGGACTAACCAGAAGAAGCTGGCCCTGTCACCGTCATCGTCAACACCGGTGACAGGGGTAGAGGCGCCGAGGAGGGAACGATTGTCGGCGACCGCAACATCGGTAGGTCTTTAGGCTGTTCCCCGCAAGTATTCCAGTTTACACGCACACATACAACGATCACGGACACTGGCACCAGTGTGCAAGCCAGGTCCGCGCCCCTCGGTCTGGGCACCACTGCACAACATGGTGTCTGACCCCCGCGGTCTATCTCTTCAGTCTTCGGCCTCTCTACTGCCCTCCTGCCGTCTATGCACTAATATCTACCAGCGTACATCGTTGGTGGAGGCATACCTGTTCCTTTCTCGAGCAGAGCAGCAACACCCGTCGTTCGGCAGCCAGAACAGTTCTGTATTAGTCTCGACCCGGAGCCAGTCCGCTTCCAAATCTAAACTGAGGGTCGAGCGACAGACCGCCGCTTGCTACCCTCCTACACCTACGTAGTCCCTTCACCGTCGCCTACCTACCGATTGTGGCGCCCTTACTATTCTACTTGGACCTCCAGTCCGTCACCGTTCTCATGGCCTCCTGGCCTCACACCGCTCTCACTCCGTCACCTCGCCTCACTCGCATAATCCTTCCTTGTCGTCACGGCACGTCGTCTCCCTGCGCGATCATCTTGCAGCTCCTGCTTCAACGTTGACTCGTCGTCGACAGGCCTCCTCGCTTCGAACTACCTCGCACAGTCGGTGGTGCCAGCCTTCTGGCTCGCGTCCGCCACCGTCTTGGTCTCGCTCACTCCTTCGTCACCGTCCGGCTTGGTGTACGCCACACTTGGTTTCGTCAGGTCGATTGCTTCAGGCGAAAAGTCGCCATTCCTACAGGAGCATTTTAAGTGGGTCGCCAATTTTTTATTCAAGTGAATGCAACAGGCCTATAGCATGGGGGTGGGATTCGAACGATGTAATGTGCGTTACGTGAGGAATTTGGCAGGAAACAAGGACATTTGCAGCAGATGTCCTTGCTCGACTGCTTCAGACGTCCTGTACAGAATAGACTTTTACCATAGTTAAGCACCCCAGAATATTCATATTTCTTCATTTTGTATTCCATATTACTATTGAGGGGTGAGGGGGAATAATTACCTGTATGCAACCGTTCACCAAAAATCGTCGGGAACCGCTTTCATATTCCTGTCGAGAGGGTATTCCATACGTAGGATTACTAAGGAGTGGGTCATCTGTAATTGTGGGCGTGTGTGAAGAATGCTTGGCGCAATTGGGCCGCAATTCGTTAGAGCATTAAGTGTTCTAACCGCTTTCAGCATCACTGTAAGAAATGTACGCGTGGCTTGCTCCATATCACTAGAGAGAGGATCATCTGTACTTGGTTCTAAAACACAAACGCATACTTTGTGTTTACCACACAATTTACGGACACCACACCAAACAGGTTCCAGAACCTTCGCTCGGTTTACCTTTGATCCGCGTCAACGCAATTGAACTTTACCGCTTGTGAGGATGAACGTCGCGCCGCCGGGCATCGCCCAGTTCGGTCTCGTGATCGCTGGCCGCCCCGTCATCACCGACTTCCGGTGCGTCTACCGCTGTCTCCATTAGTTAATTTGATACACTCTTCTCCAGTCAGTTAACTTTACCTTTTTGTTTACCTTTTTGTTTACAGGGAGATTGGGCCGGCGCACTACGTGGTGGACATTCTAGAGCCGACACAAGTTACGGACCTCACATTCTTCCTGTTACCAGGCTCACCTGTACCTCCAGGTTTCGGCGGTAAATAACAGTAACAAATGTAGCCATGTTGTAAACTAAGTGGTAAACTAACTTCTGATTCTGATTCTGATTACTTAGCGGTGTTGTATTTTGCTGTGCCTGCCCTGCAGAACTGGCAGTTGCTTGGAACAGTATTTGCAGAGAAGCCAAGTGCCATTTTCCGGACATCGTGGCCCACACATCCGGATGTGGTGGGGCAACCTGTGCTTCAATTGGGTGTATCCATCGAGAGTCTGGACAATGTCAAGAATTTGGGCATCGAAGCCAGTGGCTTGGAGGAGCGCAAGGCGTTCGCACTTAAAATTGCTCAGGATTTATTTAACTACCTCAGTTCCTTCTCCACAAGTAACAGCAGCAGTTACATGACAATCCCCACGAATCTACTGGATAAGTGGATGGAGAGATTTGAAGCCAAGTATCGACGGGACCCAAATTTCATGATGAAAATTCAGTAGAAGAGACTGTAAGTGGTACTTGGATACTTTTGTGAGTGAAATTATTGATACTGACGTTTTTGATGAAGTTTTTTTTTTGCTAGATGAGTTTGAAACAAGAGAAACAAGTTGAAGAACACAATGACATTTATTTGGGAAATACTGCAACAATTGCCACGGTTGACAGGTTTTGGAGACTCACAGTGTTGTTTTATACGGACTGGGTGAACTGGCTGACGGCAGCAGAGATCGACTGCGCCGTGTTGCTGTCAATGGGTTGTTGTTGCTGAGTCTGATCCGTTTGGCTCTTTTGGTCTTGGTTTGACGGCGCTGGAGTGGCAGGAATCGGGCAGCCGAAGTGGGCCTCCATGTTTTGACGCCATTGGCCGTAGACAATGGATTCGGCGCTGCACTGGATGGCATAAATGATGGTTTTGCAGCGCGATTCCTTGAACCCCCATCGCGCTTTAAACTCGTCCGAGAAGTCCTTGACACCGCCCAAGCATTCGTCATGGGACATGCAGCTCTGTCGCTCGATATCTGCAATGGTTTCGGCAGTCATGCCGCCCATAGCTGTTGCTGTCTGCTGGTACCATGTCATCACGCGCTGTCCAGATTTGCCGCACTCGTCAATGATACTGACGCACACCTTGCAATCGTCGTACACACCCTTCGAAGGATTCGGTGTTGCCACATTACTCTGCTGCTGGGTACTGATGTTGGCATTTCCCATCTCCTCTTCGGCTGCCAATTTGCGGATTTTGGCGTGTTGTTCGGGAAAATGTTGTTCCACAACCATTGGAAGAATTGACGAGCATCCTGCAGTTGTCGGATGTTTATCGGAACATCGCTAGATGGTGTCATCGTCTGTGGTGGAACTGAAGGACTGATCGTAGCAGGTGGGGAGGTTCTCGTCGGAGCAGGGGCTGCGGTAGTAGATTTCGGTGCGTTCGTCGATGTTGCCTCAGGTGTACCAGTCGTTGAAACAGGCGAGTTGGTAGCTGGTTCAGGAGCGATCGTGGGAGTAAGAGCACTGGTTGTTAGCGTGGAAGTGCCATCGCAACCATTGTACATCGAGGCAAGTTGTCCACTCAGCTCATACGAGTAGCTGAAGTCACCGAGGTCACGAACGTCCATAAGGTTCGCGTATCGGTTGGGTACGCCATGGAAAAACTGATCTACCACGGAGTCTTGACTCGCATTGGCTGGGTTTGAATCTGAGCCAGTGCGCACGGTCACAGGGTCTGCTGCTTTCTCCTCGAAGGTCCCGCGCTGCGTACCAACACGACACTTATGGAAGATCGAGTGCAGTGCGTCCACCATGGAGTGATGTGACCAAAAGATGGGATCTGCAGGTGATGCGTACCATTCCATTCCTCCACTGAGATCGCTGTGTGACCCCCATTCTCGATCCTGTTGGAAACTCCTGCAATGGTTTTCTGGCTGAAAATTTGACTGTGAATACTGGCGAACCAAGTTGCGGTTTCTTGGGGAATCTCGACGAACTTGATGTACTCCCCTGAGTCCATCGCCGATGCAAGAACGTAGCCTTGTCCGTGTCGGATAGTGCATCCCAATTGCGCCGAACTCGAGGCCCGCAAGTGGACTGTGCGTCTGCTGGCGTCTGGATCGCCGCGAACGCGAGGAAGCCAAACGTGAGAATTGACGGAAGCTTCATTCTTGTCGAGATTGGAAGTTAGTTATCCGGTTGAAGGAAAATTGGAAAGTGAGCACGTTGGATCGATGAAGGACGTCGCTCAAGTGCCTCTAGGATACCTTCAGCAAACGGACAGCAAGAGGTAGTGGCCGAGTAAAATGGCGAGAGCGAGAGTGAACTAAGCTTCATCTGGATTCCGCTGCAACTCATGGGCTGCACCAGCAAGACACGGCCACTGGTGATGTTTAATGGCTTTTGTGGTGATAGACTATCACTGATAGTTTTGCTCAAATCAGAGCTGTGGTCGCCACTACCAGGTGGAGAATTCGTCTGCATTCAAGATCCCACAACTATTGAGAGACTCCACCATGTGGCTAACGTATCATCGGCTCACTTGAGAAATTGGAGCTACCATGCGGATGCTGCCACGTTGAAGGCTGCATTAAATCTACTCTCGTCAATGGTGACAAAAGCGCACGAGTGCACCAACGTGGGACTGAAGCTGATCAAACGGGCTCTGTGACTCTACATTTATTGCTACTAACATTCACTTGTACGAAACATCTACGTGGCCACTTTGCTGTGTCCACAGCTACATCGATTGTTTGGCGCTATCGCTCACGATGGTCTCGTTGACTGGATGTGGGCAACCGAAATGTGCTTCCATCTTCTCTCTCCAAGCCGGATAGAGAACTTTCTGCTTGCCACTGTTGATGGCGTTGACGATGGTCCTGCAACGTGGTTCCTGGACTCCCCAGAGAACTTTGAACTCTTCTGTGTGGTCGACGATGCCACCGAGACATTGATCTTGAAACATGCAGACTTGACGTTCCATGTCGGCCACATTCTCGGTTGAATGCCCTCCGTTGGATGTCATCGTCTCATTGTACCAGTTCATCACGCGTCTCTCTGACCGGGTCAAGTTTACAGCGATCACCACGGGAGCTGCATTTGGTGGCTTGGCATTTTCTTCCACTTTCTTCTTGGTGGCAGTCGCAGTGCGGCAGCTTGATAGTCGACGTGTCACCGTTTGTGCTCTACCGAACAGCCAATCGAAGAAGCTCCGAAAACCATTCACTTGTTTCTCCTGACTGCGATCATCCGAAGCTTCTGGCGCAACTGTTGTCGATTGTGGAGCGTTAGTTGCCGTCGGAGTGACTGTCGTTGGTCTTGGAGCATTCGTTGTTGGCTTCGGAACCTTGGTTATCGGCACTGGAGAAGCTGTTGCAGCTGCTGGAGCGGGAATTGTGTGGTTTTTGATCGACATACCACCACAAGTATTGTACATCGTGGCAAGCAGACCGCTGATCTCGTACGTGTAGCTGTTTGCACCGAGATCACTACCGTCCTACCGTCCATCAAGTCAGCGAATCGATTGGGTACTCCGTTGAAGTACTGACCGATAAGCGGGTCCTTGCTCCCTTCAATCGGATTCGAGCCATTCTCACCTGTCCTCATCGTGACGACGTCGGTAGGTTTGACAGGCGCTCCAATAGCCTTGTTCCCCACTCGACGCTTACACGACGACCATGCAACAGGATCCGCTGCTTTCTGCTCGAATGTCATGCGTCGTGTACCAACTCGACACTTGTGGAAGATCGTGAGCAAAGTGTCCAGCATGGCGTGATGGGACCAGAAGTTCGGATCTGCAGGCGACTGGAACTTCGTCATCGTACTACCAAGTGTGGAGTGAATATCCGCGTGACATCCACGCTCGACAGTCCGTGAAATCTTTTCAATGTTCGTCCCGTTGAAGACTTGTCCGACCACTGACGCGTAGCTGATACTGGCTAGTACTTTTGCCAACCCCCAATTACCTCGTGGTAAACACTGTGCACACTTAGTACCAGTCGACGATGAAGACTGGCAGAAGTGATTCAAATGGGGTCTCAGCAACGCAATTTCCAGTGATGTTCTTGCCATTGATGACCAAAGTTTTCTGTGACGTGTCTGCGAACCCACCCAGCTCTTTCATGATCGGAGAACACTCTCCAAGCGTCTTGCACTCTCCAGTAAGTGCTTTGTTACTAGCCTCCATCCAATTGAAGTACGGGATCGTCACGCACGCGTACTCAGGACCTTGTCCACGCAACATGTTTTCGAACACCACGAGGAAGAGTCGATGCCAGTAGATGAACATACATTGCTTGTGTGCCTCCATCTCGGACTTCATCTCGGTGCGTTTCTCCACGAACTTGATGTAGGCACCGGAATCCATCGCTGCAGCCAAAGCTCCTTTGTATGTGGATTTCTCCGCTTCCGACATGTTGTCCCAATTGCGTCGTATTCGTGGACCACAAGATGATTTTGCAGCCGTAAAAGTCAGTGTCAAGGCGAATACCAAGACACTCAAAACCTGAAGACATTTCATGGAGTCGAAGCTGCTGCGTTGCCAGTAAGAATGCAAATGAACAGCTAACAACGAAGATAAACCCGATCACGGGCACTACATGGTATTGAAGAATTCTACCAGCACTACAGTTCCCAGACGATGAGTGCAGCTACGAACAGCAATATGTTGATTGAAGATCAGAACGACAGCTGAATCTCCTTAGCCACATATCGCTGCATCATCTACAGATGACAACAAGACTTCCTCCTACCAAGATGGCTGATTACCAGTGACGTGAAGCAACAGACATTCATGGGCAACGCACAACAGACTGGTTACATTGATCTACGAGTTCGTACCAAGCTAAAACTTGGTCTCTCGTGGAGTTAAACAGACTGAACCACACTTGAAAGCGTACCCGTGGCAGTCTGAGTGACAGACTGAGTGGCATCTTGGATGACAGATTGAGTTGTGTCACTGTACGCGTCATTCTGGTGCGCAGATTGAGTGGCGTTCGCTGGTTTGGGGCAGCCGAAGTAGGATTCCATGTCCTGGCGCCACTTCCCGTACTTGATCTTCTGTTGGCCGCTCTTGATGGCGTTCACAATGGTAAGGCAGCGAGGTTCCTTCGCTCCCCAAGTAGCTTTGAACGCCGCCTTGTAGTCGTGTGTTCCACCGAGACACTGGTTCTCGAACATGCACACTTGACGCTCAAGATCAGCCATATTCTCAGCACATTGACCTCCCATATTGGTCATAGTCTTCTTGTACCAAGTCGAGACATGCTTCTCTTCGGCACATTCCTTATCCACAGTGATGACGTCCACGTTGTTGTTCTTGTTGCCATCATACTGTGCAGAAGTGGTCGAGGGTGCAGTTGTTGGAGCAGAAGTTGTGGCTGGGACATAGTTGTTTGTCGGAGCGACCTGGTTGACGGTGTTCTTGTTATCGTCGCAGTCATTGCCACGGACGTTGCCGCCCTGGTTGTTGCTCCACGGAAACCAACCCCATCCGTGCTCGGCTTCAAGTTTGCGTCCACCACGTCCAAAGCTCCAGCGATTACGAAGCCAATCGAACAAACCCCAACGACCAGGTTGTTGAGGTGCTGCAATCGGTGTAATTGGGGCACTAGTGACAGGAAGCGGGGCAGCAGAAGCAGGAGTAGGAGCTACTGTGACTGGAGCTGACGGGGTACTGGTACTCGGGCTTGGAGCTGCAGTTGTCGGTGATGGAGTTCCGTCACAGTTGTTGTACATGTCTGCAAGCTGGCCACTGAGTTCGTACGAGTAGCTGCTATCGCCCAAGTCACGCACATCCATGAGACCAGCGAACTGGTTAGGGACACCAGAGAAGTAGCGGCCGATGAGAGGATCCTGACTTCCTTGAATGGGGTTGTTGCCATTGACACCAGTACGCATGACTATCACATCCGTTGGACTGAAAGTTCCTCCGCCGCGCTTGGAACACGAAGTCCAGGCAACTGGTTGAGCAGCTTTCTGTGCAAACGTAAGACGTTGAGTTCCAACGCGGCACTTGTGGAAGATCGTGTGGAGAGCATCAACCATGGAGTGGTGTGACCAGAAGATTGGGTCCGATGGAGAAGCGAAGGTGCCCATTGTGCCGTCCAAACTAGCGTGAACGTTGTTGTGGCATCCCTGCTCGACATTCGGCGACATTTGACCGATGTTCTGGCCACTGAAGACTTGTTGACGGACTGATGCGAAGCTGGTGGTGGAAGGAACAGACGCAGATCCCCAGTCTCCACGAGGCACGCAACGAGCACAAGCTGATCCAGACACAGTTCCCGATTGACAGAAGTGATCAAGTGGTGATTGAGCCACACAACGACCAGAGTTGGAGATTCCGTTGATGTTGATAGTACGCTGCGATCCAGTCGTGTAGCCTCCAAGTTCACTCGTGATGGTCGAACAATCTCCAAGAGAAGAACACGTTCCAGCCAGCATGCGGTTGTTAGCACCCACCCAGTTGTAGTACGGTACCGTCACACAAGCGTACTGGGAACCTTGACCACGCAGCATATTCTCGAACACCACAAGCAGCAACCGATGCCAGTAGATGAACATGCATTGACGATGCGCTTCCATCTCCGACTGCATCTCAGTGTGCATCTCAACGAACTTTATGTATGCTCCCGAGTCCATCGCAGCAGAGAGAGCTCCCTTGTACGTGTTCTTCTCAGCCGTTGAAAGCGAGTCCCAGTCTTTACGAACACGTGCGCCACATTGCGCTTGAACCGGTGCCAGTGTCGAGATGAACGCCATCAGTGCAGTACTCAACACCCACACAAGCTTCATGGTTAGTCAGGGCCTTAATCAGGATAAGACGCTGAGCCGATTGACTGCGAATCGGAAAATGAGACTTGTTGAGCTCATTCCGACGACGTGCTTGAGCTGGTTGGTGGAGTATTGACGGACAGCAAGACCAAGGGAGAGAGTAGAAGGCAGTTGGTCATCATCAACACCATTGATATGCTCTGCCTCTACAAAGATGACAGTGTAACTAGCAGTACCAGTTGGGATAAAGATCCGGGGAGTGCCTCTGATAAGAAAATGTTGCAGTATCCTACTGCTGTTTTGGTCAACTTCAACTTGAGCAATACAAACCTTAGTATTTTTTTCTGATACTCGTCGACAAATTGAAAAACAAGAGTTCGAGGATAGCAAACATGACTTCCCATCTGCTGGCAATCAGGTGCGTGGATGTGTTGATGTGGCGGCTGTGAAAACTCTATACAGTACGCACGCCTGTCAAGGTGTTTTCATACATACAGTAGGTAGAAAATTGTTTGTAAACGCTCACAGATGATGCCATAATGGCTAGGATGTGCAGGTGCCGATGACCGTAGCTTTGCACCAATTCACTCGAAAGCGACAGGAAGAGGCACTGCCAATGGTTGCAGACAAGTACACAAGTATCCGGTCAGCCTATGAGTTGAGGCTACTGCGAAGAAGCGCGTTGCACTAACCTTGCAATCCCCCAAACGAATCCTGGTAAACATCTAACGTTAAAAGTGCGTAAGGGATCTTGAGCTACTGTAGCGTAGAGCTTCGACACAATGGAAAAGGCTGACACCTTGTCACGCGGCGTCATGGAAACGCTGTGCCGGGGCCTATTCTAGAGCACTTTCGAACTGCTGTTCGAAGCTGGTTTATCTGCTTGAGGTGGTCATCCGTCGCACTGAATCTCGCTCGATAGGATGCTCCGATGTTTTCTTCCCTTGAAGTTACGTGAGACCGTGAAAGATACTGAAGGAGTTTCACCTTCTCTCGGAATCTGCTAAACCGCCGCTAGTGATACGGACAGCGATGCTATCCGTGCTAAGGCATTCCTTGCCATAACCGATGCGGAAATGCGGTATCCTTAGTTCCTGCATCGAGTCATAAGACGTTGAAAGGTAGCCCAACGTCTTATGACTCTGAAGCTGATTCACCTTCAGACACTGCCCATTGCACTTGTACTGGGCGTGACATCCTCGTCATTTACGGCATGTCGTGTTTCCAGTAATAACGAAGCAAAATTGCCACGATAGGCAAACCGGCAGCTGGTGTAGTGGAATGGCCACCACTACATGTAATAGAGACCTAGAGGCGTGCATTGACTGCGAGGATGAGGAATGCAGTGCATTCCTCATCCTCGCAGTGCAAAAGGCCAACATTTGTCCTTTTGGACCTCACCGCTACATAGGCGTCACTCCCCGCCACTCCTATTGAGAGAGTTCACCGCATCGAATTTGCAACAATGTTTTCTTCATTCTCATCAATAGCTGCGATTTACGGCGTGTTGATGCTACAACCTGGTCCTTCTCAAGCCAACCAAGCTGTCTACATCCCTGCACCAACCTGGACGGCACCAAACTTAACGGAAGCTGAGCAACGCGTGCTTTGGATGCCATTGGCTTATCTCGAAGACCAGGGATTCAACACTACTGCGAACTTCACACAGTGGCAGGAGGATACAAGGGTACAAGACCCTCCGCGACTTCATAGACAATGGAAACTACACGATGACGTCAGGTGCCGATCAAACGTGTGGCTGGACTAACCCGAAGGGGATCCCGCAACAAATTCCGGACGACAACTCCATGCGCACGTCGGGTTACAGTCGCTATGGTCCGTGTGAGATCTGGCTGGATGATACACTCACCTTCTCTAACTTCAAATGCCTAGAGGCACTACATGACGTACACACTGGATTGGACTACAGCGGATCTGCGTCATGTACTGGTACACCTTGGGTATGTCTAGACCAGACCGAGCTTACTCGTGGGAAATCTACAAGGAATGCATTCCAATTTACGTAAAAGCGACTGAATCGACTTCATCAACATCAGAAGATCAGACTCTGGGCACTGTCAAACCCGCGATGTAGCTTTGAATGATAGTAGATTTTTCGTGGCATCACTGCAGAACAATTTGGATGAGGTGGTTACTATCGTTTTTTTTTTAAACTTGTAACGATATGATACTCAAATTCAGAAAATTCGAGTTGCTATTGTTTGTCAAGCATTACCCATTCATTACAAGCACAATTCTTGGTATGAACCACACATCCATTTATTGCATTTATCTGTCCATGTCGACGCTATAGAAATCTAAAACCCCACATTCACTCCGCGGTTCATGATAACCCCCCTTAGTCATCGAGCGTCGTGGTGGTGGTTGGATCAACGTTCTCATCGATCGTAGTGTCGGTGGTTGGATCAACGTCGTCATCGAGCGTCGTGCCGGTGGTTGATTCATCCCCGTCGAGGACGTCCGAGAAGTGGATCGTGTCGTTGGAGTAATCCTCCGTGCTTTCCGAGTAACTCCTCGAACCCGATTCAGAAGAACTCCAAGAACCGGAGTACGAAGACGAAGACGACGTCGTGTTCGAGTTGGTTGGTTCCGGGCAGCCGAAGGTCGCTAGCATATCCTCACGCCACGAGTCGTACTGGATGGTTTGCGAGCCATTGAGGATAGCGTCCACAATGGTCTTACAACGCGGTTCCTTCACCTTCCAAATGGCCTTGAACTCTGGCGAGTAATCCTTCGTGCCACCCAAGCAAACGTGTTCAAACATACAGGCTTGACGTTCGAGATCGTCCATGTTCTCGTGGGTATCTCCACCCATGGCGTCCAAAGTCTGGTCATACCAGTCCACAACCTTCTTCTCCGAGTCTTCAGAGACGTACGCATCCGTTGGAGCGTTTACGTCAACTGGGTTACCCGAATTGTCGACAATCACAACGTCCTGGTGACCGTCATCTTGTCCAGTGTAGTCCGTCTCCGGGAAGTTGTTCTGCGAGGCGTAGTCGTTGCCATCAGTATCATAGCCATCGTCTTCAGCCACACCACACATTGTCGACTTCGAGGTGTTGTTGTTACCATAAATCTCTTCCAACTTACGAGATGTCGGAGAAGCGTCACATTGAGTGTACATGGTAGCAACTTGGCCACTGATTATGTATCCGTAGCTACTGGTGCCCAAGTCACGCGAATCCATCAAACCGGCGAATTGGTTGGGAACTCCGGAGAAAAACCTTCCGACTTTCGGGTCGCTGGCAGCAGGAATCGCATTGATTCCTCTCTCACCCGTACGCATCGTCACCACATCAGTAGGACGGAAATTGCCCGTATCACGACGAGCGCAAGACGTCCAGGCAACAGGATTCGACGCCTTCTGCGCGAAAGTGAGACGTTGAGTTCCAACACGACACTTGTGGAAGATGACGTGCAGTAAATCAACCATAGCATGGTGTGACCAGAAGATCGGATCAGATGGAGAAGCGAAGGTTCCCATAGTACTAGCAAAGTTAGCGTGTACATTGTTGTGGCAACCTTGCTCAACCAATGGCGACATTTGTCCGATGTTGGCACCGTTGAAAACTTGAGCTCGAACCGAAGCGTATCCCGTCGTGGAAGGCACACGTACAGTGGACCAGTCACTACGAGGCACACATCTAGCACAGGCGTTGCCGGTTGTCGACGTGAGTTGGCAAAAACGATCAAGTGGCGAGACGTTGACACAACGTCCGGATTGACTGACTCCGTTGATTGACAGTGTGCGTTGAGAGCCACTCGTCCAGCCGCCAAGTTCACTGGTGATAGCCATGCAGTTACCCATGGAATTGCAAGCACCGGAGGTGGCACGAGCACTGGCAACGATCCAGTTAAAGTAAGGCACCGTCACACAGGCGTAAGCGGCACCTTGACCACGGAGCATGTTCTCGAACGCGACCAGCAGCAAACGGTGCCAGTAGATGAACATGCATTGACGATGAGCTTCCATCTCTGACCGCATCTCCGTGTGCATCTCGACGAACTTGATGTACGCGCCAGAATCCATTGCCGCACGGATAGCATTCCGGTACGTGGTCTTCTCAGTTGCAGTCATCATATCCCAATCTTTGCGAAGACGAGAACCACAAGTTTGCGCTTGGACATCGGCAAGTCTCGAAGCAAAAGCTAAGAGACCAGCAACCAAAATCCACAGGAGCTTCATGATTGAAGAGGTAGTTTGAGAGGACCTATGTCGACGACAAGGAAATGAGGAATGAAGTCTTGCATTGCACCAGCATTTTAGCTCCGAAGTGGCGTTTTCCACCGCCGTTCCTCAATATTTGCCGAAAGGCAGAGGACATCGCTGACGTGGTAACGTACGTCTGTTCAAGCAAGCGGCTCTATGATTTCTCTATTTCTCTATGGTGTAAGCCATCGTGTTCTGAGCGCAATTGAGAAAATGCCAGATGTCAAGATATTTGCTCCTAGGTTCGTTTGAGGACAGGCTCGTAACACGCAACGAGGCATAAGGCACTTCCGTCCGGTTCGAGCGCTCATTGGTAATGGGTCAGCATGCAACAGCGTCGGTCGATCGCTTTCGTACTTCAAACGCCTCATGGAGCGGTAGCCTTCGAGGAATTTCAAACGGAGACATTCCGACGGTTGCGAAACATCATTTTCGTCTTGCGGTGAAGATAGTTTAAGTACTAAGACTTCAACTCGGTCTTGTACCTAGCTTCAGAGCCGTGCACCCTCTCATGATGACTCCACCGAACGAGTTTGGGACCATGTGAGCTAAGTAAGTCACTGCGATCACGTCGATGTTTGGATCGCTCATGGCGTGGTCTCAGCTCCATTTCGAGGACAGCCGATGACATGGAAATGCTGCCACCTGTGCCACCGGGAAAATATAGGAACGCAATCTCGTATGACTCAGTTGCGTCTATCGATGGATTCGTCTTCTTTCAACCATAAAAGCTGTTGTTGAAGTCTATCGAACATCGAGAATGGATCGATTGATCGGTCGTCGAATTTAGATCAAAGTCAACGTGATTAAGTACGGAGTACGTGGGGCTTTCCTGAAGACAGCCTCGTGATATCGCAGGGGCTAGGACGACTCGTACGGTTCACCGTGCTATCGTATATCAACCGTCGCCAGCGCTGTTGTACGCTGGCTGTGTAGTACCGACATTTTTTGTATCAATAATGATTGATTCAATATAGGATGTAAAATAAAATATGATATTGAATTTTGGTTTTCAGGAGATGTAATACATATTGCAATACATGTACAGTGCCTGCTAATAATATACAATTTTGACCAATTATTGCAGTAAATATTAAGCCATTTATGTTTAATCTTAGTATTTGTATCATATAGTATTGCACTTTATATTGAAAATGATTCGACGAGGTTGGAACAATAATAAGTTATTCCGTACAAAAATACCTAGCTATTGTATTTTAATGAATAATATTAAAATGTTATTTTTCCCAACCACTGTTAGGGTAGCTGCGAATACATGTGTCATACGTGTATTCGCAGCTAGTCTATCCGTACACAAGGTACATGTACGCCCAATGTATCACGAGATGGACAGCACAGCACGATGCCGCCATGACGACACTATGGATTATCTGGTCGACAATTATGCCAACGCTGTTGTGGAGACTCCGAAATCGATACGTATTCAACAATCTTCGTACTATAGTACGCGAAACGGGATCAATTATATGGGCAGCATGAACCTTTCAGGTCAAGGTCATCGCTACCGGTAGTGCATGCCAAGCCCAACCGGAGATGAGGATCCAAGCCACCAAATTAGGATAGTGTAGCAAAAAATCCAGAAAAGAAACCGGAACAACATATGAAACTCAGACTACACATACTGGAGGAGGTTGGCTAGCATACATGTAGTGCATGCACGCAAGAGACGAATGGATATTGCGAGCGGCAGGCAGTATCAGATTCTCTAAACAAGACTCGCATCAGGCTTACGGAACGCTAATACTAAACCAAGGGTGAGCAGCGATTGCACAAAACGACGATACAACCAAGGTATTGCTTCAAGTGGAGAGTCTGGAAGCAGCACCAAAAAGAAATCCCAGGACAAGTCCAATGGCAGCTAGTAACAAAGATACCAGCGGAGATCACCCATCAGACAACTTCTTTGCGGTGCAATGGGTGAAACCAGCGCGGACATCTCTTGAAGCAGCGACACTACTCGCCAGTCAACTAATGAGAAATAACTATACCTTTCCAATCAACAACAGCAACGACCCCATACAGAAGTACATCCAAAACGTATGCAGCTGCTTCCCAAGAGGAAAAACTACAAGTCAAATCCGAAAGACGATCACTCTGATTGATCGCCTAAAAGCATATCAGGCTTCTATAGGATTTCTTTTTTTAGTTTTTTCCATAAAAAAAAAATAGAAGGCCGTTTACCCCTCGTACACAAGGCACGCCTTTGTGCCATGACACTTTCATCATTTTGCTCTTATCCATACTGTGTGTTGAAGTCTTTGGCAGAATCTCATCATCTTATAATGTACCAGTACAATAATGCTGGTGTTGAAGAATGCTGCTTACGAGGAATCACTTGGTTTTCATACAAACGTAAGCATTTTCAACACAACGCTCCAAACTTTCTGTTCGCGTTGACCTGCGGGTCCTCTACTGTCACTGTAAAGCCAAGTGTCTTTGAGATCCTTAGATTTGATGGCGTGGCAATTTCATCAACCACCTACAGGCGTCGTGAGTGCGTTGAGGTCTATCCTATGTCCATTATTCCCATCGAAATGGATTACGTCCTGGACAACATGTACAGTGATCCCAGGCTGTGTATTTGCTTCGCTACGGCCTGCCGACAAGCTGTCTCGAATGCCATTTTCCGATTATCTTCCGCCCCACCAACTGCATCAAGATGCTGACTTCAGTCTCAACTCTCGCTGTTCTTGGCACTTCGATGCTATTGCAGTCGACCGAAGCGCACCAGATTGTGTACGTGCCTTCACCCACTTGGACGCGTCCGAATTCAACATCCGAGGAACGTCGTGAGCTGTGGAACCCGTTGTCGTTCCTTGAGAAAGAAGGTTTCAAGACACAGGAGAATTTCACGCAATATCAAGTGGACAACGGCTACAAGAGTCTTCGTGACTTCATGGAGCGAGCCAAGTACAAAGTCTCGAAAGGAGCTGATCAAGCTTGTGGTTGGAGTGATCCGAAGGGCATCCCACAGCAGATTCCGTCGGACGGCACGATGCGTACGTCCGGATACACGCACGACGGTCCGTGTGAGATCTACATGGGCGACAAACTCGCTCTGTCGTATCTCAATTGCCATGAATCGATCACCGAGCAGACATTCAAGCTCGACTACAGTGGCTGCGGTGATAAATGCATCCTTTACTGGTACTGGCTGGGAGTGCGCAAACTCAAGGGCAAGTACTCGTGGCAGGTGTACAAGGAATGCATTCCGTTGTACAAGTAGACAAGCAATTGCTTGCAGTTTGTATGTTCCAGCCACGTGCTGCTTTAAAATACATTGAGTACAAACATTAGTGATCGTAACTTGAACGTCTTTTACAGTGGGAACACTTCGTAAAGTTCGCCATCGCTGTCGACAAACGAACGTTATCCTCAAAGCACGAAAGTCTCCGTTCGTCTCTCATTTAGTTGCTGTGAAGAGCGTCCTCTACATGTTGTTGCAAATGTTGATCGCTCTGATAGATGTGAGCCCACATCTGCTGACCAAGAAGCAGCAAAGACTTGTCATAGTTGCACCAATACATGTACCCTTCAAACTTTAAAATACCTGCAAGATCCTTCGCCATCGAAATGACCTTCGACTTCCCAGCTTGTCATTTTCCAATCGACCTTGACGCGAATTAATCCGTCATGTTGACAACCTTCACGTCGCTTTCAGTGCTAAGCAGTGCTTTGCTATTGCAAACCGAAGCTCACCAAGTTGTTACGTGCCATCCCCAACATGGACACGAGTCAACTCAACATCCACCGAACGTCGTGTGCTTTGGAATCCTTTGTCATTCCTTGAAAAAGAAGGTTACACGACTCAAGAAAACTTCACACAGTACCAAGTGGACAACGGGTACAAGAGTTTAAGAGATTTCATGGACAATGCCAAGTACTCGGTCACGGATGGAGCGGATCAAGCTTGTGGATGGACTGACCCTAAAGGAATCGCACAGCAGATTCCAGAAGATGGTACAATGCGAACTTCCGGGTTCACGCATGATGGTCCATGTGAGATTTACATGGGCGACACCTTGGCTTTGTCGTATCTCAACTGCCACGAATCGATCACGTATCAAACGTTCAAGCTTGACTACAGTGCGTGCGGTGATAACTGCGTGCTGTACCGGCACTGGCTCGGTGTTCGCTATCTCAAGAAGAAGTACTCGTGGCAGGTGTACAAACTTTGTAGTACTACAAAGAGTGCATCCCGCTGTATTCTGGATCGGGTGGTACGTCCACAAACACTACGACGACTGAGACGTCTTCAACCGGTTCAGCTGCGGCCCCCGAAGCGGATTCTACCATAACGGAATCCACGGATGCTCCTGCTAGTGAAGCTCCTTCGACGGATGTAGCGACACCAACTCCTGCTGCGACGCAGAAGTGCAACGCAACCCGCAACCCGCAAACGTATTCGTTCGTAAGTAGTTGACGACGAACAGAGAAGAGAGAGATTCGGATCAATTGACGTTCAAAATGATGAATAAATGTTGCTTTTGCGTTAAATAAAAATCTCAACATTTCAATGTGTTAGTAGACGGAGATTGTCATGACCTAAAAGCTGCTCATTCGTTCGGTGCATCTGAGGTTATTTTAATAAGGGGCAAGTGGCGCCAGCTGCTTGGTCTGTGGGAGTCAACGTAAGTCGAGCTGCTTGGAATGTATTCCGAAGAATGCGTGGTGAAGCTGACTAAGTACACGAATGAGACGAGTTGGCTTCGTTTATTTACAGTGTTATTGGCCACACTGCTGCCATGTTTGGTGGTGACTGTGTTTGTTGACATTTTACCACTTGCAACCTGTCTGAAGGTATTCAAGCCAACAAAATCTTCTTCATGCGCGCATTTTACACGTTTGTGGTAGTTGCCGCTCTCGTTATCCTCCAGTTCCGAGTTAATGTACCGATACTTCTCGAATATTACACAGAGGGATACTTACAAAATACGAAATGAATCACAACCTCAACGTAGTTGAGAAGAAGAAGAAACCCCGCCGCGTATACCAATCGTCGAACCTTCAGCGTGCATTGCTTTGAAAGGCTGGGGTAAATTTCACCAACTGCTTCAACTCACGGAAGAATTCAGCTTTTCCAACTAGTGACTTCCCTGCGGATACTGGATACAGAACTGGTACAAACGTAGCACCAACATTCCTTGCCTTCACATTGACAGAGATTTTCGCCATCTTGGAACTTTCAGACGCTAAGTTTGTCAGTGTTTCGCCTATGAAATCTCCGCTCGGATCTATTTGTCGAAGATTTACATTTGTGAAAATTGGTGGGATAGCTGGCGTAGCGTTTTGGCTCAGAAGGAAGCTTGTTAGAGTCAACATAGAGACGCTGGTTCCGAAGTTCTACATGTAGTTGCCGCTAAGGCGGCCCCAGCATGTGTTTTGCTCAATTTGGCGCTCCAACTCATTCACTTGTCGGCGAGTGCTTCTAGCCCCGCGTAGCAAAAACGCCATCATCACCACATCGAAAAGCGTAATTTCTAACGTGAGCCAAACCGACGGTGAGTTTTGCATGCAGTAGGAAACGAAGAACGCGTTGAAGACGTCGCAATTGAAGACCACAATTTCCGGCATCTCGTCGTGCAAGTGGGTCACAGTCCGTGCGAAAATGTTCTTGATAACTGTAAAAGTAGTGTAAACCTTAGGTAGCGTGGTGAAGATGTAGAAGCACCGGGGATACGTAAAAACTAACAACAACTCGCACAGCCACGATTTCATCACATTGAGTAACATTGTTCCAGCATTTAAAGTTTCTCGAATCTTTTTGGCCCACTCGAAAATTATCGTGATCGAGATAAAAATCGTCCATAGCGGTGTTACCATCAAAATTCCGAATGGCACCGGAAAACCAATTGTTCGAGCAAATTTATAGAAGATCCCAACAACGCAAACTGAGACCACTACAGTGTTCCGTACTACCTGTTTGATGATCTAACCAAATGATGTATTTGTCATTGTCTTTGAATAGCAATCTACTTGATTGTGATGTATTATCTTCCCATCGGCGACTATTATGCTTGTATGGACCAAGACCAGCCGATCTAGACGCGCGAGAGTGTACAATTTTACCGCTAACTCCAACTAGCTTCACTTGTGCTGCTGATCGTTGCTGTGCAATGGATCCTAAAGCTCTCACCAGTTCACCAGCTCGCTTACATTTTGGAGAATCAGTTCGACGGAGTTCAAATCAAACTGGTGTTCTTGGTAGTGTCCTTGACAAGGACTCTGGTTTTCCAACAAGAGAAAGGCGGAACCACGGGTCGTACAGAACGAGACGATCAAGGCCGTGGTTGGCTCACAACCCACGAGATGAAGCGTAGTTATTTGGCATGTCATTCTAGAATTTGATTAGAAGCAACACCCTCCACGCCGCAACCCGCATGGAGTCGCTTAACTGCACAATGGACCTGACTTGCTGCCCCTACCGCTGATGTTGAAGGTGGAAAGGGTATTCTACAATGCGCCTCTTGTCTTGTCGACGAATCCAGCTCCGAGTCGTACCAGTCTCTCCGCCTCCTCTTGCGGCTCGGACTGAGAGTCGCGTAACAGCCCCTTTTCTTCGACGACCTCCGGCTACGAGTCGTACCACAAGCTTCGTTGCAGCATAATGGTAAGTTGGCTCCGTTAGTTCTTGTCGAGAAGAACTCATTGTTCCCGTATTATTGCAGGCTACGATTACACCTTTAAATATCCGCGATTGCATAGCAGTTCTATCAAAGTGCGCTGGATTTCATGTACTGCGACAAAATCTTCAGCTGAAATCGGTACGTCGGCAGATGACGTGAGCCCCTCTAGTTTGGTGATTAAGAGACAAACGAGAGATCTGCTTAAAAGCGTAGCGTAAGCATCAACGCGTCGGCTGTATATCCACTGCCAAAGACTTTGGCCCAAAGTAAACTCTTTGCTTGACGATACTGAACTACCGGGACTACAACTCCACCCAACGTCGAGTATTTCCCGATATCAAGGTGCGCACCTGAGCTCGCTCACCATGCAGAAAAACAAAAAAGTCAGCGAAACAGAAAAGAATTGCCTTCGATTCCAAAAACTAGGAAGTGAATGCTGATTATGGTACGTTGCGTCCCGTACAAAGTTTTGGCTTAGAACAACCAAAACGTACATCGAGCTTGGTGATGTACCGTAGATTTCGAGGAGCTCAATAGCTCATTTTACATTTTTCTCTGCACCAAACATCTCAACCATTTCAATTGGAAACGAGAAGATCAGTATGAAGCTCTTGTGGATTTTAGGCCTCTGGCTGACACTACTCTCGACATTGGTACAAGTTGACGCTCAAAGTAAATGCGGCCCTCGTCTTCGAAAGGATTGGGACATGATGACTGGAGCGGAGAAGACTACGTACAACAACGCCATCGCTGCTGCAATGGATTCTGGCGCTTACATCAAGTTCGTCGAGATGCATACGGAGATGCGGTCCGAGATGGAAGCTCATCGTCAATGCATGTTCATCTACTGGCACCGTTTGCTGCTGGTTGTTTTCGAGAATATGCTACGTGATCAAGGTCCAGAATACGCTTGTGTGACGGTGCCTTACTTTAACTGGATCGTTGCAAGTGCTCGAGTGACTTCGGGATCCTGCACGACATTTGGCGATTGTTTGGCCATAACGAGAGAACTGGGAGGTTCCACGAACGGCAAACAATCGACACTCGACATCAACGGAATTAACCACACTGGGATCTGCGTGAATCAACCACCAATGAATAACTTCTGCCAGCTTTCCTCACTTAAAGGTGACGCTTGTGCCAAGTGTGTACCTCGTGGAGATTGGACTAGCGCTCAGGTCCCTGCTAGTACAAGCTACGCATCCGTACGTCAACAGATTTTCAACGGAACAAATATTGGTGAAATGTCTCCTTTAGTCGAGCAAGGCTGTCACAACAACGTACATGGCGTCTTGGACGGAGCTATGGGGACGAATGCGTCTGCTGCTGACCCTATTTTTTGGTCACACCACTCCATGATCGACGCTCTACACACTATTTTCCACAAGTGCCGCGTTGGAACGAAGCGAATGACTTTCACTGAGAAAACGACTCATCCTGTTGCTTGGACTTCGTGTGCTAAACGAGGTGGTGGCATTTTCAGTCCGACGGATGTTGCTATGCGAACGGGTGAGAGAGGCATCAACCCCCTTGATGGGAATTTAGACCCACTTATTGGCAAATATTTCTAAGGTGTGCCTAACCAATTCGCAGGTCTCATGGATGTGAGAGGCTTGGGTAATAGCAGCTACGGATACATGCTTACGGGACAACTAGCCACTTTGTACAGCCAATGTGATGCCTCTCCGACTTCATTCGACAATTTGACTGAAAACACTGTTAACACTACGTCAAGTGTTTCAGAAGATGGCTACGTTGACCAAGATGATGGCAATATGGACGTTGTGATGATGGATTTCTCCGGAAATATTGTAAACGCGAGCGACTGGAACGCGTCATTCAGTGAGGAAGGTCCTGATCTGCAAGTAACAAGTTGGTACGACAACACTCTGTTAGCTATGGGCGGTGATTCTGTCGAGAACATGGCAGATTTGGAACGTCAGTCATGTATGTTTGAGTATGAGTGTCTCGGTGGGGCACAAGATTATTCACAGGAGTTCAAGACAACCTGGAACGCGGCAGAACCACGATGCAAGACGATTGTAGACACCATTTTGAACGGTTCGCAGTCAATTATCCATGAAGCGTTGCGTGAGGACATGGAGGCGCAATTTGGTTGTCCTAGACCGATCAACACGACAGACAAGACCTCCACTGGTTAGAGAGTTTTGTCCCGGAGAAATTTTCCAAAACAGCATAGTACTTAAGTTCTAAAGTACTTAGTATAGCCAAAATTCCAACTGTAATCGTTGCTACCACTATGATATTTTTCATTGCTCGCCACAAAATTAATGTGTGCACACTACATGCAATGTCAGCACCATAAATCTGTAGCATACGTTTAGTTGATTGTTACTGCTCCGGTAACTCAACCAGCTCCCACCGAGTCATGATGTTGAAGCCAAGCAAATTTAATGGAATAATCGTAGCCTACAGCAGTATCAGCAATGATAGTGTTATCTCTCGCAGTCTAAGGCAACTTATTCAATTACCACAACGTACCCAAGTGCTGCAGTGACGCTTGCACATTGTAATAGACCCAGAACACCAACTTGAGCTGTACGCTGCTGAATTGTTTCTCTAAGGCAAAAGCCAGTTGATGGATTGGCGAAAGTCCCAGTAAATGCTGCAGCACGAAAAACAGCACAAGCAGCGAAACGAGTTGAAGTAAGCAGTAAAATAACACGTTGTTCAGCGTGTGGACGAGGTAGTCATTGTCAATGCCATGGAGCTGGACGTAGTAATCGCGATTCGGCAGGTGATACATGGAGTACAAATAAATCGCTGTACACAAACAATAACCTTATTAGAGAAGATCTGAAAAAAAAAAGTTAACAACACAACAAAACTTACAATAAATCAGTGGAACGATCACTTCGACGTAGTTGAGTAGCAGGAGAAATTCTGTAGCATACACCAGTCTCTGAACTTTGCTTGTGTACTGAACTGGGAAGTTTGAAAGCTCCTTCTCATCGGAATTTGTTGTTGGATGCACACTACCTTTGCTCAAAAGTTGCTTCGTTGACCGCTGAGGAATTGGCACAACGGAACGAAGACTTTTCGTCATTACACGGACGGAAGACCGCACCGCATTCTCTAAATCAGGATGAACATTCTTCAGCGCTTGGTGTGGTCCATTCGTAGGATGTGCTTCTGATTGCGCTGCATGGAACAAAAACATAGTTGCTCGGTCCAATGTCGTTAACCTCGTACTTGACGGTCTTTTTAAGCTTCCTCCGTCGTGGAAACTATCCCAACTTTTCTCTATTTCAATTTGCCGCTCCAAGTCTTTCAAACTCCTTCGTACATTCCCTGCATCTCGCAGTGAAAAGACCATCATCAAGGCATCGAAGATCATAATTTCTAGAGTTATCCAGATCGAAGGTGAGTTCTGCATGCAATAGGAGACAAAGAGCGCGTTGAAAACCTCCACATTGAACACCACAACCTCAGGCATTTCATCGATCAGATGAACTACCGACCGAGCAACGATATTCTTCATAACCAACTTGATGACTGGCAAAAGCAACGCAAACGCTGTTTTGCCTTTCTTGGACAACGTTGTGAAGATGTAGTAGTACAGTGGATGTATGAATACCAGCAATAATTCACACAACCACAATTTAATCGCGTTGATAACCATTGTTCCAGCCCCTGGAGTTTCTCTGATCTTCTTTGCCCATTCGATAGCCAAAAAGATCGCAACAAATGTTGTCCACGCAGGTGTCACTGTCATCATTGAAAAGGGTAATGGGAATCCGACCGTGACTGCGAGACCGTAATAAGTACCGAGACTTAGCGTAGCCACCACGATTGAGTTGGTAATTACCTTGTTGAGAGGGTATGGAAGTGCTGGTACACTGATACGGAACTGAAGGGTAGCCAAGAAGGTTATCACCAGGAATGTGTAAAATGAGCGCACAAAGTACATGCTGTTGGCTGCTACTCCTTTGGACGGATTGGCGAGTGATAAGATATCAATAAACACAGCCACGATCAAACACGGGAGTGGAGTAACCAGCAAAATTGCAATCACTCGGAACCAGCTTGTCTCGTTGGCATACTTTGTCAGCTCCAGCACACGTTTAGTTGAGTGCTTGCCATGCATCTCCACTTGAGTCACGTGCCATAGCTTGGCTAACCAGCGACATTTTGGCCTCATGAGTGCCAACAGGCCCCGGAAAAAAATAACTGAATACCAATAATTATTGTATTGGGTTGCACCAATATATTATTATTGGTTTCTCCGAGAAGTTGCTATTATTTGCTAAGCCCAATATAAATTGAACTGCTCATGTGAACCTTTAACTGGGGAATGACCAGCTCCTTGTGCTACAATCCTCTGTTTTATCATATCCCCTACGAGCAAAGACTGCGACAGCCTATTTCCAAAGCAAACACTGTGCTTATCCCCCAAAGCTCACTTTTGATAAGATAATATTCCTGAAGAAAATTGCCCTGTTCTGACAGTGCGTTAGTTCAGCAGTGCTCAAGTGCGTCGATAGACACCTTTCAGGACGAGATTGCGCATCAGCAACGAGAGCGCTCTAGCAGAGAGGATGCGGTGAGAAGGACGATGAGTCACAATGTCAAGAGGAAGGTACAGCAAGCACGATGCCAATATATTGGTACTTCCCAATATATTATTATTGGAAAGCTCCAACAACAATCATTTATTATTCCTTCTTGATTAGGCCAATACACTATCAATATGTATTTCCCGGGGCCCGAGTGCCAATTTGGTCTAACACGGTAATGCGAGTCTCAAAATGACTTTGTGTGGTGTGTCTACAAATACCTCGGTGGTAAATGTGACCCCCCCCCCCTTCCCCTCCCTTGTTACCCCCTATTTCCTATTTCTTGGTTGTTTTGGCTACGGCTACACCTTGTGGTCTCCCTGGTTTCAGGTGCAATCCGAATACTTAAGTAATTGCAGAGTGAAAGCAGACACGAGCACCATTGTAGACGACAAGCTTGCATAAGACCGACAAATCTTTTTTCTTAGTTGTGAGAATAAATGTATAAAGTTGTTTTTTTTAGGTGGAATCGCTCCTCTGTAAAAACTGGATCTACGGCAGCAAGAACAAGCACACACGCCATAAAATGATCCATTAATAACACCACAAACATGACCTTCACTGGTTAGAGAATTTTGTCCTGGAGAATTCACCCAAACAAACTGTGCTCATCATTGGCGTTTGATACATTGGGACCGATACAATCAACAACCAGTAATCAACATCGCGTTTAATTATTGGGTTTTAATATAGGTCTATAGTTAAACCTGTTCATTCCCGAAAAGTACCAACAGGTTCATTCTGGAACTCGGGTAATCGGGGAAGAGCTAGAGTCAAAACATAGACCTATTGCTAGCTTAAAATAGATCGTACGGCTATGGAGGGGGGGGTCACATTTACCACCGAGGTATTTGTAGACACACCACACAAAGTCATTTTGAGACTCGCATTACCGTGTTAGACCAAATTGGCACTCGGGCCCCGGGAAATACATATTGATAGTGTATTGGCCTAATCAAGAAGGAATAATAAATGATTGTTGTTGGAGCTTTCCAATAATAATATATTGGGAAGTACCAATATATTGGCATCGTGCTTGCTGTACCTTCCTCTTGACATTGTGACTCATCGTCCTTCTCACCGCATCCTCTCTGCTAGAGCGCTCTCGTTGCTGATGCGCAATCTCGTCCTGAAAGGTGTCTATCGACGCACTTGAGCACTGCTGAACTAACGCACTGTCAGAACAGGGCAATTTTCTTCAGGAATATTATCTTATCAAAAGTGAGCTTCTTTGGGGGATAAGCACAGTGTTTGCTTTGGAAATAGGCTGTCGCAGTCTTTGCTCGTAGGGGATATGATAAAACAGAGGATTGTAGCACAAGGAGCTGGTCATTCCCCAGTTAAAGGTTCACATGAGCAGTTCAATTTATATTGGGCTTAGCAAATAATAGCAACTTCTCGGAGAAACCAATAATAATATATTGGTGCAACCCAATACAATAATTATTGGTATTCAGTTATTTTTTTCCGGGGCCTGTTGGCACTCATGAGGCCAAAATGTCGCTGGTTAGCCAAGCTATGGCACGTGACTCAAGTGGAGATGCATGGCAAGCACTCAACTAAACGTGTGCTGGAGCTGACAAAGTATGCCAACGAGACAAGCTGGTTCCGAGTGATTGCAATTTTGCTGGTTACTCCACTCCCGTGTTTGATCGTGGCTGTGTTTATTGATATCTTATCACTCGCCAATCCGTCCAAAGGAGTAGCAGCCAACAGCATGTACTTTGTGCGCTCATTTTACACATTCCTGGTGATAACCTTCTTGGCTACCCTTCAGTTCCGTATCAGTGTACCAGCACTTCCATACCCTCTCAACAAGGTAATTACCAACTCAATCGTGGTGGCTACGCTAAGTCTCGGTACTTATTACGGTCTCGCAGTCACGGTCGGATTCCCATTACCCTTTTCAATGATGACAGTGACACCTGCGTGGACAACATTTGTTGCGATCTTTTTGGCTATCGAATGGGCAAAGAAGATCAGAGAAACTCCAGGGGCTGGAACAATGGTTATCAACGCGATTAAATTGTGGTTGTGTGAATTATTGCTGGTATTCATACATCCACTGTACTACTACATCTTCACAACGTTGTCCAAGAAAGGCAAAACAGCGTTTGCGTTGCTTTTGCCAGTCATCAAGTTGGTTATGAAGAATATCGTTGCTCGGTCGGTAGTTCATCTGATCGATGAAATGCCTGAGGTTGTGGTGTTCAATGTGGAGGTTTTCAACGCGCTCTTTGTCTCCTATTGCATGCAGAACTCACCTTCGATCTGGATAACTCTAGAAATTATGATCTTCGATGCCTTGATGATGGTCTTTTCACTGCGAGATGCAGGGAATGTACGAAGGAGTTTGAAAGACTTGGAGCGGCAAATTGAAATAGAGAAAAGTTGGGATAGTTTCCACGACGGAGGAAGCTTAAAAGACCGTCAAGTACGAGGTTAACGACATTGGACCGAGCAACTATGTTTTTGTTCCATGCAGCGCAATCAGAAGCACATCCTACGAATGGACCACACCAAGCGCTGAAGAATGTTCATCCTGATTTAGAGAATGCGGTGCGGTCTTCCGTCCGTGTAATGACGAAAAGTCTTCGTTCCGTTGTGCCAATTCCTCAGCGGTCAACGAAGCAACTTTTGAGCAAAGGTAGTGTGCATCCAACAACAAATTCCGATGAGAAGGAGCTTTCAAACTTCCCAGTTCAGTACACAAGCAAAGTTCAGAGACTGGTGTATGCTACAGAATTTCTCCTGCTACTCAACTACGTCGAAGTGATCGTTCCACTGATTTATTGTAAGTTTTGTTGTGTTGTTAACTTTTTTTTTTCAGATCTTCTCTAATAAGGTTATTGTTTGTGTACAGCGATTTATTTGTACTCCATGTATCACCTGCCGAATCGCGATTACTACGTCCAGCTCCATGGCATTGACAATGACTACCTCGTCCACACGCTGAACAACGTGTTATTTTACTGCTTACTTCAACTCGTTTCGCTGCTTGTGCTGTTTTTCGTGCTGCAGCATTTACTGGGACTTTCGCCAATCCATCAACTGGCTTTTGCCTTAGAGAAACAATTCAGCAGCGTACAGCTCAAGTTGGTGTTCTGGGTCTATTACAATGTGCAAGCGTCACTGCAGCACTTGGGTACGTTGTGGTAATTGAATAAGTTGCCTTAGACTGCGAGAGATAACACTATCATTGCTGATACTGCTGTAGGCTACGATTATTCCATTAAATTTGCTTGGCTTCAACATCATGACTCGGTGGGAGCTGGTAGATATACCGGAACATTGTAAGTCAATGCTACACATTTTTGATGCTGAGGTTCCACACGATCCACGAGTTCCACATCAGGGTACATGTGTAAGCATTTCCGTATATTTTGTGGCGAGCAATGCGAAGTATGATACAGTGTAGTGGTGGCAACATTCACAAGTGCAACAATTATCAGTGATCGGGTTCCCGCTGTTAATTTTCAATATTCAAATGACACCTAGAGCTAAAAGCTAAATCAACTCAGTGAAAGGGTTACAAAGGATGACTTCACGACTCTGTCCAAGAAGGAGAATTCGGTATTTTGCTTTGCTATTTCACTTCGTTTAATGGTTGATGACTTGTCCGCAACGAAGTCGTCGAGTTAAGTCCTTTAAACTTATCCAAAATCGTGAATTTGATCCGGACTGACATGTAAACTGCTGTAGTAAAAAACATCGAACACGAAGTTTGCGGCGAGATGAAACCAGATAGGAAAATTTCTTCCGCTATGCAGGTATTATTGAGCAAACACTGAGCAATTCGTGTACTTAGTATGAATTGGCGCTCTGTTTGCAACAACGCAAGGAACACGAGAGAATCTCTTTACTGAGCAACCTGAAGAAATCACACACTCTTACACCGGTCCCTGGCTTCAGCAGCAATGCGAATAATTGCTGTGTGAACGCAAACACGACCACCACAATAGACGACACGCGAATCTCATAGGTGTGCTGAGGTCGATGCCGATGCCCCCCCCCTCCCTTCAGAGCACAGCAGGCGCCGCAAAACCTGTCTTCAGCTGCTGTGCTTCACACGACTGCAGTGCAACCACAACGGCAGCAAGAACAAGCACACACCACAAAATCGATCCATTAATAAAATAGGGATCGTAAGCAACCTAGCAGTGGCAGGCCTACAGCGATAGACAGGCAACATGGCCCTCGCGCCTGCCAACTGCGCTCCCGTCCTTGCTGTGCCAGTCCTGCCACTTAATCCATGTCCACAGACACGTAATCTGCACGTGCAGTCGCACCTTCCTCAGCCGATGGCGTGTTTCGAACGTTCTCCGTTGCAGAGTGCTCCGTTGCTTCGCCTTCCGTTGGGTCGTGGAAGCTGACGCACGAAATCGCGCAACAAATAAAGCAAAATACAAGTCCGACCTATAACATCGAGTTCGTCATTGTTAAAGACAATGATAAGGAGCAGCACAAACCCATAACTTCACGTACCACGATGAGCCACGGCAGCAGAACGTAAATACTGGAGAATGATCCGTCCTGCAGCCTTGCTGACAGGATGAAAAACGGCGACATCAGCGCACAAATGACAAGGATCGTGCACAGCGCGTCCAACAATGGGAACTTGGACACTGCCTCGTCCTCCTCCTCCGTAACCGATTCACGAGTGTACGCATCGTGTGTGTGCTGCTGTCTCGGCGAGTTAGACTTGGGCTCTTTCGCTTTAGCCTTGGCACGGAAATATTTCCTGACAGGGAAGGACACGAAGAAAGCCACATAGAGCCACACGGGGATGAACACGAGCCACCAGCTGGCGTCACCCAGATTGTCGTCCACCTTGAGTCCCAGCAGTACACCCTGAGCGATGCGAGCGAGGTTCAAGAATAATTTCCTGGTCACAGCTACCACCAGAGCTGCTCGTTGCTGCTTGATGCCCTCCGTGTGCGACACACCAGCTCCTTCACTGTTTTTGGTGAGCATGTTGTAGCCCAGTACTCCGGCCGCCAAACCTTCCAGCAGGTTCAGTCCGTCGTACACGAAGTACGGGATCAGAACCTCAATGAGCGTCCAACTCAGGTCTCCATTAAGCTTCAGAGCCAGGAAAACCTGTAGTACCAGCAGTAGCAGCGCCTTGAGGAACGCGTAGAGCTTGTAGAGCGGCGGTTTCTCATTGGTTTTGTCCTCCGGGTTCATTCCACCGTCCGATGACGCGTACATGCAGCCCAAACAACAATAGTAAATGGCGTCCACGATCCAGAGCGGGATGCAGACCACAGCCCAGTTCCATGAGATCGTTGAGTCCGCCCGGAGACACCAAAAAACTGTTTTTGGTTAATTGTGGCAGGTGGTTAGTAAAATGTGGCACAATTTTGCCATAAATAAGAAAGGAGTTTTAACGTACTGGGAATGAGCAGGAAAAAGGCGAAGAGTAGCGACACCAGCAGAATTAGCACACACTTGCCCCTGGCGCCGAACGCGCCTAAGGAGCGGAACAGCAGGATGGACATCTCATCGGGACTCATGTTGCCATAGTCCTCCATGAGTTTGATGCCATCTTCACCCACTCTGCATCAATGAAGGTTAGGTGAAATTCATCTAAAGCGACAGGGAGTGGCATGGCAAAAATGGCAAAAGTCAACGTACTGGTCGTAAATTTCACGCTTTTGTGGGTCCGAGAGCACGTCATACGCCTGCTTCATGCGTGTGAACTGAAGTCATTGCCAAAAGAAGTGGAAAATCATGGAAGGAAAAAAATTAGTTGCCTCACGCTCAGGTTAGGCTAGTTTTAAAAACAAATAATTGCCAATAGGTACCTCCTCCTGAGATTCCGGCGTGTTGCCGCGCTTGTCCGGGTGTAGCTGTAGCGCCTTCCTCCTGTACGCCTTCTTGATCTGCTCGGGCGTGGCATCCGCCTCGATGCCCATGAGCTCGTAGTAGACCATGCTGGCAACCTTCTTCTTGCCGAGCGCCATGATTATGTGGGAGAACGGAGGTCGCCTGCCTTGCCAGTCTTCTCTACTGCTTGCGATTGGCACCTCCGGTTGAGTTCTTGGTGTCAAGGGGGGTCTCATTTGGCACAAATCGGCTAAGTACGAATTGAGGTGGGATGGGTGAGGCCGTTTCGACCCGGTTCTGCGCAATATATACAGCTCACAGCCAATCAGCTCACAGCGAATCCAAAAATAGCCCTTTTACTGCCTTCAGAGGCGACCTTACAAAGGCGCACGCGCCAATAGTGAAACCAAGTCACTGGCCTAATCGAGCCAAGTACAGAGTGGACAATAAAATGGCGTCGTCAATGGACTGGGTGGCAGTGGACAAGGGCATGCTCTCGCGGCTGCTGTACCCGAATCCAGTGTGCCTGCTCTCGGTGATCAGCAGCGATGGCAGCCAGCGAAGCCTCATGACCATCACGTGGCTTACGGCTATCAACAACCAGGTAAGTGCGTCCCTGCCAGCTGCCCTGAGACGTTTTAACGGGTTTGGGTGGCTCCGCTGAGCAGGGAGGCTTTATCTGCTCCATGAATGCCACTCGGCACACGGCAAACTTCATGAACCAATCCGGGGCCGTCTTCGGTTTGTTGCAATTGGTTGTTGCAATTGAAGTTGCCGATCTTTCAGTTGACTTTGCCAATGGTTGTTGCAATTGGCAGTACTGAACGTCCCAGTTCGAGGCATGGAGGAGCTGGTTCTGGCAATCGGTGGCAGTAGCGGGGCCGATGTGGACAAATTCGAGCAACTTAACGTCGCCGTCTGCGCTCCTGGAGGTGGCAACCTCAAGGAAGTGTCAAAAGACGGCAATGACGTTGAAGTGCAGACAAAGAAACAAAAATTGTCCAAGAAGGAGCTGGCACGACAGGAATTTGCCAAAGCTGCAGCTCATAGCATTGCACTAAAGGACTGCATTGCGCACCTGTTGTGTCGTGTGGATACCGTGACGGAAGACGACGGACATTTGCTGCTTCGATGCTCGCAACTTGCTGGCTGGACGCGACAAGACTATTGGGACGGACGCAATTTCATCCCGCAGGACGGGTCGATCGTGGAGCCGTACCTGACTTTCCTGGGCAGCAAATTGTTTGGCTACGTGCTGCCCTCAGGCTCAGTGCCGACGTCGACGGGATCAGCAGATGCGTGATCCCTGGATGCATTTCTGAACTTCATTCAGCAGTCGACCAGTGCAAACAACACGCTGAACGGACCACGTCCCGTCACTCCTTGTGTTTTGCTCGTCCTGGTCCAGTCGTATACTGCCTGATATTTTCCAGGTCGACGTGGCGCCTGTCCTTTAGGTAACTTGACTGCAAGCATGGCACAGATCCTGCACCGGCAGTTAGCTTCAACTTGACACCAGCGACGGTTTACCTCGACAGAAACCGCTCGAACGGCCATAGCGTTGCTCGAGAAAGAGTGGAGGGCTCCGGCACGGTGCCATCATTAATCATTATCATTTTCACGGGACCTGCGTCCACTTCTCAGGGTACACGAAACAATCGAAATCCGACGATACCATGGACAGCAATGTGCTCTTCGCGACGCTCCGGCCATTGGCTCTCGAATGCGCGTCGGAATTCGTTGGGACCTTCGTGCTCGTCTTCTTGGGCACTGCAGGTATCGCCACCGCCGCTTTCACAAGTCCAGACAATTCGAATTTGGGAATTCAACAGGTCGCTACCGCCTGGGGTTTTGCCGCTGTGCTCGCCACGTTTATCGCCTCGCCAGGGTCCGGCGCACATTTAAATCCCGCTGTGACGCTGGCAATTTCAGTCTCACCTCACAGTCGCGTTGGCTTCCCCAAGCGCAAAGTTCCTGCTTACATGCTGTTTCAGCTACTCGGTGCTACGTTTGCTGCTCTCGTCGTGTATGTTATGTTTGGATCGGCGATAGAGCGCTACGAAAGTCGTTTGAACATCACCCGGGGGTCACCAAAATCCTCACTCTCAGCTGTTGCTTTCGGAGCCTCGTTCCCGCATCCGCAACTCGTGTACGCTACAGGTGAAGACTCGAGTCTCTGGAACAAGAGCGATGTATCCGTGTCTGGTGCTGTTTTCCTGGAGGCGCTTGGCACTATGCTCTTTGTGCTCGTTCAACGAGTCATCCGCCAACCTATCCAACCTACAGGTGTCGTCGCCTTCACCAGTTCAACCTCAGGAGGAACACACGAGAACAATGATCTACCACCGACTCGGATGCCGTCTACCCCGTTGGCTCCGTTCTACGTCGGTGCCGCATTGGCAGTGCTAACGACGATCACGACGCCATTCACGCAGGCGTGTTTGAACCCGGCACGAGACTTCGGACCTCGAGTGGTAGCTGCCATAGCTGGTTGGGGATCTGTTGCACTACCAGGTGATCGTCCTGACTCGTGTTGGGTCTACTTGATCGGACCATTCGTTGGTGCAGTGGCGGGCAGTTTGCTCTACGACTTTGTGATCCATCCGGGATTGCAGACACGTGACGAAGCTGCAGCCGCCTGGATGCGGCACCAACAGATCGAGGGCGAAGCGATTCTGGAGCAGCTCGAAAAGAGTCGAACGCTGTTGAGTGTGACTAGTGGTGGAGGCTTCGAAGCTCTGGTAACGCGAGGTTTACACCACAGTGACTTCCGCGACAGCCCCACGCAGCAAAACTACCGTCTGTCGTCCCCCACTCACCTACACACGTTCGCAGCCTGAGACGATGTACGAAAAAGTGTAGGTAAAAGGCAACTTGTTGCAGCAGTGACAAACTTTTTTCATGTTGAAGGTTTTCGCACTTAGTCGAATGATTACGCTACTATCTGTCGTTTCGTATCCTCGTCCCGCGGGCCGCGACGCGCGTTTGATGTACATGTATCCGCACCGGCTCAATACGGTACAGTAGCAATAACGTTAGCAACTTAACTGGAATTCTTCTTCAGTACAGCCATGCCTCCCGCCGATAAGAAGAAGCATTACGAGCTGGTGGTGCAGGACGACTTCCTCGTGGTACTGCACCCAGTGCACCCGCTGAGTCTGCAGATCCCTCGGTCCTCGTCCACTGACGCGTCGCTTGGGCTCAGTGTAGAGCACGTTGAGGACTTTCAACATGTGCACGGTCGACGCATGGCCTTTGACGCCATCTACGGCGTGTTCTGGTTGCTACGTGGGCCATACTTAGCTGTGGTTACGCAATCCAAGTTGGCAGCTAGAGGTGTTGACGACGCTGAGATCCGTGTGGTGCAGAAGCTCGAACTGCTGCTCATCCCGACGCAGAACCTGCCTACGCTAACACCGCAGCAGGAGCAGGACGAACGCATATACATCGACATGATTACGGACGACATCACTGCCCAGAAGCTGCACTTCGCCAAGGACTTCGACCTCACGCACACGTTGCAACGTACGGAGCAAGAGTTGATACATGACAGAGACTTGGTACACTGATACTGGTTGTTGTGTTCAGGTATTGCGGCGTTCGATGGCAAAGTTGGCAGTATTGCAGAGCGTGCGGACGAGCGCTTCTTCTGGAACAAGTCGCTCTGCTCTGCCTTCATCGGTGTGTAGACACTATGGAGATTTGTGTTGAGGTAATGCCAGACTGATAGTATTTGTTGATATTGTGTTGCCAGAGCAAAAGTTTTTCGAGTGGGTGACGCCCATGGTGCAAGCGCACGTGGAGGTGACGGAGCAACTTAAGGTGAAAGACAAGTCTTTTCGCATCCTGTACATCTCGCGGCGGTCGTGCAAACGCCAAGGAATGCGCTTCACAATGCGTGGCATCGACGACGATGGCAACGTGGCCAACTTTGTCGAGACGGAGCAGATTTGTCTGTTTGAGGACGGCAAACAGACGTCGTTCGTACAGATCCGTGGCTCCATCCCCGTGTTCTGGAGCTCTCCAGTCACGATGAAATACGCGCCTAAGGTGTATCAGGCTGGCGACGTGGAGCGAGATGTGGCAGCCTTCCAGAAACATGCTTACCAGCTCATGTCACTGTATGGCCGAGTGCTGTTCGTGAATCTCATCGACAAGAAGAAGGAACAGCTCAAGCTAGGCGAGGCGATGGCCAAGACCGTGGCTGACGCCGCTACTAAGGACTCACACATCCTGGCGGCTGTACGCCTCGTGTGGTTCGACTTCCACCGCGAGTGCCGCAACATGAAGTGGGGCAATCTCGAGAAGTTGATCAAGCAGGTCGATGACGATTTCCTCGACCACGGGTAAGTTAAAGCATGAATTCAGCACTTGGTGTGGAGTATTTTCATACTCAACTTGACTGCGCTTTGTGTCATTCAGATACTTTTGCAAGAGCGCGGATGGCGCTGTCGTGAACAAGCAGTCGGGTGTTGTGCGCACCAATTGCATGGACAACCTCGACCGCACCAACGTTGTCCAGGTGAGCTCTTCGAAGATACCCGTCCGGCTTCAAAATCCTCTGACTAGCCTCCCATGTGTTGTTTTTCTCGCCAGTCGCTCTTCGGACGACGCAGTTTGATGTTGCAGTTAAACCAGACCGAGGCGCTGCAAGGAAACGTGCTCAACTCACCGTTCGAGGAGTTGGAGCGCACGTTTAAGCGCGTGTGGGGCAACAACGCAGACACGATCAGCCTCTTCTACGCCGGCACGGGTGCGCTCAAGACGGACTTCACCCGCACTGGCAAACGCACCAAGAAAGGTGCGTTGATGGATGGCTACAACTCGTGCATGCGGTACATCAAGAACAACTTCATGGACGGGTACCGGCAGGACGTGCTGGACTTGCTGCTGGGACGCTTCGTAGTCTCGCGCAGCATGCCGTCACCATTCCAGACGCAGGGCGAGACGCTCGAGTCGGTGCTGGCCAAGCTCATGGGGCTCGTGGTTGCTTTCTTTCTCGTGGAGACATACCGCAGCGGCGGTCAGAGCTACATGTTCGAGCGGCTGTTCCGCTCGGTGCTGCTCACGCTCCTCATCTGTGTTGGCGTGTTCAGCGTCCTTGTGAAGAAGGGCAACTCGCTGGGCAAGAAGCTCGTGCGACTGCCGAGTCTGCGCCCGCAGGACGGCTGCATGACCACGTGGAAGCGTTAGGCAGGCAAGCCGGAGCCATCCGCCGACGATTGCTCAGGGAGATGGTTAATTACACGGAAAGCCGAACATGCGCTTCAAATCGGATGAGGCAAGTGCCCTTTCCATGGACACTGATAACCTTGAATACTTAATCGTTTCATGTACAGTTTACTACTGGGTCTTGTAAGTAGCTATGTGGATACCTGTGAGATGTAATGTATTTTAGTGTGTTGAAAATTGGCGTAGTGCATTGTAAGCGGTCGCTTTCTGAAGCGCAACGTCCACCCTTGCATCCAAACAACTCGATTGCCACCGCGGAATCAGAATCGTCACTCCGCTGGACTCAGACTGCCGTCAAGCGACATGCATTCGGGTATGACGGTCTCACCACCGTAGGCTTCGATTGCTGGGTAATGAACGCCGCCGATGGACCCTATTTAACGGATCACCCGCAGCGGTGTTCACGAGCATTTTCCGCGCGTGACTCGATTTCTGTATGGCGGCATAGACATTCGCCACCACCCAAGCAAAGTGCCACTTTACGATTTATTCGACCGAAATAGACGGGCGCAGTGACGCGCATGTATTCAAGCCGATAGGAAGAACGCCGCCAATACGGTGTTGGCAACGTTTGGACGAACTCGCTGCCACCAGCCGGACTGAAGTAGTGCAGGTTGCAGTTTTCGGTTCGCGTCCAAGTCGCCTGCGTCACTCCCGGCCGTTGTAGCGCTTGAAGCGCCTGTCAATTCTTCAATGGCGGACTTTGCCCGGCGAAACGCAAGACTCGTCCTTGCATAGTGAAGCCAAGTCAAAATGGCTCCGGGAGGAATGCGCCACGACAGTCTCTGTTGAAATGCATGCGCTACGATAGTGTTCGCACGGGGATTGGCCGAAAAGCGAATATGGTTGGCAGTGAGTAATCCTGAAGCTGGGTATACTGAACGCAAGATGTAAGCGCATAGACGAGTCGCAATTCTCCCTAGAAACTGCAACATGCAAAGAGACACGAACGACGTTTCGCCAATGAGATTGCAGCCTCGGAAATTAGATCCGCTTCAAGGACATACAAATTCATTTTCATTGGTTTAACCTATGCAATAAAACGCAACAATCAATATCCTGTGACAACGTTACTGAAAATATAAAATATTGCAGGTCACTCTGGGCTTTCTTCACGGCTGCTCATCACCGAATTGGACGCGTTGGGTTCGGCCACTTTGCAATTTACCAGACACCAAGTAAGCCGCCGCAACTTAGCTCAACAGACAACAGCAACCATGCTAGGCCGTACCTCCCTCCGACTATCTAAGGCCGCCGCCCGTTGCATCAACTCGTCCACACCTGCGCGTGTTCTACAGCAGACGCCCGCCACCTCTGGCAGCTCGAGCAAGACAAACATCCCGCAGGTCTCGCAGGGCGAGAAGGCCTGGTGCGACATTTACGGCGTGGACTACGAGAAGCAGATCCAGGAGGCGCTACAAGAGTCGCCTGCAGCCGCCAATGGCGCTGCCAAGAAGGTCAACTACCCCACAGCCAGTTCGCAGTCCGCCGCCAAGGCTCAGAGCAAAGCCGACATCTGGAACGTTGTGTTCGGCGAGAAGAAGTCCTCATGAAGCGCCTGCTCTCTGACTTAAGTGAAGTCTACAGACCATCAACGTATTTCTATATTATCGACCCCTAAGCTATCGTAGCAGTAGTAAACCAGCAGGAGAGTTTAAGCTCTCCGCCGCATCAATACACCATGCTGATTGTCACCCCAACGTCCGCCTTCACCTTCTTCTTCACTCATCCTCCTCGTCGTCTTCGAGTGTGAAGTCATACGCCTTCCACTGGTTCTTAAAGGTCTGCGTGAGTTTCTCCTCTTCAGGCTTGGGCACCACGCAGAACTTCCAGTTGGCACGCCTCGGCATCTCCAGCAAGCACGACGCTGCATGTCGCCCGAACTGCACGTAGTGCTTGCCTTCCACGTGGTGCAGTAGCCGCGTGGTCCCGCCTTCGCCGTCTGGCAGCTCTGCGTACAGGAACGATTTCTGGTCGGTTTGCTGACGCAGCAGCTCCAGTGGCCCTGTAGAAGATGCGGCCTCCTTCTCGCCACTATCTTGCTGCAGCTCGTGGAACTCGACGTGGTATTTCTTGCCCTCCGTCTCGAAGATGCGGCGGGCAGCGCTAGCCTTGTCCTTGGGCACGCCCACAACCTGCAAGTGGCAGTGCGTGGCACCTAGCGTAGCCACGTTGCGGTCAATCACCAGCAGCTCCTTGTCCTGCGAGGCGAAGTAGCGGCGCAGCGCCGCCTTGAAACGCTCCATCTCCAGCCACGTATCCTCACTCAATGCCAGCGTGGACGCCTCGTGTGCAATGGGTACGATGAGCAGGTGGTCTCCGCAGATGGCGCCCTTGGGCATTGCAAGATAGGCCTCCTGACCGATGCTCACGATCAAGTGACGCTCTAATGTCGGGGTCGACAGGCAAAACCAGCACTCGGTGCGATCCTCCACAAGAGGGCGATTATTCCTCCGCTGCTGCTGGTTGTTCTCTCCTGGAAGCAGACCACCCTTGCGTTGACCTTTAAGTGCAAGTTGCTGGTCGTAGAAAAACTGCCCACCAGTTTGGCTTTTTGCAGTGAGCTGTTCAATCTGTTCGGCGGAGAGACCTCCAGTCGCGGCGGGGTCGATCTTCCTCCGCTTAGCGTCGGGTTCTTCCATTCTCGCGGTCGCTTCGTCTAGCATAGCGTGGAGATAGGGGTTCTGCGTCGTGCCTGCGGGGATATCCACATGCTGACGTTCGTCTGCACTCTGCTGGGCGAACGGAACGACCTGCAGCGCATGCAAGTACTTGCGGGTCTTGTCCTTAATCTTGTTCACACCACTGAGACCAATGAGTCGTGTGAGCTGCTTGCGTCCTGTTCCGGTTACTTCACTCACATAAGGAAGCCGCTGGTAGAACACGTCACCACGAGTGCCATCTCCTCCACGACTCGTAATGTGATACTTGGGGTGCACTTGCTGGACAATTTCCCTCACTGTCGAGCTCCCTCGCATTGCCTGCAAGCCGTGAGGAAGTTGCTGCTCCGGTAGCAAGAGCTGGAAACTCGTCGGATACTCAGCTGTAAACAGGAAGTCCAGATCTCCTTGGTCTCCATCAGCTAGAAGTTGTTGCACCAATCCATTCACCTGCATCAAAACACAACATTTAAGTCAGTCAGGTCACTGCACTTGCCACTAAAATCTCACATCACAGCGCACCGAAGCCTTCGAATACGTTAGCAGCGTCCCTTTCTCGTCTTCTTGTCCATGGGTCTCCGTACCCGACACATAAGCGACCTTAAGTCCTGCAATCTGCACCATAAGCCACCAAATAGTCAGTAAACCTCCTCCATTTGCACCAACATTTACCTATCGCTTACTGTTGCAACTCCAGTCCCTGCAAGACAGAAGAATCTCTCGCCAACCTCCACTGGCTCCGAAAGTTGCTCCACAGCACTTAATTTATCGAAAATCTCCGTCTGTTTGGCGTCTTCTTGCCACGAACGCGCCACCTCATGTGCCGGTAGGAAATACGTAGGCAGAGGCGTCTTTTTCCCGCCTCCAGTCAGGTATTCAACGGGTAGAGGGAAGCAGCGACCCACGCACACAAGCGCCTCGAACGGCTTGTCCTTGGCCGCTGCGTTTAACTTGCGTGCACGCTCGAATAGCAGCTCCCAGTGGCCCTGCACGGCACCGCATAGCAACACCTTCATTTCAAAATTTGGTCAATGGACACAAATTTTGAAATTATAGCAGTTAGCAGCATGTTAAGTTACAAAGACCTGATATGATTTGTCAAAAACAATATGCGAGAATGTGACTGAGGATCGTCGTTGACAGAAGGGAGATGCACTGGTTAACTCGAGGCCGGCACACATTATTCGCCGCGATGTGCCGGATTAAGTGATGCATATCGGTGGCACCTGACAGGATATCGTGTCAGCGACGACGAGCGTGACGTGCATGCCAAGACAACAACAACAATCGGTGGCCACTTCATCAGCTAAGAAGCAGGAGATGGTGGATTTGTTCAACCACTAGAAGCAGGAGACGACTAACGAGATTCAGCACCAGAGACAAAATTATAATCAACAGCAACAGCCGATGCAGGAGTTCGAAGAGCAGACTCAGTATCGAGAGGAGCAGGCGTCGCCGTCAGCAGTCAGATTTTGAAGAGATGACTCAGTACCTGGAGGAGCAGGCTCTTCGTCGACAACAGTCTCTCGAGTCGCCAGTTCGCCGGTCGGAGTCTGTCAAAGCTGCGTCAGCCTAATGCGTCTGGGCTGCGCCAGATTCAGCAGCAACACAAGGAGTTAGAGAACTTGCGTCGGCACCGCCAAAAACCACGGGACGACGAGTCACCAAGCAGCGACCAATTTTCAATCGATTCTCAGTCCTCCGTCGCTGACCACGGAGCGGTATCCCCAGCAGCAACGTCAACACCAGCTTGAGCTCGCTGACGAACGGGAAATGCCGACATACAGCTTGCAACTGAACAGCATTGGCACGATCGCGTTGGCCTCAACGCTTCCGACGCGGACTGCGTACTGCAGGACTCACAGCGATGCTTAAGATGGTGAGCATGAACTGATCGACAGCCACGTGAAACTCAAGCAAATACTCCGGGTCTATTTCCAGCCCCAAATCGAGAGCTTGGGCCTGCTTCACTTTTGTGTGGCGGGCTTCTTGAGCCCACCACTGTGCACGTGAGTCCAGCTCGTCGAACAGGACCCCTCCCTACCACTAACAGGAGTTCTTCTTGTTTTTCTGTCTCCACGTCTGAGAACTCGCACATTTCGTTTGGGTTTGCTGAGTCGCAGAAATCGTTTGCCAGGCCTCTTCAAACACCTCATTTTTTTTTTACCATTTACCATGACCCGCAACACGGGAACTTCAACGACCATCACTCCTATTGTGTATTCCAATGGAGCAACCGACGAGGGACAATGGACATGCATGTGCATCAAATTGCTCCGAGCAATACTGCCTGTCGCTTTAGACACTCGTCGTTTGCATTCAGATACGGTTTCTATACGGCAACTACATGAAGTGATTGAACGGGGAAAACAAGTTATCGTTTAATTTGTATTAACAAGTGCAAGAAGTCATGACTACCCGGTGTCTTACGGAGTGTGGCCAATGGACATGTGGAGAAATGTTGCCTGTCGCTTTAAACACTTGTCAGTTTTGCGTTTAGCTACGGTCTCTCATATTCACCTACTCAATTGTCGAGACTTCGGTGTGGTAAGGTGCAACTTCAACATGCAAATTCAAATTCGCGCTAGTTCCTTTTGCCACTGGAGACAAGATTTACCACCATGTAGATAAAGCGACAGGGGCTGACAGTCAGCGGTGTTGATCGAGCTGGTGGTGCTCATCGACGAGTCTTTCATTTTTGAATTAGCGCCAGAAGCCCGGGGCCACCACTACAAGTACCAGGGCGTCCAAAGGAAGCTGAATCGGTTCTGCGAGCTGGCGTTCCTGCGCAAAGAACTCCAGACAACGGCCATCGTCCTACGACCAGTCGGGCTGCTTGGATGGAAGATTGCTGGGATTCATATCCTACGTTGTCTGGCAGACGGGGAGGAGCTTCCAACTCTGAACATCACGTTCTTCTACCGGTGCTGTACCGCATCCTTGGCAGAGACTGAGGACCGAGATCGACTCAAGAAGAACCCCCGGTACCCTGATCTGCACAAGACGTTCGTTTTGTTTTGGGAGCTCATCGAGAAGATTCCAGACCATCAACCGCCGTCACTCCAATATTCAGGCTCCATGATACTCGAAATTGCTACTGTGATGAAGGTGAACACCGAAAACATGCTGGCGCTTCAATTCCGTCGGCGACTGCACCAGTACATCAGGTTTCGATACGCGAAGGCGGGCAAGCTTCAACTCGGCTACAAGGCAGCCAAGAAGCTGGTGGACAGTTGCTACCGAGTAAAAGAAGATTTTGTGGTGGACGCTGAAGGCAACCCGACTACAAGCAAGAAGACGTTGTGGGATGAATGGGATGAACCACGAACATCTGAAGAGCGCGAGCTACGTGACTGGCTGGGGAAAGTGCCGTGGAAAACGACTATCCGAAAGAATCTCGCCTACTTTTTGCAGAAGGTCTACGATATGATCAAGTGGATGGAGAAATTTGTGGAGAAACACCCGAAGACCAAAGGAGCTCGCCTCTATTCGCTCTTGCCGTATTCCAGCTCGTTCGTGCCCTCACATGTTACACTCAACGCATCAACGTTGTACGATCTCTTCTGCCGGATTTACGATGATCCGGAAGCCAAAGCATTTGTGAATGACGTGCTGGGACTGGAGTGCAGAGGCAAAGAGGCTCATGCTGCGTGGATGCTGAATCGAGAAATGGTTTTTCGCAAGGTGTTCCAAGTTGATGAACTGGAGACCAGTACTCGTAAGTTCGCTGGCCAAGTGACGACCGATGGTTATGCGGCTTCGGTGCTACTACAGCGTGAAGTACGTGCCTCACAGCTCTCCGATGACACTCCAGATCCCAAGAAACGAAAGACAAACAGGACCAGAACGGTGGGGGCAAAAGATGCTTTCGACTTGGCTCTCGACAAACTACCTGACGGCTACGCTCCTGACATCATGATTGGCATCGACCCTGGTGTGAGGACGCTGTGCACAGCAGCTTGTACTGGTCACCTTCCAAGTCGGCAACAACGCAGACAGCGAAATCGCCGTCGCAAGCGCAGTAGAAGGAAGAACAAACCTTGTGCCAAGAATCGACACGGTCAGCGAATGGTTAGCATCAGCACAGGGGAATACTGCCATTTGGCCAAGTTCGACAAACATCGCTGGTGGGATATACAAGTGAGGAGGCGAGAGCCCTGGTACGCCGCCGTGATTGCGGCCATGCCATGTTTTAAGACTAGGCTTCAGCGCGTACGTGGAGCGATTCAAGTACTTTGTGGCGCACTTGGGGTTTCTCGTTGCGTTTTCGGCCGAGGTCTCATTTCGGAAGTGGAGATTTTTAACCAAGAGCATGAAGATGAAGGCTATGGCCACTTTGGCTAAGCGCCTTGTGCCAACTCGGAGTGCGCAGGTTTGCATCGCAGCTGGATATTGGAGTTGCCAAACCGGTCTTCGGGGCAATCACAGTGCTCCGGTCAAGGCATTCACGAAAGAACTCCAACGACGAGCAACGGTGCTGCCAATGGACGAATTTCGGACAAGTAAGTTGTGCTCCTGTTGTCACGATCGCCTCCACCAAGCTCGACTGTTCACGAAGGTGAGAGACAAGGAGACCAAGGAGATCAAGATCGTATTGAAGAGGAACAGAAACGTCTTGTGCTGCAAGAGCAGTCGTTGCAAGGCCCACTTCTGGAACCGAGACGTCAATGCCGCGCGAAACATTCTGGACCTTCTCAAGTGCAAGCTGTTGGGGCTGGGGAGGCTAGCAGCTTTCGAGCGGTGATGATCCGGGGAAAAATTGTGAGTGAAAAGGACGTTGCCTGCACTCGAAGTGTATTGTCGGGCACACGGGGATCATATGCACTCACACGGTGTGGAGGAGCAATGCTCCGATGACACAAGTAAACCGTTACAAGATACGTAGCTAGTAGTAGTGGACTACAGTAGCTGGCTATGTATTAAATTCGCGCAGCGCGCGCTGCAGATCCTCCAGACTCATATAATACAAATATATAGGTTTTAAGATGGCATTGATGCAAAGCTGGAGTGACGGACGCGAGGACCCTCTCGAGGACATTTCGTCTGCGCTCTTGGCCGCTAGCGCCTCGGGTGACGAACATCGTGTAGCTAATCTACTGGAACAGGGCGCTGTGGTCGACATGGTGCTGGCCAATCGCTTCTTCGGGGAGACACCGTGTGAACAGGCGCTGGAACATGGTCACGTGGGGGTCGCGGAGCTGCTACTGGCCGCCGTGTTGAGAAATCCACGATGGGTTGAGCAGATCTCCGAGTTATTTTGGAGAAGGTTATTGGCAGCGGCACTGCGCAGTCGTCAACTGTCGGTGTTGGGCTTCGTGTTGAGTTACGAACCGGACTTGAACTCGGACGTGCGTCACAGTGAGAAGCCGCTGTTCGACGCCGCACGCGCCGATGAGGCGGAGATGCTGAAGATTCTATTGGCTCATGGAGCTGATGCATCGGGTACAGATCCTGTGGGTAGCACGTTGCTGCATATTGCAGTGAAATACAATGCTATGAATGTTTTGGAAGTGCTCAAGACTTCCAGTGTGAAGGGAGATGTCAACGCTTCCGACTCACTGGGTAATACGGCGCTGCATTATGCGGCGGACTGTGCGCAGCTTGAGGTGTCGAGAGTGCTGTTTGATATAGGTGCAGATGCGAATCTACGCAATAGGAGACTGACTGCACCGCTGCACATGGCGGTGAGCAAGGCGAGACTCGGGATGGCTAAGTTGCTACTTGAAGAAGGACTGGCTGATGTCAATGCGACGGATTATCAGGATAATACGGCATTGCTGCTGCTTGCTGCGATGGCAACGTCGGATATGGACGAGTATATCAGCGACAGCGAAGAGGAAGAGGAGGAGTCCGTGCAGTTGCAATTGGCCAGGTTGCTGATCGAACATGGCGCCGACGTGAACGCGGCGAACACGGCCGCTGCCACACCACTTCATCATGCGATGCGTCGCTACGATCTTGATCTACTGGACATACTGCTTGAAAGTGGTGCAGACGTCAACCAACGCAACCGCTTCGGTGATACACCTTTGCATCAAGTTGCACGTCTAGCGCTGCCCGCGATGATATGGCAGAAATTGTTGGCGCACGGTGCCGACTTGACCGCTGAAGATAGAGGCGGCCAAACGCCCGTGGAAGTCATCCCAGATAACGTGCTGCGAGCTTCTGTCGCCGAGGTCGTGGCAAAATTGACAGATGAGAAGTGAGCGCTTCATTTTCAACAAGAGTGTCTGCTAACAATTGACGACTACATGTATTCGACCTGCTACATTTTCCTACTCAATGTTGCTTAAAAAATGTTTACCTTGAATGCCACGCAGTTGAATGAACCATTCAGAATGGCGAAATAGCTGAACAAGAACTCCCTGCATCCTGCGATACTCCTATCGGAAAAATGGCAATGAAATCCCACATGGAATATGTCGGATACTGCGGGCCTGGGTCGGCAATGGCATGGAGTAGCGTTGTCACCGCCACACGAGCGATGAGAATATCCATCAACAGGATCCTTAGGTTAGGCAGTGGACCTGGCGGCACTTTATTCACGAACGCGGCGCTACGAAGCAGAATCATGTAGTGGTCATGTTGGCACAAAGCAGTGTTGCTCAAGTGAACAGGAAGTGGAAGTTTTTGCCATCCATAATAAAATTTACAGTATGCATGTTAAACGACCTGCGCCAGCAATAATGCCCATACGAAAAAGCTGTTATGAGTGAGAGCTTCATTGCCATTGCAATACTGTCACTGGAAAAGTTATTCTCCGCCCTCTTTTGCAGCTGATCCCGAACCAGCCAATCACGCTTCAGCATTGGACTGATTTCCCTGCACAACTCACTCTGTCGTCGGCACCACGTACACCGGAACGCAGTGGAGTCCTCGCCTCACCATGAGCATCCACGGCTGGAGCATCGAGGTGCATACGCTATAAGTATCTATCGTTATTATCCTATTGTAACTTATCATTTGATCCCATTGACCAGGACGTTTATGAGACCGTGAGAGGCTTCGGCTTTCGCGGTCGGTGCCTCACTCTACTGCTCGCCATGGTACACTTCCTGTTCGTATTAGCCATCCCCAGTGAGAAAACAACTGAGTATTATTGCATTGGTTGCAAAGGTTATTGACTCTTATCATGGTAGTTTTGTGCTGTCTTAAGGTGGACGATTCGATTTCGACTTCTTGGACACTCGTGTTCATTCCGTTGTGGGTACTGGACGTCATTTACTATGGGAGTTCACTGTTCTCGCTCATCTTCTTAGATGGCAAAATGTATAAATTCTGCAAAGAGTTGTTGCTCTTGGTGGTGCAAGTGTTTATCGTGATGAAGTTGGATGGAGAAGTTGACTGGAGTCTTGTCACGGTGTTGACGCCGTACTTTTCATGCGAGGTTCTCAACTTGCTTGAGACGGTGGCTGGTGGTGTGTTGGGCCATCAGATGCTTGTGAACGACAGTGTTGGTGCTGGTGTCTCGGAGACGGAGGGCATTGAAGCGGAACGTCAGCTATTGGTGAAGGCTGTAGCACGTAAAACGGGGTTGGCACTACTGCGAATTGCTCAGATGTTGCTGATCGGGATGAAGGTGGATGGTAGTTTGGAGGGGAGTAGCTGGTGGCGTGTGATGACTCCTGTGTGGATATTGGTGGCCTACCTCTTCTGGTACCCGATCAAGAAGTACATCAACTCGGCGTCCTCGCATCGACTGTTGGATGCCGTGTTCACCGCCGGTGTCATCTTTATGCTGTTCGCGCCGTTCTTCCTGCTGACAGATCGATTGGAAGGGAAGAGAATGTCGAGTTTTGACATTATCATGCCGTGGATGCTACTGGTACGACTGGCTTACTTTGTAGTTTGCACTTCATCCCACCTGATGTGCTTACGTACGAACTGCTTGTATTTGTTGCTGTAGATTGGAGTCTCGTTCCTCTTCTTGTTTTGTGCAATCTCTTTGGCAGGATCGGAGCGGCTTATTCAAAGTGGTGTTCAGCCCACGCGTCGACACGCCCAGAGTCCTCCATACCGTCAAGATTACCTTGCCGTCGACATGGACTAGATTGCCACATATCGATGCAATTCATCAATGAGGAGTGCGGCATTGACTTCGATTATAGACTCCGATGCAAGTGATTAAACACAGCGTTCAAGGCCGAATCTTTCATTTTTGCGCTTGAGCAGCTACTAACGTTCCTTCGGCTATCAACGCAGACATCTCATATCAACTGCCAGTGGATTTATCCACCTCTTACAGCGGCAAATAAAATATGGGGTGCAACGCGGTGGCGCTCTGGTTGGACTTGCACATTTGTGCGATCTCCTGCTCCACCTTCTCAGCCTGCGCATACCTCTTCGCGGCGCCGGCCTCACGCTTGTCCCAGTTGGTCAGCAGATCGCCGTAAGCACGCAGCACACGCGCAAACTCGACACGATCCGTAGCGGACAACTTGGCTTCGCGCTCGAACGACTCCACCACAGTAACAAACAGACCCTCGCTCGTTACAGCCTGGCCCATGACGTGGCTACCCCGCGCGATCTGACCAAGCACACGGGTCATCGCTAGCGCGCTACCTCCAGCGCCAGTCTGTTCAGCTTGCAGCGTGCTCAAGGCCTTGCCGAGCCACTCCATAGCCTCCTCCGGCTTGTTCTTGCGCAACAGCAACTCGCCGAGATTGGTCTCAACCCAGGCTCCGAACGGGGCGTTCGGTCCCGAAGCTAGCAAGGCGTCCTTGTCATCTTCAGCCGCCGTCTTCTCCACCCACGCCAGTGCTTCCTTGTACAAGACCTCAGCCTGGTTCAAACTCACCAGCTGCGCGTCGGTCGGAGACGCCTTGGGGTCTTTCTGCAGTGCGCGCGTGCTAGATACCGACAATGACGCGTACTGCGCCAGCAAGTACGGAATTTCACGTCCTAGCTGCACTTCACTGGCCTTCAAGTCACTTGCTTCTTCGTATTTCAATACCACATCTTTCTTCTCTCTGAGTGTCTCCACTGTTTGGACAAATAGCGGGTCTTCCACGGCCTTTTGCAGTTGTTCAGCTCCACCACTAAGTTCCGTTCCAATGAGCTCGTACAATGTCCACTTGAGCGGCACCGTCTCGTCCTTGGGGAATAACTTGGCGAACTCCTCCTTCTGACACCAAGCTTCCGCCTCCTTGGGCAGATTGGCTCTCAACAGCAGACGCAACATGCGCTCGTGCTCCGCCACAGGCCACTGCATCACGTCACCGCGTTCCTGCATCACCTTCCTGGCCTCAGCCACGTCGCCCTTCATGAAGAGTGTAGCCACCAAGTGACGTAACGCCGCCTGTAGATACACGCTCTGGAAGCCCATGGCAGAGCGACAGATCTCCACTGTGCGCTGGAGCTTGGGCAGAGCCTTCTCGGCGCGTTTGTAGTTCGGCAGCAGCCGTGCCTCATCTCCGCCTTGGCCCAGCAGAACCTGTGCTGCTTCTTGGAACTCTGGTAGCGAATTGAGCAGCTCACGCTCCGCCTGTGTCTCTTCAGGGGCTAAAGGCAAACTGCCGATGCCAACCGAGGGGTCGGCGAAGACGTGACGTGGCGGGGCCGCTGAAGCGAATCGAGAGCTGCAACTTGCATGACGAGAGAGAAGGGATACAGAGCTACGAGATGAACTGCTGTGTGAGAGCAGAGGACGCGCATAGCGTCCAGGAGATAATAGTGAACGCAGAGGAAGAGGCATATCGTCGACACTTGTGGGCCTCTTGGTAAATGACAATGATCAAGATGAGTGACTGATAGATAAACCTTTGAAAAACGATATCTAAAGTGAGAGGTAGTAGCTGATGAGACAGACAACACGTTGAAGTGAACGGTAATGCGTTGGCTCATACATGGAAGTGACTAACGTTGGTATATTGCACGAAGAGGTTTACTGGTCCGAGGTCGATCCGTCTTCTGCTGCTGCGGCCTCTTCGCGCGCGCGTTTCTTCTGCTTCCAGAGCTGCGCGGCCTGCAGCAACTTGAGGTGCGACTGGGCCTGCTCGTCGTCTGGGAAAATGTAGTCCGTGTACTCCTCGAGACCCAGCTCCGTCTGCACGTAAGGATAGCACAACAAAGGTTAGAATCACATGCACAAGTCAACGGACATAGAAACTTGTAACGTACCCCGTCCTGTGCGTACGCCATGCGCTGCTTGGTGACCTTGCGAGGCAGCATGTCGCTGACCTTTTGGATCATCTTGGCGTCGCCGCCCTTCTTCTCCATCTCCAGCCACGTCTCCATGCACAACACACGGTCCTCCTTGAGTTCCTCGCCGCTCTGCTCCTTCATATACCGCAGCGCACGCTCAAAGATGTCACACGCTGCCTCCAGGTTCTCACCTTGAATATCCTTGTCTTCAGGTGACGAGGCCTCAAACTGAGCGAAACTGATCCAGACCTTGACGTGCTTGGTGCGCTCCAGCAGCCGCTCGTACAGTGCACGTGTGTTCTCGCGCTCGTCATTCTCAATCTCGAAATCGATGTAGTGCTTCCAGATCATCTCGGGCATGTCCAGCACAGGCTGCTTAATAGCCAGCTCGTAGATGGCGCGTGCACGCTCGACCTCGCCCACCTGCCTCTCGAGCATTGCGTACTTTTGCCATGTCTCGCAGTTTTGCGAGTCGAACTCGAGGAAGCGCATGTAAATCTTGCGGCAGCGATCAATCTCGCCCATCATGAGCTCCAGTTCGATGTAGCTAGTGAAAAGTTTCTTCTTCGGGCAGCGACCCAGCGCTTCACCTAGCGTGATTCGCGCGCCCTGCACGTCGCGTTGACGGATCAGGAACTTGGCGTAGAGTATCCAGATCTTGGCGAATGTGAACTTATCGTGGGGAATCAGCTTCAGACACGTCTTGTACACCTGTTTGCAGCGCTCTGACGAACTACCGCTGTCGTCGTTGTCACCAGCCAGCAGCTCCTCGAACAACGCGTATTTAATCCAAAGGTAGATATACCGGCGCCAGTACTTCTTCTCAGCAATAGGCGGCACGTTGGCGATGGCGCGTTCATACACTTCACGCATGAGACCAAAGGACTGCGAGCCAGCAGCCTCGTTCTCCTCGAGTTTAATGTATTCAAGCCACGAGTCATAGTCCAGTGCGTTGGCGCCCACCTGCTGTTCGTAGACAACACGCCGCTTGGCGATCACCACCTCCTCAATCCTGTCCTTGTCACCGTGTTGCTTTTCAAACGTAATGAAGGCACTGTAAAGCTCCGGCGCCTCCTCCTTCGGCAGCGTATCCAATGCGTACTTGAACACTGCTCTAGCTCGTTCCAGCTCGCGACATCTCTCTTCAAAGAGCGCAAACGCGAGATAAATCTGTTCCGTCTTCTCATCACTTCTTAACTCTTCCAGTGCTCGTTCGTACACTTTTCTAGCCAATGCAAGCTGCTTCTGAGACCGCTCTTCCCACTTGGCGTACTTAATGTAAGCCTTTTCTCCTGGATGACACATGACGTAGCGTTCGTACAGAGTTCTGGCTCGTGGAATATGCTTAGCTCGCATCTCCAGCTTGATGTACGAGTACCAGGCCTGATCTGCAGGTTGCCACTCCATCCAACGCTCGAAGACACGACGCGCACCATTGAGATTACCCAGCATCTCCTCCATAAAGGCATATTTGTACCAGAACTGCGCTACCCGAGGCAGCAACGTCACTGCACGGTTCCAGACATTACGTGCGTGGTTGACGAACTTGTGACGCATCTCCATCTCCGCGTACTTAAGCCAAATGGTTGTGGCCTTGTAGTCCACGTCCAGAGCGCGCTCGAAGACGCTACGAGCGCGTGCGAACTCCTCCTGACTTTCCTCCCAAGTGGCATATTTCATCCATGTGCCTATATGATGGCGTTGGCGGCGTAGTTCGTCTTCGAAGGCTTTGCGCTTGCCCATACGGTACTCGGCTAACTCAGCGGCATCGGTGATGCGGCGGCGCGGCGGCTGCGCGAGTTCCTCCTTGCGTTGGTTGGCCTCGAGAAGGATCTGCTCCGCTGTGATCTGGATGGGCGCCGGCGCGCGGTTCTTCACCACACTCTTCTTCATCATGGCGGCGAGCTGGAGGCGGAGACCGGTGGGGGTGGAGTGGCTTGGAAGTGTTATCTTCACGAACGAAGTACGTACACTATGGCTTCTCTAAAGTACGTTAGCAGCGAACTTAGTGTTCAACGGACTTAGATGAAGCCGTACTTTAGAGGGTATAGTGTAGACGACATGGTGTGTCACACACGAGTTGAAGTGATTGAAGTGTATTGCTGGCACTGCAAGCCTTGATGACGGACTTGACGGATTTGCTGCCGCTGCCAGCGAGCATGAGCGCAGCTGTGCCCCAGCGCAGCGCTTGCTGTGTTCATCATCAGCGGCTCGGCTGAACTTCAGCCTGAAGGAGTGTCCCACACAGCCTCGGGTTGCAGAGGCATCGCTTGACTGCAAGGCACCCGTGCCGATCTATCGTTGCGAGATCCATTTTTACTGCCCGATCTACTAGCGCTGGGGCTCACACTGTGAATCACAGCCCTCCCTAAAAGCGAGCATAGGGAGGGTGGTCATCCTGTCCAGCTCGGCGCCAATACATTTAGCAAAATGCAACAAAACCGTAATAGAGCTAAGCGTTTGACTTCTGGCCCCGTTTACGCCAAGGCGGCTGGTAAGATATGGTGTGCACCACATTTAACCTCGTCCATATTGTCATGTTTAATCATTTACTGTTATTTGAAGCGTTTTCGGAGGTTATTTGTCCATATTCAGCCTATTTTGTGGCGCGATGTGCAGGACAGATCGTCAGGCGGAAAGTGGCCACGATCTGTTGGGACATGCCACCCCTGCCGCACTTTATACCCAAGCGTCTACCTCCTGGAATACCGAATACTCCGTGTCTGACATGATGATAAAATTCACTCTGTCTGTGTCTGTAGAACCTTTATAATCACATAGATTGCGAAACGCCATGCGTTGGACTTTTGGTTCACGCGTTATCGAAAGGAATTGCTCTGCACAGCATCATGTTCACTTCTTGGACACTGCCGTCACCAAGGACGCCTCGTGTGTACATTTTGCATTGTTGCGTCCTTCCGTTAAGTTATATTCGGCCATGCAGATGCCTCGGATAGCAGTCGTGCTGCTAAGTCTGGGGACGGTACAGGGCAGTAGCGACATCTTGCAACAGAAGCTTTGGGGGCTCTCATCGGGACTCGCCTACTACGTGCAGGTGAACATTGGGTCGCCACTGTACTCGTCCAGCTCGGGTTCTTCCAGTTCGGACTCATTCAACCTTCTGCTGGACACTGGATCGGCCAATACGGCGGTGGTCACAGCGGAATGCTGTTCGCTCACCAATGAGAACCTCTACTCATGCTCAGACTCAAGCACCTGTGTAGACCAAGGCACAAGTGTTAGCGTCAATTACGTCAGCGGGTCATGGAGTGGAGAAGTGGTGGAGGACACTTTTTCCGGACAAGGACTTGGCACAGTTGAGAGTATGCCTTTTGCTGAGATTACGTCGGAGGACAGCTTTATTTCCACGGGGTATGATGGTATCATTGGACTGGGTTACAAAGCTATTGCGTCACCTTCAAGTGACCCACCCACACCATATTTTGACACTGTTAAGAGTGCCGATGGACTTGACAATGTCTTCAGTCTGCAGATGTGTGGCGCGTTGCAAGCACTGAGTCTCAGTAACGTGTCGATCGAAGATGATTCGTATTTGTATGCTGGGGAATTTCTACTTGGAGGAACGGAAGGACCTAATGGAGAGAGTTACCACAGGGGAGATATTGTTTACACTCCATTGGTGCAGGAGAAATACTACAATGTCATTGTCACGGATATCGGAGTGAACGGAGAGAGTTTGGGACTTGATTGTGAGACGATTAACTCACCAAGATCGATTATTGACTCGGGTACCAGTAACATAGCGTTCCCGTCCAGTGTATACAGCGCAGTGATTTCGGAGCTAAAATCTCAAGTGGAAAAAGTCACGTCGGAAATAAGCTTCGACGACGACACAACGTGCTGCTCGAGTGAGTGCGACCCGACAAACTCCGATTCGATCATCTACTCGCTGCCTGGATTGACGATTTCACTTGCAGTTGACGACGAGAAATCGCAGCAAATGACTATCACCATTCCGGCTGAATACATTTGGCGGCCGATTGTGGTGTCCACAGGTCAAGGGGAATCTGCGTGCCGTGTATTCGGTATCTCTGAAGGCGATTTTACCTTGCTCGGCGACGTGTTCATGGATGGATTGTTCACGGTGCATGACCGTGAAAATGAACGTGTGGGACTCGCAGTGGCAGACAACTGCCCCAATGGAGTTACGTCTAGCAAGAACGTCACGGTGGAGGCAATCAGCGCCGAAGATTCGTTCTGCGATTGCGTTGGCTCCTCGGACCGCAAGAGCAGCCTGATCAGTAGTTACGTGCCATTCTCGGGAAAACCCTGCTTCTTCTGGCAGTGGTGGATGTACGTGGTTATTGTGGCTATTGTCATCATCATCCTGATGGGAGTCGCGTACGGATACTTCTGGTGGAAACGCCGCAAACTAATGCGTCAGCTTGAGGCGCTCCAGAACCAGAATCAACCGCGGGTGCAACGTAGCTTGTTCACAAATGACCGCCTTGATCGCAACCTGCTCCAGACTCCAACGCAGCCAAGCTCCGTGTACATTGTGGATGCCTTCACACCTCCTCAGACTTCGGTTCCAATTATGAACGGTGGAGCACCCGCTACAACGGGATACATGTTAGCATCGTCGCCTTCAGTTCGATTCAATCCGAATACAACCGGAGCTCCTGCCGCTTCTGTACCAGGTCGAAAGAGGTAAAGCGTGAGCTTCAGCAGCAGCATAGACAACAAGTCCTACAGTACCATATAATTTTAACAACGAAAATCAAGACTAACGTATTCAAGTTTTCACATCCTGGAGATCAATTCACTTTGGCGCGATTTAATCGATTTTCTCGAATACGCAAACTAAAAAATCGATCTAACGTTACCCAAACTTCTCATGCAACAACTCAACAGTAATGAAATTCGTCTGTTGGTCTTAAGCTCGCAACATTTTCTTGCGGGACTCGTATACACCACACCGCGTGGCGTAGTCCGTCAACTCCGTGCGTACATTCAGTTGAATCGCCTCGAAATCGATTGTACAGTCCGGTAGATCACTATCGATGGCGTCCTGTAGCACTCCCGTGCACGTCGGGTTGGCGCAAATGGCTGGCATTTGCTCTTCCGTGGGTTTGCCGCTGAATGGGTAGATGGTGTATCCCGTGTCATCAGCGCACGTTTTGGCATCAGAGAGCAGCGGAAGCAACTTGAAGACGAGTGTCATGGTAGCGCAGGTTTCGGCTTGGATGAGTGTGGGTGCGGAGATTGCAACAATGGCGGTGGCAGCAGCGACGGCGATAGTAGAGGTCTTCATGCTGGTGGATTGGGTGAACTTGGGTGGTTGTTTCTTGGTTTTGGTGTTCGCTGGTTATGAGGCAAATTGCAAAGTGTGTGAGGTTGGGAATGGAACGAAGAACTTTGATAGAAGGTAAAGTGAAATAGTACTCTCTTGCTCACACTAAAATGTTTCTGGAGTGTCGTGACGCTTTCAGATCTAAGGATTTCGTGGAGCTGGGTAGGCTTTCTGGTTAAATTTTCAACGCAGATCTACCTGTACCAACATGAGCGCACAACCCTTAACTTCATAAATATTCCATTGGCTTGGAGCAGGATCTGATGTTCAGATTCTCAAATTCAGAATCGAGAACAGCCTGTTCTCGACATAAAGCTTGCTTCACCCGGCGTGGCGATCAAGTGAAGAACACGACAAGTTGAAGGATCCGCAACGTCAAAGTCTTTTCTCTAGCTGATAACCGCATGGGCACGAAATTATTGATGCGCTTCGAGGAAACACGAAGGCTTTGAACAACAACCAATACTGAAGCTTTGTTCGTCGGCGACCTTCAAATTTCTGAGCTTGCAATGTAAGAAAACCACCCGTGGGCCTGTTGGACAAATTTACGGATCGAAGGGCAATGGAAACAATCGGTCAAACGCGAAATTATTAAAAAAAATCAGAGATATTTGTCGACACTTAAGCCCCCGTGGCGCTAACGAAGTGACGAGGTCGAGAGGTTTCTGTACATCAATTTTACTTTGAGCAGAACCCAATTTTTCGCTGTGCACAGAGCTTGCGAGCATCTCCAAATACAATACATGTACTAAACCGCAGCAAGATAAGCTCTTAGAACGGATGAATGACACTACCAAAATATGTGTGGATACTTTCAGTATTATCGGATCAAAAGCAAAATAGTTTTCCTTATCCACACCAACTCCACGCACTTGCCAAACACGCCGAAGCGTAGCCAACTTCTAGCATTACCACCACCATCCCCACGTGTTTTCTCAGTCTCTCCGTGAGATGAGGGCTTCAACCTTCAAGCTCTTTGGGAAACAGTGTTTTCGGTTTTCAAAACACAAACGACCACCGCAATGCATCTTCAACAAAAAAATTAATCAGACGAGAACTCAATCACATCAACCTGTAATTTTTTCTCTGCGATTGGTAAAATGCAAACCTATGACAGCACTACAAGAACACAGAAAGTTACGAACGCAAGCACACGTTCACATGACAAAATCTAACTCAATCAACTACATTTTCCAATTTGCCTCATAACCAGCAAACACCAAACCAAGAAACAACCACCCAAGTTCATCCAATCCACCAGCATGAAGACCTCTACTATCGCCGTCGCTGCTGCCACCGCCATTGTTGCAATCTCCGCACCCACACTCATCCAAGCCGAAACCTGCGCTACCATGACACTCGTCTTCAAGTTGCTTCCGCTGCTCTCTGATGCCAAAACGTGCGCTGATGACACGGGATACACCATCTACCCATTCAGCGGCAAACCCACGGAAGAGCAAATGCCAGCCATTTGCGCCAACCCGACGTGCACGGGAGTGCTACAGGACGCCATCGATAGTGATCTACCGGACTGTACAATCGATTTCGAGGCGATTCAACTGAATGTACGCACGGAGTTGACGGACTACGCCACGCGGTGTGGTGTATACGAGTCCCGCAAGAAAATGTTGCGAGCTTAACCACCGAATAGATAAGTGTATGTGAAACAGAGTACATTAGTTCAACATTCACAACAGCGTTAAAAGTTAGCACCTCATTCCTTGGACTGCAAATTCTAAACGCTCCCTATGCAGGCAATGTACACTACGACACGATTTTGGTGTCCTTCGATGGTGGTAGGATGACGGTCTGCATTGAATGGGCAGGCATTGTCAGCGTGAACGTGTTCGAGTCGGTCTGCTGCACGGTAAAGGTAACTTCGTCGCTATCGCGAATCAGGAACTGTATCACAATTTGGTTGTTCGGAGTCACGAATGCGCAACGATGGAAAACATCCAGCGTCTCGGTCTTCGGGAACTCGATGCGCTTTGATCCCGGTGGCACAAATTTGGAGAAGTGGCCCATGGTGTAGAACATCGGTTGTTTGTAAAACTCAGCACCGTTCTGCACATCGACGAGAATTGGCGCGTCCACCATATTCTTCGCCCAGTTCGGGCCACCATCCGTGTCCAGGACAAATTCCAGTCGATCCAACCAGCAGCGTTGTTGTTACTGCTCTCAATGATGTCACACGCGTAGTTTTGCGTTCGCTTCCAGGATTTGTCGGGGTCGTCCAGCGTAGGACCTTTGCCGGTACCAACAAGTTTCGGCAGATATCCTGAACACGCTTCCGTTCCGAGCATGAACTTGTCAGGGTATGTCTCTGAGAATTCAAGCAGATTCTTGAAATTGCCAGCACCCGGCAGGATAAAGTCAATGTTCTGGTACCAATGGAAAGCAAGTCCACTCACGTATTTCTTGGACTCTGGGTCGTCAAACGGCGCTGCACGATCCATGAAGCATGGCTTCTGGTCATCATTTGCCATGATTTCCAGCTTGGGATGGTTCTTCGTCATCAAAGGACCAAGGTTTAGCTTAATGAAATCTCTCTCTTCTTCTGCAGTCATACGCAGTGTCTCCCACTGGGAAACAGCAAGAGGAGGCTTCTCAGGCTCATTCTGGACAATCATGGCCCAAACTTGATCCCTTCCTCCTTGTAGAAGTCGAAAAACTTGGAGTAGTAAAGTGCCAGAGCAGCCCAGTACTTTCACCGGGTCCTCCTTTGATCTGGCAATCGATGACTGAGTTTCCTCTTGTCATCCAAAGTGGAGGTGCCCACGAAGACGCAAACAACTTCAACTCAGTCATCTTGAGAGTTCGATGAATTAGATCAATCTTGCTGGAGTTCGGTGCCTTGTCGGAAGCGATCGTGAAGTTGGTCATCTCGAACTCATCCACCTTGTCGTTGTACGTGTAAGTTCTCGTAGAAAAATCATTGGAGCCGATGGGCACTCGAGCCATGTTGTATTGCAGACCCGACTCGGAAAAACACAGGTTCAGAGCCAAGTCCTGCAGTTTGGGCGACAGTTTGTACAGGTTGATGGCCGCCGCGTCCGTGAAGGCGCCACCGAAGCCTAACATGGTCTGATACTGCGTCTCCCCCTCGATGGAGAAGGTCGGTTCGTCATTAGCGGACTCGTTGATATATATCACTGTGTACGTCAAGCGTTCGCCACCCTTGGACGTCGTGTAGACACCCGCTTGGCCCTCCGTGAGCTTTGTGTAGTCGCTGACACTGCGACTCATTGCAGACACAAACACCTTCCAATACATCTTGGTAAAGTGAAGACCAACTGGAGCATGCCGCCGAGGTTTCGTCCAGTGCAAGCAGCAAACTTACCGTGAAGATAAGTTGGCGCACCACTCCCTTCATCGTATAACTGCAAATTCCAAACTAAAGGCCAGTCCCTCGAGAGTACGTGATCTGCTAGTGTCAGTGTTCACCACCCCTTGCGAGCCAGAAAGCACTACGAGATCTGTCGTCCACAAGGTGTTGTCAATACTACTGTATCGAAGTCGGTGGAGTTTCATCAGCTCGAAGAAATCGGGAAGTAAGGATAGTGCTTTCGATGGGAACGGCCTGGCGCAATCGATTCATTCACCAAATCGGCGATGTCGAACAGCGCAAGGTACTGTACAGGGCACACAAGTGGCATCGACATTGTTAGTTTTGGGGATGCATTGTCGACAGTGATCAGAGCTCGCGTTACTCGTCGCGACGACACCTTTTAACTTTGTGCATGAAATTAACCAACCGATGAAGATTGCAAACTTTGGTGACTGCTCAAGTTGTGCTCAGCGGGGTGCTAGTCTCTTTGTAAAAAACATCATCATTCTCGTACATCAATTCTAAGCGGAGAGTTCGTTAACGTCGATAACCTCGCAACCTGCGAGCATGAGCTCGATGCTTTCGTGAATGTTGTACGCGGAGCCGTTAATTGTCAATTCGCAGTCGGGCATGTCGGAGTCCCTAGCTTCCTCCAGCATCTTGTTGCAAGCTTTGCTCTTGCACATGGCCTTAGTTTCTTCGAGCACCGGCATACCAGTGAACGGGTAGAGCTTGTAACCCGAGTCGGCGGCGCACAGATTCGACTGAGACTCCAGCGGGAGCAGCGCGAAACTCAGCGTAGTGGACGCACATTCCTCCGCGCTGACAAGGGAACCGAACACGACGGCGACGAATGCTACAGTCTTCATATCGGGTTCGGAACGTGGAGTCTGCGGTGCTAATGCTCAAATGCTTGCGGTTTACGATGTCGGAACGGCATTAATCTGCGCGTGGAAGTTCCATCACCCCATCCAAAAGATAAACCATTTGGAATTTGCGCACTGAATACGTATCCTAAAGCAGTACACTCAACTGCCGATTACTTGAAAATTGTAAGCCGTAGTCTGACTACTAAGGACTTTAGTTCAGATTGAAGTCAATTTTACTGTGTTTGGTTATGGTCTCACATCGACGGATCTCGCAATGATGATCGCTTTGACTTGAATCTTCAAACGTCACCAACAGCAAGACGAACAGGAAAATCCATTGAGTTGCATTGATAAGGAAGATAAACGCATTGCTACAACTCAAAAGTTGGAATTTACTTGCGCGTCACGCCGCAGGTGGTCGCGTAGAGCGTGATCTCGTCCTTGATGTTGTACGCGACGCCATTGTAGGTCACGGTGCAGTCCGGCAGGTCGAGCGCAGCGGCTTCTGTCAGCACTTTGGTGCACGCGGTATCGGCGCAGATGAGCTTGAGTTCCTCGGCCGTGGGTAGTCCGGTGAACGGGTAGAGCGTGTATCCCGTGTTGGATGCGCAAGTGTTCGCGTCGGTCAGCAGCGGTAGGAACGTCACGACCAGCGTGAGCGTAGAGCATTCAGCGGCGGCAACTTGGGTGGGGGCGGTGATAGCGGCAAGGGCCGTAGCAGCAACAGTGACGAAAGCTCCGGTCTTCATCTTGAGGGGTGGTGGAGTGGTGGCTTGAGGAATAGGAAGCGAATCGCAGAATGAAAGTTTCTGTTCACCCGGTATCATGATAGGAACACGATGTTGAACACCAACACCGGCAGGGTTCGAGTGATTTTGACGTGCTTCTGGTCGGGTTGATCAAGATGAATTCGGGCAGGAAATGGTGTGACTGTTTGGTGGTTGAAGAGCTGCTACTAGCGAGCTGTCAGCTTCCTGCAAGCTGGTCTGCTGCGTTGCTGTGGTACTGCACAGTCAAGGGGCTGACCACGATGGTCGCTAACATGATTCTCGACATATCCTGAATGAACTCGTCTAGTTTATCAGCGGGAGGCAAATTGCCTCAGGCAATTGCTGGTGTTGGAAAACGAAGCTCATTGCTTGACCGGCTGATGGGAGAAGTGCAACGGCCAGTCACGCTTTCACCAAATTGGCCCAGATGAAGCTGATGAAGTGAATGCGAGCTTCAAGTTTACAGCTGAAAGTATCCCTGGTTTAGCAGTGCTGGATTAGTCTTGGCGTAGATTGGTCTAAAGCTGATGCTTCCAAAACATTCAAAGGCAACACCGGGAGGCTACACTATACCTCACGCGAGCACCAGAAAGCGAGAACTATTTATTGCCTGGTCAGTATCAATGGATTCAACATGGACCTTGTTGATTTTTGCCGTCGGGTGACGTCCTTATAAGATTCCTTAGTTCATAGGCGCATTCAATACTACATGACTGCGTAGGGCGCTAGCGTGTCGACCGGATAAGTGGAAGCCAAGTTGTTGTCACCTTGGCCTCTTCGTCCATGCTGAGCACGGGGTTCATTGTAGTGACACTTGAGTTCGAGATGGAGTTGCGAAATGACGCAGAAGCAGCAGAAGAAGCTTGAAAAGAAGTCGTAGAAGTGCGAGCCTTGGATGCCGAGACTGTGACGAGTCTGCATCCGAAGTTTCCAAACTCCAAACAGGAACGTCATTAGAAACATCGCTGCAAAGGCTTCCCACATGATCAATCCAGAGCTGACACGGTGAGTTGGCGGCGGTGATGTAGATCCTCCTACTACTGGCCCCACAGGATGATCAACAGGTTCATCGGAATTGTTTGAAGTCGCGAATCCGACAGACACCAGAAATCCAAGCGCAAGTCCACCAAAATACAGCAATGTCCTCTCGTAGCCCCCACCTAAACTTTCCTTCACCGACGCGATAGTAGTGCATGGACAGCATGTGACAATGCAGCAATACGTTGGGGCCACCGAGCAGCAGCAGTCGTAAAAGTTCGCGTTCCATGATGATCTGGATGAATTTAGCACTTGTTGACGAGCTGCTGCAGCTGCAGGTCCCCGCCTGCCTACCGGGTTGGCATCAGGGACAATAGTGATAATAGGGAGCTTCGGGACTTGCTTAGGCGGCATCGCCACCGTTAAATCCCGAGCCTGGGCATATGCGGCTGCAGACTTGGACATGCCTCCGCCGTTGTGGAATTGTACTGGAAGCTCCAGTTGTGGAATGGGGAATGCCATTGAAAGGCAAATCGAGGACACGTCCTACAGATTGTGAAGGACAAGTGTTCGGTTTAGCTTTTTGATTGACTCGAACACCAGCCGTGAAGCTCTTCCGGCAGGGAACAGTGAGTAATAATACTCGAAAGACACCTGCGTAGATATCCAAGGGTGAAGTGATCCAGGTGGTGGAGGTCAAACCAAGTGAAGGAAGCAACAATAGCAAAGCTCATTTTCACGAAGGTAATCAATACGGAGCCGCGTCTTGAGCGGAGACAAGTCATTGAGTGCATGGCGAGGCAGCAACTTCAAAAAACGGCTGTAACTCGGTTTTAGTCCTTGATAAAATAGTCCTTCCACACACGACAATAGCCAGAAGAGTTCCGTTGAAAATGTTAACGTTAAACTCGTGATCTAGTTTAACGTTAACATTTTACGAATATATTATATTCGTTGGCACGATGATAATGTCATGTAGTTTTGTTCCTCTGTGCTCGGTTAAATGAAGTGCATTGGCATCACTGGGGTAGCTGGATATCCGGGTAGTATGTCGACTTGAGGGCTCTGAAAGTTGACAACACCAGGTGTGTAGCTCTGCGTTTGCGACGCCATTTGAGCAACAGTACACGGGGTGCAGCAGGTAGCAACCAAACAGTCTCGGCCACAGTTTCCTTCGATGTCATACTGCTTCCGCACTCTCATCCGCACAACACAGACTGAAAACGCGTAGAACAGAGTGAAGAATGCCGCTCCACACAAAAAGATAATCTGTCGACCTGTAGACGAGCGGACCTTGCCATAACGTGAACTATTGGGAGACTTGACGACGTCCGTCGTAACGCTGTGCGAGATGAAAAGGATCATGCACATCACGAGTCCAAAGATGGCAGCGCCATGACTGAGCAGAGCCTTAGTGTAGCAGTTACCCAGGCGAGCTTGAATCTGTGCCATGGAGACGCAGGGACAGATTGTAGACATGCAACAGTTGGGCATAATGCTCGAGAAGCAGCCGAAGAATGGGACGTCCCAGTCTTTTCCAGTGTCCGTAGTGATGTCAGTGACGTGTGTGGCACCTACGAGTTGATCCTCATTCCGCATCTTCCGTTCCTTCGAGTCATTTGCATCGGGAAGCACCACGATGCTGACTTGAGGTGTCATGATGGGGATCGCATAGCTCGTCTCGTTGCTTGGAGTTTGCATGAAGTTACTCTGGAAAGTGCGTCGGTTTGGGAATGGCAGAGCTTTGGAGGTGCAGGCTGCAAAATCAGGAGTGAATCGGCAGTTGGGCGTGCTGCACCACCCACTGCCAAATGTAGATTGCAGAAAAACTATCTTCAGGTTGGGTTGCCCTGAACCTATTCGCCTATAATAATAACCGTCCCTGGGAGTGTGGGTAGTTAGCGTTTGTACATTGAAGCACCACGTGCAAACGTGTCGATAAAACAGTTAGGAACGCGTGGAAACTTTATCTATATGTCTGCTAGGTCCTGTAGGGAATGTCGTTGACAACGATTCGTTGTGAGTTGGTACATGTACCGAAAGGTTGTAATGGTGCCGTGCTCAGAATGTACAGTAAAGTAAAACGGCTGAAGTTCCGTTGATACCAGAACATGATTTATCTTCAGAGTGTGTGGGTTGAACCCAGGTGTACACGAGGAAAAAAAAACTTCGACGAGGCTACCATATCGTTGCTTGGATTCCACCTCCGATTTTCATCCGGACTCATGAACCGTAAAACACATTCTGAAGAAATGCACCGGAGGGCATTCATGTTTCGTGGACAGAGGTTTTGACTTGATCGAACTGCTTTCAGACGCGAAATACAAAGCCTGCACACTGTCGCAGCAAAATTGGAGCAAAGAGAAAGTTGTAGTTTGTTTTCCTCCCTGAGCACGAGGTGGCCCTTAGAGTCGTTGGTAATTGATGCACCCTGCTCTCGTGCCCTGAATTTACAACGAGAGGCTCGTTGCCCTCTCGATTTTCTTTAGGTCGATGGTTTCTGTATAACCCTGTGGTATTCTCTCAGCCCAAGGGGCTGAGAGTATAACAGCCAAAAAACGTTTCTAAGTGCTGTACTTCAACGTGAAGTTGAACCTGGGGAGTTTTTGTGAAAAGTTTTGAAAAAATGAGATGGATAATATCCATCTATATCCATTGGATATAGGTGCTACCATGCTTTCGTTGACTTGGTGTCAGACCGTCTGACTCAGACGTATGCAAACTCACATGGGACGCCACTTCAAATTTGCGAATGGGCTATAAATGTAGACCAGTTTGTCTCGAAGAATTACATGTACAGTTTTGTAGCCATTTACTTTTGCCAACTATTTCAGCAGAGCACAGTATTACCCTGGATTAAGTTAAGGATAAATTAAGGGTAGTGGTGCGGGGTTGATAGAAATGAACTTACCTGGACTAATACGGTACCGTTGTCGTACGCGAAGGGTCACCCCCATTCTCCAAAGGGCTACTTTATCTGTCTCGATTAATTTTACTTGGGACCAATAATGACAGGAAACACTAAATATGGGCTGGGAGCTCACTTGCTTTCACTATAATTAACCTCCCAGACTTAATTGGTACACATTGCCTTAGAAACGGTACATCAGTGTGCAACTTAGTCATGTTTCGGCGACACACCTGTGCTATGACATAGCCTAACATGACTAAGTTGCACACTGCAACCCGCTGCGCCACTCCTAGCTGTACACTAGTGAGACGTCGATCTCGTGCAAATGGAGCACAGATTGACTGCGACATAGGCGAGTGAACGCCCTGGAGCGACTGTGCTACGAACACCGGCGCCACGACTCGTACTCGGCAAATGACAACGCAGTCTCTGTACGGTGGTGTCGCGTGTCTGCCCGTGGGGCAACTGAAACGAAGCTACAGGGCTGAAGCTGCGAACTCGAACGGTAACGACGCTAGCGAATTTCGGTGGTACAATTATAATCAAGGTTTTGGCTGAGAGACCTCGCGCGCGACGAGACTCGAGAGCCTCGAGCAGCGCTACTGTTCACCCCTCCTTCGTACTTCAAAGACGCTAGAAACAAAAATATGTTTAGTTTTGGGGAAACGAGTACATACAGCGGCACAACAGCCTGATCTGGCAACGTTTAGTTTAAAAAATGTCCGTCTTATAAAGTTAACCCTTGAAAATATTTACATGATGACGCAGCCGACTGAGTTGTTCTCGACTAGGCCTGTGCGTACTAGACTGCTCTCGCTAATGTAGGCTGACGTGTGGCTCTGGCCATTAGAGTCCCAATCTAAAGCCACACGGTAGAAATCATCGTGTGCGCGATACTGCATCACGACGCCCGACCCAAAAGGTGTCATCACCACGTCACCGCGAGATGCCTTGATTGCCCTGATTACGCTGGCTGGATGCAGATATGCACGAGCTTCAGCCGCTGTTAGCCCGAGTCGAAGGACAACAACGTGTACACCGTCCTCTTCGCGCACTTCTTCCAGCATTCCTGATCCGTAAATTGTGTCGACGGGTTGGCCCACAACACCTCGCACCGGGCGTTGTAGGCTACTCACACGGAAGTAACCGTGCATACTAGGTAAGTCCACCACGTAGATGTCGTCAATGCGACGGTGCGAGCGCACGGTACCCTCGCCAAATGGTGTTGTTACAAGAGATCCCTTCGGGAACAGGGTCTTCGGGAGGTTTTCATGGGCATCATCCGATAGACCACCGTCATTATTGCCAGACAAAAGGTAGCTGAATGGGCTCACTAACAACTCGAGTGTGTTGCGCCTCGACCGTGTAGTTGCCACTGGAACCTCCTTTGCGTCGGTAGCCTGGACATACGTCACAGCACCGCTGAAATCTGGATTCACGAGGGTCGCTTTCAGGCACCCGTTGTACGCCTGGCTCATAGTCGTTTCAGCAAGACCAAATACTGTGTCGATCTGGCGCTTAACCCCAGCTTCATCGCCATAGGGAACAACAGTATCAACAGCAGCGGATGACGAGAAGCCATATCGAAACAACTGGAAAAAGCCACCACTTCCTGGAGGTGCAGCAACTTTTTTCTCCGTTGAAGCCTCTTTAGTGGAGAGTGCGAGGGCTGGTACATCTTCCAGGGTCGGATTGACAAAGTTCTTCGTAAGATAAGCTAACACATCTTGTCCATCTGCGAGAGTCCAATCAGTCAACGCAACTGTGTACACCTCATCTGCTGCACGATAGCTGCGAACAACACCGTTGCCGTACGACGTAGTCACACGAGAGCCAACCGGAACAGGCCCTGCACTTGGTTCAACGGCATTCTTGCCGGAGCCCAATCCAAGCAAGGAGAAGAAGCTTCGAGGTGGGGACACTGGTGACAGTTGCAGATATCGCTCCTGCACAAATACACTGATCGACGACGGCAACATACCACTTCGGGTCTTGGTATCGCAGTGAAAAAGCCTTAGCTCATAAACGCGATCGTCTTCGCGAAAGTTTACAACCACACCACGACCAAATGGTGAATCAACCACCACCGTCAAGGCAAACAACGGCCTGGGACCAGATCCGCCAGGAACAAACGTGATCAGCTTCTTCGTGATGAAGCCGATACCAGAACGCATACCAGCAAACATTCGTGGGGACGTTGAGCCGCTTGAAGCGTAGTTTTTCAGGAAAGCATCATCCACAGCTTGCAGTGATTCTGGGTTCAGGAACGCTGTCATGTGGAGCATATTCTGGTCACCGGGAATGGATACCGTGTAAATTTCATCTTCTGCGCGGTAGCTCATTACGCGACCAATGCCGAAAAGAGTTTTCACCAGCGTGTGTGGTGCAAAGCTTCGGGCCATTGGTGCGCGGTAAAACCTGACGTAGTTCAATGAGCTCTTAGCTAGAGGCGAAATGTCCGAACCAACGTAAGCCGTGAGACTGTCCTCGGGGAAAAAGGCTCGCACACGTTCCTGCCTAGTTGCTGATGGCGGCCAATCTGTCAAATCCACTTGATAAATACCATCAGTACCACGAAACTTGCGGACAATACCACGTCCAATTGGTGTGCGAACGATCGAGTTCAGAGCGAACACTTGAGGCTTCATCACCAGAGGTGAAGGTGCAAACTGCTTCGACAGCAGCGCGTTTGCGGCTGTGAGGTCACGATTCAGCTGTAACCTTGCACGCTCCCGACTCTGTGGGGTAAGCCAAGAGTTTATCCCCTCGAATGAACGTGCAGCGTCATCGCAGATTTTCTTCAGTCCACCAAGTCGAATCTTCTTCATGCGGAAAGCTTCAACTGCTGCACCCACGTACGTATCGAAAAAGATGATGTTCATCTTACGCCAACGCTCCAAGTCCTCCTTCGATTGGTAGTTGAACATCTTCTCCATGGGCTGCACACGTTGGAAAAAGCCAGCCTCCAAAGCATCAGGACCGAATTTCTCCACAATAAGCTCCGCTGCACGCACGTCACCTTGACCGTTGTCACCGATGAAAACATGCTTAAACTCTGGGTAGAGCTGGTAATACTCGCAAAAATTCTCAAACTTCTTTTGCGCCATAGGCTCCAGGTCGCCTTGCCACATGAAAGCACGGCCAGACTGTAGGTTACCTGCAAGCATCGTTGGCAGCGTGTGCATGCCCATCTTCTCGTACAACGCAGCAAACTTGGTATACGACTTCTTCTCGGAGACATCCTTGTACACGTGTGGTCGTGCCGACAGAAATACAAGGTTACCTGCACGATCATCTGTCCATTCATCAGGGCCAACCGTGCCCATGTCCAGTTCACGATAAAATGGCAGGACACCAGGATAAAGAGTGTGTCGGGGGTAACGCGTGTCCAATCCTGCTGGGTATCGTCCACCTGAAGAATACAGAGTGTCGTCCACATCGCTCAACACCTTACGCCACGCTTGTTGCTTCCGGTTACGGCCACGCTTCGTTCCAAGCCGCATGTGTGCGATCTGCACACTTGCCTCGCGCTGGATGTGGCTCAGGATATCAGCACGGATCGTTGGGTCACGGATGTCCTTAAATACTAGCTTGTGCATGCTGTGGAAATCACCTTTTGCATCTGTGTACATCTTGAGGTTACTCAAATCGTCTCCCTGCGTCTTCAAGATAATATTGCGCACCCACTTTTCACCCATCGGGTGGGCACTGATCTTCATCACCATCAAAGCGTCCAACAGCAATGCTCGAGACATCACGGACAGATCTGCAAGTCTTGTGGTACACAGTAAGTCAAGGATCAGCGTTCGACTCTGGTCCTCACGTACTTTGGAGTGGTCCTTGACCTTGTAGAACAGCAGTGCTAACTGGATGTGGTTCAGAATGTAGTTGAGTTCGTCTTTTCCAGCTCCTGCAAGGATCCGGAAGATTTTGAGCTCACGTCGCTTGACTTCGGCGAGGTTGATCATGTTGTTGATGGTACTGGGTAAATAGTGGCGGTCGATGCGACTGACACACTCCATGACGAGCTGTGTCTTCTCTTCAGCCGTGGCCTTGTACTTGAATAAATTAGTTGATAGTTGTCTGGTTGTTAGCTTAAGTCTCGGTCGGCGGCTGATCTTCTGTCTGTGTAGGAACCTGTCAAAATAGTGCACACTGGAGGTGAAGCCGAAGACGAGCACGAGACCGAGAGAGGAGCTCCATTGGCCAACAGCAAGTGGTGAGTCCTTGATGTAGAGCACTGCAGCGCTGAACATGAAGGCGGTGCCGGTCCAGAAGCGGTTTTCGAACTCCTGTGCGTCGTGCCAACGCCACTTCGACTCAGTGGACACGTAGAGTCCGATGACGTAAAAAATGCCGAGCCAGGACGCGCACAGCAGCGGCGCGTAGGCGAAGAAAGCCATGAGCACGAGTGCCAACAACACACCGAAGAAGATCATTGCCACGAGTACCAGTGCACTGGTGGCTGGCTCGTTCTTCTTCAACTTCCTCGAGAGTGGCGTTGCGACCTGTGGAGACGCCGGTGTCGCACGTAGAGACAGCGGTGAGGTGTATTTTACCTGCGTCTGCATGGTGAAGGCCATGAATGATGGTCTTGCGGCGATACGCCTTAAGGTAATGTGTGGACCGCCGTGATGCTGCGGTAGATGAGCGTTTTCTCGGGCTCTGAAGAGCGTTCAGAGGCGCCACGGGCTGCGATGGATAGAGCGGACGAAGCGGTAGCTGCTAGTGGCGGCGTGCGGGTGTAAATATGAACGTGGAGGCCGCTAGCAACTAGAGAAGTGACGATGCCTGCGCGTTCCTCCGCTCGTTCGGCAATGGCATGAGTGTCGTCATGCAAAATAGAGGCGCGTCACTGTCGAAATCAACTACTGTGTTCCGGATTGTAGTGTGCATAAGATGACGACATCTGGTACAGGTTGGTTACAAGTGCACATGTTTTATCGGAGCGCAGCGCGACACCACACATCCTGAGCCAGTACCACTGTCCGCCAATCCGGTGACACGCCAGGAAGCTGGACAATGATGGCTCTGGGCAAGCTGAACTTGTAGATACATGTAGGTGTACTGTACCAACCTCCTTGGAGCTCGCTATCTACGCGTTGAGCAAGACCGACCGTGAAAGGCAGGCGATCGTTGTGGCGCCAACTGATACCCACCCGTTTAATTAACGGTTCAGTATCAGGATATGAACCCGCCGTGGTTGGAATCTTGGAGATCATGAGTGGATGTGGCGCTGACTCCCGAATGCTCGAGGCCAGCTGTGCCATGAGTAGCGCAACTTCAAGCAGCAAGGACCGCCCCAGGCAGTAAGGACGTGCATGCACAGCGAGTTGTCAACAGGAAAAGTGGCAGCAACTTCCTGCAATGCAGGACAAGAAAACCTTTGCTACGAAGGACTTGTGCTCCTAAGATACCAGATCTTAGTCCGGTGTGTACACACAGCGGTCACTCGCAGCCTACCATCTGAACTGCCATCCGTTTCAAACGCTCGGGCTCCACCGTGGAGTCCATGGCTCGCTGCGCTGCACTGGACGGCGCCCAGTCACTGGACCAGAGGCCCATTGCCTTGCTGTGTGCGCGGAGACCGGTGCGAAATGGGACTGCGCGTCACCGACAAGAGGGGATGACACATGGCCCTATTGTAACGCATATGCATGCCCAAACGTAGTTCACATTTCGGTGCGCGACCGACATCCAAAACTTCTGGTAATTATACATGTACAGAAGTGCAGAAGACCACGTGAGTTGAGGACTCCTCACGAGAAGCGCTCTGCGCTGTCGTCAATGGTGGGCGGGACTTTTGGTCATTTGATTGCGTCGTTGGCGCATCGATACTGCAAGCGACTGCAGGATGAAATTGACGGTTTGGTGCGTAGGGAGGCAGCGTGACGTCATACAGTAGGGATATTTTCTACTGTCTTAGCCGAGAAGCGCTGTGCTGACAATGCTGATGCGATGGCAACTTGAAGCTGATTGCTAGCTGATTCTGCCGGTGCTGGTCATGTACGAACGCGAGCTGGTGGCCAATCGCCAGCGACATCTTTTAGATACTACCGGTAGTACAGTGTAGTGATCCAGTGTGCTTTTTTTAGGTCCGACCAACGAAATGGCGTGGTTCACACCGATACGGTATGTGTCTGATTCTAAATCAGAAAATCCCGTTGGGATGTACCCATCCAATACAAACCCGTAGTGAACATCTGATACGGGTGTTATTTTGTGAGTTGGCCTCTGAGTCTCCACTTCTTCAACGATGTCATCCGTCCTAAATCGTATTTCTTCATATTAACATCGCTGTAGTCTATCGACGGGGGGTCACCCCAACAGCAGCTGTCTCGCTATAGTCCCAGTCTCAATCTACCAATCGCGGCCGCACAGAAAGAACCAGAATGGCCGACCGCATGGATGCCAAGCTCATGACCTCGTCGCCGTCTAACAAGTCCACCAGCTCGGGCACGGCCAACTTCCGCACCGAGGAGATCCGCGGTGCGTCCACACTGTGTCCCCTTTCGTTGCTAAACGCAGATGATTAAAGGGTGGGTTTACCATTGATTGCAGGCTACCTATTCAAGAAGACGCGCGAGGGCAAGTGGCAGAAGCGGTGGTTCGAGACCAACGGCTGCTTCCTCACATACTACAAGGTGCGGAATACGCTGTAAATTTATGTTTAAACTAGCTAAACCACTGACGTTTTATTTGTCAATGCAGAAACAAGGGCAGAAGCTACTGGCGGCGCTGAATCTGCCGCAGGTCGGTGCCATTACGCTGCTCCAAGAAGACCACGTCGGTGAGATCTGTAGCTACCAGATCTTTAAAGTGTTTACAGCTTCAAATTGGCTGATGTTTCGCTGCTTTTATCAGATGGCCCCGGACTCTTCACTATCGAGCTCAATGAGCGCGTGTACACTATCAAGGCTCGCTCTCATGACGAGGCTGCGTTCTGGGTGGACGCACTACTGTGGCGCCAAGCAGGTGGTCTTGTGACGCAGAAATCTCCTGACGTAACCAAGCAGAAGGTCGGCAACATCTCCGCTGTGCCTGCTGACCAGTTAGATAGTGTGACGACGAGCTCCACCACCAGTTCCATGCACGTGGAGATGGCCAGCAAACAGCATGTGGACATGACGACCGCCAACCCGGATGACGTCGGCAAGGATGGCGCCCCATGTGCGGCCTGCTGTGTCGTGCAATAGACAAAAGACAGAGACAGACTGCTGACCTGAGTGAGAGCGAGGCAGCCATTTATATTCTTGTGCTTCCTGTTGCCACCCCGCGTGGATCAAAAGTGCTCCTGCTGGGCGATACGATGTATGCCCACATTTGTTCGAGAGCTACGCATCGCACCAGCTATTATATGAGCACAGCTGCCTCCGAAAGGAGCTAATGCACGAGAAATTGCAATCTATTCATGCTAACCCACCCTGGTATTTGCACTCAGGGCTGCGTCTCTCAATTGTCTGACACTGTTGTCGCTATGTTATGAATAAACAGCTACACGCCCAGTTCGTGCAGGTAATTCGCTGGAGAAGGTTCACGCCCAAGCATATTGACCAGTAGATCGTTCGGGTCCTTGGCACCGCCATGAACCATCAGCTTTTGGTACAACTTCTCGCCGGATTCGCGGTTCAACGGACCCTGAGCGCCGACAAAGTGGGTGTGCCAGATATCGGCAGCGAACACACGAGCATACAGATAGCTGTAGTAGCCAGCACCGTAGCCGATAAGGTGTCCGAAGCGCGTGTGCCAGTACGTTCCATCCACATGGGGCACCAGCGTGCTTGAATTCTGCAGCTCGTGCAGCATCTGCGTAGTTGTGGGAGGGTTACATGGCAAAGGTTGCTCTCCGAAAAGCTGGAGGTCCAGCATGGAGTACAAACACTGGGTTTGTGTATCCATCGCGGCAAACATCGTCTTCGAGGCACGCAGGCCTTGCATCATTGCAGCAGGCAACGGCGCGCCTGTCCGATAGTGGTGGGCGAACTCACTGACCACACGATAATCCCATGCAAAATACTCAAACAGGTGCGACGGGGTCTCCACGAAGTCCAGTGTCGCGCGTGTGCCCGAAAGGTGCTGAAACTCAGTGCGAGATAGCAACGAATGCATCGCGTGACCAAATTCGTGGAAAAGCGTCTCCACTTCAGCGTGCGTCAGCAACGATGGGCTGTCCGGCGCGGGCTTGTTAAAGTTGCAAACGAGCGCCACGATAGGTTTCTGGTACGACGTCTCACTCAGACGCTTGCCACAGCGGATGGTGAAGTGCGCTGCGTGGTTGTACTTATTCGGTCGTGGATACAGATCGAAGTAAATGTATCCCAGTGTTTCACCGTTCCGAGTGAGTGCAAGTTTAACCACATCCTCATGCCAACGCTCACTGGCGTTGAACATGGGTACCTGCTTCAGCTCCAGACCGAACAATGCTGAGCACAGCAAATGCAGTCCCTTCAAACAATTATCGAGCGGGAAGTACGTAGAGATCACGCGCGAGTCGATACGATGCTTCTGGGCCTTCAGCATTCCCATATAGTAGGGTAAATCCCACATGTACACGTGATCGACAGATCGGCCTTCATGCTTTCGCTTCGCATCCAGCAAAAGTTGTTGCTCCATTTTAGCCTACCGGTTGTAGTGCCGAGGGAACAAAGTCAGATTGACAACAGCAAACGAGTTTTGCCAGCATATTGACGAACCTTCGACATGAGCTGCTTGGCAATGTCCTCAATAAAGTTTTCTACGGCCTCCGGAGATCCGATCATGCGGTCACTGTAGGTCCATACATGTACATAGCGTATCTGGTTAGCATGGTTAGCTCGGATGCCCACTACCGATGTGACTGTCATACCTTGTTGCCAGGTGAGCGTACGTAGGGAAACCCAAAAGCTGGGCTAACTCATGTCGCTTTGCCCGCAGATTATCTAGAACTGGAAGGTTGTCCGTCGCACACGAGTTGGCAGCAATGTACATCTTCCGTCGGACTTCAGGATCACCAACCCACTTCAAGATTGTGTTCATGACGTGCATGTCAGTGGGGACCCGCAACGTGTCACGACTCATCCACTTGCGCTCACACACGGACGTGATGCTGTGCGGCATGCCACGAATGAGCTTCGCCGGCACGTCCACATATTCTCTAGCACTGTACATCGTCGACTGGAATTGCATACTGAGCTGCGTAATATCGTTCTGCAATGAAATGACTCTTTGTCGGTCTGAGCGCGACAAATGGATGCCATCGCGCTCGAATTCGTTGCGAAGCAAAATCCCCATTCGTCTCTGCTCCGGCGTAAAACTCTTCATACCGATTTTGTCCTCCGTCACTGTCTTCAGCGCCCGATACAACTCCACATCAGCGTTCAGGTTCTGGATGAAGTCCGACAGCTCCGTGAAGCATTCGCTGGCTGCCCGACGGAAATTGCTGACAACGCCACAACTACGTTAGTACTCTTCTCATCTTAATAATATACTATTTCGTCTCGTACTCATTGGGGTGCACGTTACGACAGAGCTCCGCCGCGTCAATGACGGAGCAAATGGCATTGGAGATGTCGTCCAGAGTACGTAACGTCTGTAGACCTGGAGACGCTGCTGCTAACTGCAATAGCAACGGATATTTAGTATACTATCATTTGCAATAATATCATAGTAGTAGTATTGTACCTCCTGTCGTAGCTGATGACACTGCAGCTTGACGTCCCGTGTGAGTCTCGGGAAGTCTGATGGGACGTGCAGGTCCGGCAGCTGGAAGAGTCCCGGCTTGGCCTCAGAGATAGAGCTTACACACGCAGCTGCAGAGACGCCCTCAGGATGACCTGGTGTCCCTGCAACGGACAGGAGACGTGCGTGGCGAGCGAGCGAATGCCGTCCAGCAGCAGAGCGGAGCGGCAGCATGCCGCGCTTGTCAATTTCAGAATGAAGACGCAATTAGCATCACTGATGGTGATTTACTATCGTCTAGCATATTCCTTGTCATAGGTATATTAATACTAACCAATTGAAAACCGTTTTGGAGAATTTTGGACGAATCCGAGGCGATGATGATGGATTCTGGATCACATTGAAGACGTGTGCAATACCGCCAGCACACGCTCGAGCTTGTCTATGACGAAGGCTGGGTCGGCTTCGTACACGTAAATGCCAGTGGAACTAGCAATAAGGAGCTCGGGTACTCCGTCATGGTTGACATCTCGCCAAAGGAGACTGTAGATGGCTCCAAAAGTCTCCAAGTCCCAGTGGCTACGGGACAGTCGCTGCCACTTCCGTCGTCGATGACCGTCTTCACCCGCAACTGGAATTGTCTCCAGCTCGTTCCAGATATTGTGCGAGCTGTCATGCGACGTGGGTGATGCATCTCCATTTGCAGCTGTTGACTCGTCGGTGTTGGCCTCGTGCAAGTCATTCGCAGCATCTTCGTAGGTGCCAGCTTTCTCTTCTTTGCTGTCGTTGTCGCTCTTTTCCTTGTATGCGAGCATGACTTGGCTATCTGTACCGAGCAGGAGCACAACTTTTCCATCCTGGCAAGAGGAAATGCACGCAATTGAGATTAGCAGGTTGCAAGACAAAGACCACGAGAAGTTGAAACCTTACCAGGTCGATGTCGACAGTGATGCCGGCAAAGATCGAGTCGAAGGTGTCAGAGTCCACCAACACCTCGCCATCCATGTCTTTGTCGGTTGTGTTGTACAAGTTGTCGTAGACCACCGCCTGGCCGATCGCACAGGACACCAACAGGTTGCAGCTCCAAGTCCGGTCGGTCTCATCAGATGTGGCCACTCGCCTCGGAAAAAGAGCGACGGACGTCACGGGGCCGTTCAGCTGTAAATCTTTGGTCTTGAATGGGCCACCAAGACAGCCTCCATGAATCTGTCCGTGGAACACGCGAACCAATCTGCCAAGAGCGTTACAAAGGAGAACAGTCAGGTACAATGCAAATGACATCCATTTCAAATGAGACTTTACCCGTCAGCACACCCGAATGCGATCCAACCCTGGTCCTTCTCAGGCGACGTGAAGATATCCACCGCCAGGATCGAATGCGCGAACGTCACGAGTTCAGGGAAGAAAACAGCAAACTGCTCGTTATCCAGGCGAGCACAAACAGCAGTAGAACCAGTCGTGGAGGTTTCCTTCTCGTTCTCAATATACCCAAACGCCATCACGGAGTCTGTGCAGCACACCATGACGCCGTAGAAGACATCTCCGTTCGTCCCTGCAGCCTGTACACTAAACATGCACGTGGGCGCCGCCTCCAGCTCAAACTTCTCGTAGCCAGAAGCTTCTGCAGCTTCTTCATTGCCGCGAGTCTCGTGGTGAGGAGCCAAAATCTGCAGGAACAGAGCATCTCCGACTGCGTACGCGACCGCGACACGTGATTGGCGTGTCGTTGGCCGCTCAATCGCGGCACTCGCCACTACATTCGCCTTACCAGTACGAAGAGCGTCCACCTCGAGCTTGTGCAGACTGTAGCCAGTGTCTTGGTAGCCCAGGAGCGACACACATCGGTCCGTTGTCACCAGCGTGTAGCTGTCGGTTCAAACCACACCACACGACGTATTGTGAGCAATGACGAGTGAGACTACATGATGAATAGCATAAGATGCCTGTGCACCTGTGGGAAGACACGGAACTGAGCGTGTGCAGGCTGGGGGCGCCGCTCGGATACACAAAGAAGCGCCTCTGGTGGAAGCGCATTACGGCGACCGGAGCTGCTCACACGCTAGTCAGTAATTCGAGGGAGTTTACTGCCCATTCTACAGCGACGTCAGGCACGACGGTCTCGTGTTGTTTTCAAATTATCTTGTATTAATACTGTATGTAGCATACATGCACTGCCACTTGATCTTCCGCTCGTGTCGAGATTCCTGACAGAAACTTCTGCTTCTTCGACGAGTTTCCCAGTTGACATCGTGACGACAATGTGGACCCTTACGTCGATCCCGGAGCTGTGCCTGACCCACCGAAAGTCCTGACGTCCATCGTGGACCCCATCCTATCGGCAGGATTTCGATGCCGCGCCAGACTCGACATGCAAACATTTCGATGGGCCGATTGTACAGCTTCTGTCTCTGTCATGAGCTGGAGAAGATTCGGAAGTGGTTCATATCAATCTTAGTGGCAACACCCGCGGCGATTAGGGGACAGCTTGGAAAGGAACAAAACGGCGTCCAACTACGCCACCCGCCGGAGCTATCGACGAACTACACTTGGCAAGTAGTAAGTCCCGGATTAGTGCGAGGCCACCCGGAGCAGGCAGCGTCGGCACAAGGAACGATACACCTGCGCCAAGAACAGGACGGTATATTCTGGCAACTAGTTGCGGTCGAAGGAGAGTCTGCGGTTCTCCAAGACGGAGCACTGTTGTCCGACTTCAGCAAAGCCGAAGGACTCGTGTTAGACGCATCGCCTCTCCTCCATGGATTCCCTTGGGTAGTCGATGATGCGATCGCCAACAAGCATGTTCTGAAAGCGCTCAAGCGACAACCTTTTCGACGGTACCGGCATGATAGCGCCAAGGGCCTGCATACGCTAGTCACCAAGTTGAACAGTAAGCAAGCAACGTCGTCGTGGGCTCAAGGAGTCCAAGCACAAAGCCCGAAAGAGCTCTGGGCGCGGCGCGGAATACTCACGGACTTCCAAGTATGGACTGCGTTCAGGGTGGCCCTGGGGCAATTAAACCTGTTCCACAGTGAGCGGGTCCATGGACAACACTGTCGGCTCAGTAACAGTTGTTCAACAATGACCGAGACACTAGGACATCTCTTCTGGGACTGCCCTCGAGCACAGGACGTCTGGATCCTGCTGGTGAACCACTGGACCGGATTCATCACGCCTCCAGATCAACTTCACAAGTATCAATACTTCATAGCGTCCAGGAACCCACCCCAAGTTAGTGAGAAGCTGCACGAAAGCGCAAAGGCGAACTACCGGAAATTTACGAAGCACCATAAAGCAGCAGCGGACCTTATCTGGTGGGCATACTGTAGCATTGCCTCGGCGGCGCTGTGGATGCAACGAAATGCAGTCATCTTCCGACATGAGCGGATCCCTGCAGAGAGAAGCAAGCAAGCAATTTGGAAGTCGGTAATACGGCAACTACGAGCCTCCGCGCTCCGTGACTTCAAGCGTCCGGAGACGAAGACCCAAGGGCTGTACATGAGACAAATGCTCGACATCTTCGAGTACATAGAGATCACGGACGGTGTAATCAACCTCTCGCCTCGCCACGGACGACGTAAAACACAGCAGCTCGTAGTAGAGCGGCTGGAGAGTTTCCAGGGATCTATTAACCAAATAAGTTAAATAGACACCATTTCTTCTTCTTCAGCTTCTGTCTCTGTCCAACACTCGAGCATGAGAAACGAGTGCAATGCGAGCGCCGTGCCAATGAGGCAACAATCCGCCACGCGCTCAAAGCCCACGCCAGTGGAAAACTCAACGACGACAACAACAGCAACGAAAGCCAAGTTCAGCATTCAAATAACATACTTACATGTACTTTACTCATACAGTAGACTTTCCTTGGATGTAGCAGCATTGTTCAACCACTAACTACTTCACTTTTCCTAATCCTGCCTGCCTTTGCCGTATCTTCGAACGAGCAACTTCTCTCTCGAAGATTCCCAGCCTGCGTGCTTGCCAGCCAGCCGCTTGCCTTGTCTTGTCCCGTAGCGGCGAAACCAAACTCAGTCTCCGTCACCGCGTTTCTTGGCCAGGTTCGTTGCCTCGGCCGACTCGCGATATATAAAAATGGATATATACGTCTCCCTTTGCCTCCTGTGCTGGTCAGGCTCACTCAACTTGCCAAGCTCTTACTGACACCCATGAGCTTAGGAGGCTGTGCAGCTGAAGAGGCTCAGAAGACTTGATCGCTCAATCGTAGTTGAGCATGTCCTCGGTGAACAGCGGCAGTGGCCGTCCCGAGTCGTTGAGCAGGTAGTCCATGCCGTAGGACTCGGTCCACTCCATGAGGGACATCTCTCGTGTCCGCTGGTTCTGGATCTTGGACACGGGGTCCATCATCATGTTAGGCTGCGGCTGACGAGGCTGCGGGGTCGGCACTGGCATCTGGTCCATCTGGGGCACGTACGTTTCCGGCATGATGTTTGCCGGAGGAGACACTGACATCCTGGGCACAGGTACGGGGCCGTCGCTGATCTTCATGCGCTTGGGAGCGCGTTGGGTCGGCATGGGCATTGGCACCTGCTTGTCCTGTAGCAGACTCTTGACAAGACCAGTGAGGTCTGAGAGCTGGCCCATGAGCTCCGACACTTGGGCCTGCAGACTCTGCACCGATTGCTTGAGTGTCTCGACCTCCTCGTGGTCGGGAGAGGCCGGTTCCGAGTACGTCTTGCGACGGATCTGGGCCATGAGCTCCTGACGTCCACGGACGAACTTCTCGTGGTAGAACTCCCACCAGTTCTTGCTCTCGTCCTCCTCGGTGGAGATGACGATCTCGTCCTTCTTGTGCTTGCGGAAGCCGTAGAAGTTGAGTTGACGCACGAAACTGCTGAAGTTGTTGTGCTTGAAGTAGCGCGGTAGCATGGTCTTGGCGAACTCACGGGGTAGCTTGATGATGAACGAGGTGCCGCTCTCGCTCCAGCACGCGACAGCAGGCGGCGAGCTCTCGATCATGTAGTAGGTCTTCTGTAGGAACACGGGCGCGGCCGAGGTGCCCGGGCGGCCGTCCGAACCCGAGGAAGCCGGTCGTTTACGCATCTTGTTGTCGCCCATGGTGAAGTTGTTGACTTGGATTGAGTATGGAAGTTTCCTTCTTTTTTTTTCTCGAGTAGTGCCTCCTCTTACTTGCAGTGAAAAAGCGGAAATGAGCTTGTTTGTCGTGGGAGTGGGCGTCTGTTGGCCCAGGAAATTACATCTGACCACAACTTGCCCTAACCAGCGCAGGGTTTTTATCCACTCCATGGCGGTCAACTTTTACAGCCAATGGATGGGCGCGAATCGCGGCTGTCTGATTGGGCGCACTAATTGGCCCCGCTACATCGTCTACTTAGCTAAAGTCGGCTGGCTCGGCATAGACACGCCGCGGCCGACAACGGTAGGACCGCAATGGACACATACAAGCCAATCAGCGCCGATGCCAATCAACCATGCTGCGTTTGCCGCCTGCGCTTCCAGCCAAGTGCTTGCTTGCCCCGAGCCATTGCGCCGGCACCGCTATGCAGTCCACTCTGCGGACAAATTTTGACGCATTACGGCGTGGATTCAGAGACTGCAGCGATGTTCCCCCTCGCCTCGTTTGTAGTGAGTCGCTGCCCCACGCGAGCTGCGCTTCGGCAGACCGCCAAAACGAAAGGAGTTTACGCGTGTGTCATCGAGAGCGCTGTGGATCTTTTCGGTGCCGCCGCGCTTTGCAGTTGTGGTGAGGTGAGATCACTGCCATACGATTTTTGCCCTACACAAACCACTTGCTCAGCCCCGCGCTCGCAGAAATTTCGGTGGGGATAACCAGGTCAAACAAACTGTAAAAAACACTTACATGTACCAAATGCGTCCGACGCGCTAGTCTGCCAACGATACCTGGCCGTGCGTGCGTAACCTTAGCGACCTTCCGTCGCTTTATTTTGCTATTAAAATAGGAGTGAGCACTGCTCACTGGCAGCGCGCATCCTTTTGTGCCGCTTCCGCTAAATTGGCATCGCATACAACGCAACCGCAAACGCGTCGCTTGCAGTGCCAGGCCTCTCACCAAAAGGTGCATCGCAGAGCTGGAATTGCAATATCTTGCCGCTTCCTGTCGATGAAGAAGAACGACGCGACTTGCCAGGCAGCAAGCGAGCGCTGTTGTCGGCGCCGCCGCACACTGTCAAATCACCCAAACCGTACCGAGGCTGAATCTCGACTTCGCGCTGTGATGTTCGCACAGATTGTGCTGTACATGTAGTGTACGTGTATCCACACTTGAAGCGCCCAGCTGCGGGTGACCTGCCCGGTCCGAGAAGTTCTCGGGGAGAACAGGCGTCCGAGAGCGTAACAAGTGGTCATCAGAAAGATTCTACCCATCCTGCCCCGATCACCTCTGGCAGACATGTCCCAAAGAAACGCAGAGGTGCAGCGCTGAAATTTCCACGAATAAGTTGACGAAGTATACTCCTAAGTAGCGCACGACTGTCTACGGCAAGGTACAAGACAATCCCCTCCGTAGTCATAGCTTCGGGAACCAACTTTTTATTCCTAGGTAAGGGTATTTCTGTCCTGGGGTTGTGCCATGGTGATGGTACAGCACATTGTACCACATATATGGTACACACATACCAATGTACCACTCATTTGGTACAAACAGTAGACTATCTGGGGTCTGCCTGAGATGTCCTTGCTCGACTGCTTCAGACGTCCTATACAAAATGGACTTTTACCATAGTTAAGCACCCTAGAATATTCATATTTCTTGATTTTGTATTCGTTATTACTATTGAGGGGCGAGAGGGAATAAGTACTTGGACTTGTATGCAACCGTTCACCAAAAATCGTCGGGAACCACTTTCATATTCCTGTTGAGCGGGTATTCCATACCTAGGAATTACTAAGGAGGGGATCATCTGTACATGTACATACATGTACAGTAACGTTACACCAAGTTAACGTTAAACTCGAGGAAGCGGAAGTTTGCCTGCAGTACAGTACGCTGACATGACGCTGATCAGCCCCTTCAAGGTCCGTGACCGCCGCGCAGCGAGGTGCTGTCAAGCCAACCGGCGCAGTGGTTCCGTTGGTAGGTTGTGGAACTTGCCGTCGTGGCGATCGGAAGGGTATCTCTGGTGGGGCATAAGGGGCCTAAGAGATGCCTTTTATAATTGATACCGGTACTACATGTATATAATACATCTTGTGCTATCAATATTCCACGGGCGGTTGATGTAGGGGGCGACACCTGAAAGTTTGCAAACTTTGTTTCGTGCGACCCCACTCACTACCAGCAAATAGTTATGCAAGGCTTATATAGATAGATAGATTGATTGAAAGTCGCCTCACGGATTCGCTCATTCGCAGGCGGAGGTAGCCCAACCTTGTTTTTTATGCGAGAAGATAAAGTATTCGAAGTGTTGATAGAAATAAGAGCCTATAGTGAAGCAATAACCGCACAAGATATTTCCGATTTACACCAATTTTAAAGTTTCCATAGAGAACCCGTATTTCCTACATGTATTACCAACTTTTACTTTATGGCATTCAGGGCGGTCAAAAATTCGTCATGAATATTCATCTGAACGTAGTGGTTTCACAACAACAACAAACTGAAAAGAATCATGGACGAAATCTGAGGTTGATGCACGGCAAGTCTATCCCAAGGACAAAACCTGGGTATTTTGCGTTGCTGCCGCTAAGGGAAACACGATTTTAATAGCTCGCGATGCACAGTACACTTTCCGACGTGATGTTGGCCCGATTGTAGTGTAATGCGTTGAGTACGGTTATTAATACATGTAAGAAGATGGTAAGATTGTCATTTCGTTTCAATAGTATGAAAGTGTAGTAAATCGTTATCTAAGCTTTTGATGGGGTGGGAACACGGACATCTGATGTGGCCAGTTGAAAGTGATGCTCACGCCTTTCGCAAGCTTGGTACATGTATACCACTACATGTACAGCAGTAACCACCAAGTCGTGAAGTTGTACTAGCCTTGCTGGAATTCCTGGGCCTTCGTGAAGTTGTGTGTCGAGTAAAAGGAACGTACGTGAGTCATGAAAGCGTCGCCACCCTTGGGAAGGGTTTCACATTTGTTCCTCTACTGAAGCTCGCAGTCGACGTAGGATATTGGCGCACGGCACGGATCGGAAATAAATAATATTTTTGACGTAATAATTGATTTTTCAGAACAAATAGCTCTGATTTGACTTTCTTATCCCCGTAAAATATATTACAGTATTGAGATTTACGTCATGCACACACAAAAAAACAAATTATTCACAGTATGGTAACTATGATGTGTAGGTTGACTACTTGGTAACGCGAAACACGTCCTACATGTACATTACGATACATTACATGGTAACTATTTCGTATAAAAAACGAAAACAGTTATCATACTAATTGGGATAAATATTTATTATTGCCTCATGTTCTATTGCAGCGACAATTACGGAGCGAAATCGACCAGAGTATAATAAGATTTTTTTCGATCTCGGGTACGCGGAACGCCTCCAACCGTATATGTAACTTTACTTCAGTACTACATGTACATGAAAACAATACGATGTAGGGGGGTTTAGGTAAGAAGTTGGTGCGTGTGTAGCAAAGCCAAAAAGTGAAAGAAGTTGCAAGAAGCACCGTGAAAATCGTAGTCTCCATCCAAACAACCAACAACTGAGCTTCGGAATGTTTTAACACGGACCTTTTGTACAGATGGTACATGGTCTGCGAAGCGATGAGTTGCAACCACCGTGCAGCATCTCGATCCCAGCTGTCGGCCGACTTTCATCTGCATTAGTCTAGCGCTACTTAGGATAAGGTACGGATACTTCGTAAACTTATTGAGGTAAATTTCGTTGACATGTCGCGCAGAAACGCAAGGAATCCAAGCACGATGTGGAGATTTGATTGATCCAGAGCGCGATGCTGCTGTGGACTGCAGCGATGCGAGCACATGAACGACGCAAGCAATCCGTGCTGGGCCTTCATCTCGTAGCTCCTATAGGTCTGCGGGTGGTTGCCGCTGCGCAATCGCTGGCCTCACCCATGACCTGTATGATGCATTACATGTAGCTGGGGCTTCTAGCGCAAAACGTGTGATGACTGACGCAAAATACACGGTGCATGGTGTGGGTGGAGTCCCACATGACATGAAGGCAAGTACATGTACATGTACTGTACATGGTACCAGTGCTCGGAAAATACCGTAACATATTGAATTGTCTTGCCGAAATCACCGTAATTAATAACGCAATAGCAGCAGAAACAATAGATAATTATTGTGAAATATTCAATCTATTTTTCAGTGCGATTTCTCTTATTCAGAGTCGCAAGCTAACGATCGCGGTCCTTACAGTGTTAACATATCACTAGCACACCTTTGCGCTGATGTTACCCACTATAAATATCACTGTAGCAGCTTGGCCGCCGACATCGCGAATCATAGCATAAGTCATAGCGGGTGAGGGCTCGAGCTGAAACAGGAAATGGGAGATGCTAATCTCTTTTAAGAAAAGTGTGCGAAGTGCGCGAAGTACAGCTTGCTTGTAAGCAGCAGCAACACTCCTGTAAGCTTAGCCTCAGCCATACAAATGACAACTTTGACAGGTTATAGTGGGCCAAACCACAAATGTTGCGCCGAAACAATTATTCCTGTCGAAATCAATAATATGCATCTTTCAGAGAAACCAATAGTTAATAATTCCGTACTAAAACTACCAGTACTATTGAAATAGAATTATTTTTTTCCGAGCACTGCATGGTACTGTACACTACCTATGGTTGGTGCACTGGAGAGCGACCAGCGAGATGCAACTGCGCTCAATCGCAATGTTGTTATCTTCTGTGTGGTCTTACACGGAGACCGACAGTAGCAAAGTGAACGTGGACCTACAGTACATGTAGCCTCCAGCTTCGTCGTGAAGGTTCGGCACGATCGCACGAAGCAACACATGCGCGTGCTGTTTCGTGAATGAATGAAACTAGCTCACCATCTTCAACTGCGCAGATTGGTCTGATTCGCGCTCCGCTGCATGGCTTCCTAGTAGGAAGTTCCTATTATACCAAGTTGGTACTGTACATGTACATGTAGTACCCTACCAACCGAGCGTGAGTATTTTGTGGTTGCGGCGGCAACGCCACAAAGAGTCCTGAGCTAGGAACAAAAGTAAGGCAATGCCCTCTGCGGTTTGCTGCACGAAATAAAGAACCTGTTTAGCAGGACATAAATTGCAATGACTTTTCAAGATCGATCCTCACTACACTTCTTGGTACATGTAGTGTCAGTAGGTACGACGACATTACCAGGAAGACGCTTGTATAAAAGAACATCAGCACACCTGAACTCAGCCAACCAACCAATTATCGATCCTCACTTGAAATTGCTGGCATTTCACTTGTGTGCACTCGTCAATATGCTAGTCGACAATGTCGAAACACCTAACGTGTCGACTCAACAGGTTGAGTCTTCATCACTGCTCCGATGCAAGACGAAATCTCACCAATGCTAGGTTGTGCTGTAGTGCTTTGAAGTATTAATACATGTACTGTACAACGACAATAGCTAGCTGGTTCTCCAACGCAAACCTGGGCTATCGAACTGTAAGAAATGCAATCTATTCCTCAGAATTAAGTCCACCATAGTTGTGAGATCACGAGAACATGTTGGAAAACACCACTTTCTTCTTTTTGCCAGATGACTTCTTTGGGGCCGAGGCAGGTGTGGCAGCCGGTGGTGCAGCAGAAGCAGTGACACGAGGAGCCCCGCTGCCACCAGCACTCCGCGACACCTTGCGTTTTTTCTCGGTCTGTAAGCAATAAATAATACGTTCGTCGTGTTAGTACTCGCGCCATAATAAAACGTGTTGCCAACACAACCACCAGACTTACCGGCGCATCAACATGCGAGAAGATACCACCCGTCTTTCCTCCAATCTTCTTCGGTTCGCGCGGCGTCGGGATGCGGTGCTTGGTCTTGTCCAAGGACAAAATGTCCTGTACTGCAGCAAAGTTGTCGATCGAACCAACGTTGTCGGCGCGGTTCGCCTCCATCTCGCGCTGGCGCTTGCGAATCTTGTCCTTGCGCGACGTAACAACACGTACGAATCGCGACTCCTCGAAGTCCTTCTTCTCGGCCTCCTCGCGAGCGATTTCCTTGTCCACAACGCTCGTGCCACTGGCCAAAATCTCCGTTGGACGCTCGCTGAACTCCTCACGCAATTCTGCCAGAATCGTGCTCTTTTGCAGGCGCTTACGGTTGCGCTCATCCTTCTTGGCCTGCTTAACCTGTGCGCGCTCCTCCTCCTCGTATGGTACAGCGGCCAAACGCGGAGCACGGTAAATGCCATCCTTGGCGCCAGAGCCACCCTCCTCGCCGTCCTCATCGTCATCCTGCCCATCCTCAGCAGCAAGCTGGTCCGGGTTGGGCGCGTAGCTCAGAGACTCGTCGAGACCCTTACCGCCGGACAGCGCCACCTTGAGCATTTTATCCACCTGGTACTTCATCTTGCGGTCCAGTGGACGAATGCGCTCCAGCAGCGTGCGGTAACGCACCATCTCCTTGAACACGGGGTGGTCCTTCACTTTCTCCGGTTCCTCCAGCTGCAGCAAACGACACCAATGCAAATGTTAAATGACGAGTCCCCACCGCGCAGTATCGTACTCGATAGTTACCTTAAGAATCGCGAAAAAGAGCTCCATCTTGGTGTACGTCAACAGCGCGTGGTTCTTCACTTGCAGATACGTCATGCCGGATTCCGTGGACAGCTCCGTCTGCACAAAGCACCAATAACCTTTAGCCCCCGAACGGCATTACCACTATTATATGATATAATAGTTGTAAAGAGATGAGTATAGTCAACGCACCTCGACCGCAGCGTCCAAGTCGGTCACTTTTCCATGCACTTGGGCCACGTCATCCTTCAGTCGGCCCATGGGGTGCTTCTCTGCTTGATACCATCGCCAAAACGCACGCAAAATACACAAAAATTCAGCCACAATATATCAAGACACAGGCAATGATGTTCATCACTTTATATCGAGCAACGGAGCCTGCACAGAGCGAGGAACGCACCTCCTTCGGTCGCCATGATGGTCCCAGTCTAACGATGTATGTGCCTCAGCGTGAACCAATGACTCGCTGCCATATTTTGACCAATAATTATCTCATCCTATTTCAATTGGCTAGAAACAAAGTAGGATCAGATCTGATCAGGCGAAACGACGCAACGTAAGTTGAAGCTGTAGCAATGGACCCAGACCATGTCGCCTGCTACACGCAGGCGCAAGTGGAGCTGCGCGAGTTGTTCCATGAACTCGAATGCAATGGTCAAGTGAGTGCGGCGGAGTTGCAGCGGTCGCTGATCCAGTTCACAGCTGGAGACGCCAAGCGCGACTTACTGGAGCTGCTGGCTGAGCTCAGGAGCAAGCGTCAGAGTCTCGACGAAACCGAGTTCCTGCGCGTCATGTGGCGCAAAATGTACCTTACAAGTGCAATTGATGCGACGAAGAGCGGTGGTGCACGGCAGCATAAGCCCATCAATGTGTCGCTGGCTCATATTATCGTGTCCGTCAAGCGACGCAAGCAGCTCCGGCAGTTCGCTAGCTACTACGCGAGTCGCGGCATCTCCGGCGCAGATCACTTGGCATCTTCATCGAAAGGAACAGTGTCGGGCAAAAGTAGCAGTGTATTGCCTAAGGGTTTACTTTTGCAATCACCGAGTCATAAGGAATCCTCACCACCTCAGAAACAGGCTCAGCCTTCAATGGACACAAACGGTTTTCAAGCGGCTAGCAACTCCTTTGAGTCGATTGTGGCGCTACGTCGACGACATTCGCCGTGCTACGATGTTGTTGCGTGCGTTTTTGATGCGAATGTGCTCCAGATGCGAACACGCACGCTGTTGACCCGAACGCGCAGTGCTGAAGTGCGCACCTGCTCGCGACTTTATTGTCTGCTGTTTACAAAAGAGTCTGGAAACTTCGTGTTGGGCTGTACGTATTTTGGAGAGGACGCGCGGCACAACCACCAAAGTGAGAAAGATGAATACGGCATCGTCACGGACTCAGATGACGACGCGCTCAACGGTTCTGCGCTCTATCGTAGCTTCTCGTGGGTCGATAAAGACGAGCAGGGCTTGGTCATGATCCGGATGGAGGAGTATGGTGCCTCTGAGTGTGTTGCTCTGTAGGGTATTGTTTTATTGATACTGTTGTTCCCGTGTTGATCGTGCAGACTGGGTTTGCGAAATGTCGTTGCTGCTGCTTCGAATCAGGCGTCGTTCGCGGCGAGCACAGGACGCAAGTTGCACCAGTGGAGAGCCTTAGAGCCGTATCGAGTTCTTGAGACGGTCGCCACAGAGGAGTTAAGGTCCTTGCAACCTCAACAAGTCTGTGGAGTGAATCATGACGTGAACTGCAATAGTGAGAGTGATCCCGCACCTGAGGTGAGAATGCTCGACACAGATCCACCAGGAGACTGCTTCGGCTTACTCGGTGGGAGGCCTTTGGTTGCGCGCACCAAAACAATTGCTGATGTTGGGGATCTCCGACAGCTCGCAGCGGGGGGCAACTTCTTCATGGCAATTTCATCTTCGGGTGGACTCTATAGCTGGGAGAGCGGTACGAGTGCATCGTTGTCGACAGCACCGCCATTGGGTCGAGGATGCGCCACTCCTGAGCGAGTTCCGTGGTTTTCACCACCAGAAAAAGTTTTCCGAGTCGCTTGTGGTATTCATCATGCATTAGCACTTACCAGCAGCAGGTTATACGCCTGGGGCTCCAACATCTACGGTCAACTCGGACTTGGATCACACTGCTCTCCTGCGGATCCACATACTCTAGAACCCTCGCCGGTAAATCTTCCTACGGATTGTACACCAACGATAGACATTGCGTGTGGGGATACACACTCGGTTGTATTATCTGCATCGGGGCAGGTTTGCACGTTTGGCTGCAACTGGGAGGGGCAGCTTGGCATCAATGAATCGCAGCTAACCGACAAGTTTTCAGATCTTGCAGCCACTGGGTGTGCGTACGAACCTTTTCCAGTAGAGTTGCCACAGGAAAATGGCAATGAGCGTGCTTACTTGATCGCTGCAGGGCCGCAGACAACGGCGGTTGTCGCCACAACTGGAAAAGTTTTTCAATGGGGGAAATGCGTGCGTCACGGCACTGACGGAGTCTGCGGCCGGGTGAGCAGGTGGTTACCCGATGAATTATATAGTCTCGATAAGGCTGCACCAGGCCCTGTATGGCATAACATTGCAATTGCTGATGGTCTAGTGGTACTTACGCGGCATGCCACCTTGGCCAATAATACAGCAGACGCCTCATCAGAGTAAACAGCGATTGAGGACGCTGTCAACGCGGTGACGTCTATCCTCTCGTCAACGTTTACTAAGCTTTCGTGAAAAAGGATGGTGCGGACAGATCTTACTTGCTCAACGTGTCAAGTCGTACGAAAGTGTCCAAGTTAGTTTTCATGTAAATGAACACCTTCAGGCCGGCGGCACACGCATACACACTTCCATTGAATTTGCATCATATACCGTAGCCGTCTACATGTAGGCCGAGGGCCACCCGGCTAGCGAAACTACACAACCAATATCTTCACTCAACACTGGCAAAGCTCCGCAATGCTTAGTAGCGGCGCTTACGGCCGTTGCACTTGGACGACGGGGCCGGGGTGACCTCGGGGGTATCGGCAGACGAACCCTGGGTCGTGGGAGTCTCGGGGGACGGAGTAGCAGAATCTCCACTGGATGGGCTGTTTGAATTTCCGCTGGACGGGCTGTTGGAATCACCGCTGGACGGGCTGTTCGAATCACCGCTAGACGTAGTCTGCGATACATCACCCGCCGACGAGGAAGTCTTCGAGCTTTCCGTCTGCGGCGTCGACGAACCACCACCACCACCTCCTGAGCCCTTGAGGGGAATGCAATCCTCTGCAATATCACAAGTTGAGTCAGTAAAACGACTAGCGAACGATAACACGGATGATCATCAAGAACTTACTGTAGGACTGCCACACGGTCTTTTTGTTCAGACCCTGAAAAGCCAACCAGTAGAAGCGCATCTGCTTGCAACCACCGTTCTCGCAAGACGAATAGTCCACGGGGAAGACCGACTTGATGTCCTGGTTCTTGTTGCCGTATTTGCTAAAGCAATCGTCTTCGTACAGCACCTTCTTGTCATCGAGCCAAATCTCACAAGGGCCCACGTGCACAAGAACACGGGAGAAAGTTGCTTTGCCATCCGTAGGAATGGGCTGCGGCGTGCCATTGGGGTCCGTGAAACCACAGTCGGCGCCGTACACCGACGTGTCGTCCATGAGCGTCTTCAAGTCCTTGAACTTGTTGGCGGCCTTAAGAGATTTGAACGTGTCCACACTTCCGGGTTTGTTGCCATCCCATTTGTCGCTGGGCCACACCGGGTCAATCTGCACAATCCACGCTGAATTTGCGGAGCCCTTGAATTGCGATTCGGGGCGCAGCATGTAACCGTGAGCGTCGGCGCTCGGGATTGAGGTCGCCAGGAGAGCGGCGACCGAAGCGAAAGCTGCAGCAGTCAGCATGGCGTTGGTGGCGATTCGTCGAGTGTGAAAAGCTCAAGTCGGCCTGGCGGCAAAAGTAAGAGTGATCTGGAGTCGTCGAGGGGCGAGATGACAACGATCAAGTTGCCATGGAGTCCCCGTCACAAGCAGGTGCCGGGTGTACTGTACGTAACGGCGAAACCCAATCTTGAGATGTGAAAGTCTTACAGCAAGAAAACCAGGTGCACTTCGCTTTCGCATTCATCTGTGCATCTAGGTTACCACTACACGTATACAGTTTACTGTAATTGTGAGCCTATCGCTTTGCTGCCGCGATGGTGTTTCAACGTCGCTTTGACGTTCTAAAACTTGCAGATGGATCCTACAAACACTATGATAATTTGGTACCAATCCGTACGAATCGATAGGACAGCAAACTGACGGAGCCGCACCGTCAGAAGGATTTTCCGACGTCACTCACACTTGTTAGCTCTTTGCAAAGTTTTGAGACTTCTGCTCGAAAAAAAAAATCGCCATGGCGATATCTACATTGGCCCGAAGTTGCTGGCCAAGCGGGAGTGCGTACGATATAATCGGAGAGCTCTCGATCCCAAAGCTCTGCTTTCCCATGGCTGTCGGCAACATCCTCGCAGCTCCAAAGATTCGGATGCGCCCTGTTTTTCATGCAAATATGCATGGTAAATAGTTAGTTGAACTTATTGAAGCGCTTCACCGCCTGTTTGTGAGACAGCAAGCGTAGCAGAGCTCTCAGCGTTGGGTCAACATGGCACATGTACCCGGTAGACACTACCGGTATCTACCAGACACCAACTTCCTGAAGACGAAGCGCGCAGTACAACGATGCCGAGCAGCACGTACAGCACACCCGTTCAAAGAGAGTCTCGCAGTTACATCACTGTTCATATCCATGCCAGGATCTCTGACTCATGAACATTTTTGTAGAGCGCGAACGTTGGTTTGCAATAGTTCGCTTTATTTGATTACAAGTGAGTCAGGTATCGTTTTCCAATCCCAAGGACTATCGCTTTCGTTTTCTAAGGCGACAAGCGAGGTCGTTGAGCTTCATTGAGTCAACACCAACTTTAAACATGTGAGGAGTCCTTACTAAGGACACACTGTATGCAGCTTGCACGCTTGCAAACGATCAATAACGACCGATTAAAACAGCACTAATTGTAGCCCTGAATCAGGGTCATCGTACCATCGGAGCTACCGACTGCGAAGCCGAAGACAATCGGCGTGTCCACCTTCATGGCGAGTTCAACGGCTGCCTCAATGTTGGCGGTTCGTTGAGCGGTTGAGCGAGTGTGACCCAGGTGAGGCACACCTGGATCGGCAGGTTGACGATACCATGGGCAGAAGCCTTAATTGTGTGCCACGCCTCAGTCAGATGACCGTATAGCTTCTCGTTGTTCGAGCTATCATGGGCCGCCATCGCGTTACCCCACGGCTTAGGACCACCACCTACGATACCGCCTTGACCCGATACACTCTTCGAGTCAACCTACAGAGAGGCAGTGGTGCTGAGCGATTCGAGAGCACCGTTTGTGAGGTTCTCACTGTGGGGGATGTCATGCGCGAATGACACAGTGTAGTATCCGTCCGCCTCGGCATACACTTGGCAGTGCCAATTGTACGTCGTGTTACCAGGAATTGAAGTAGTGTTGTTGAAGGCGATGGTCTCGTTAGTAGAGTTCTCGTCGTTGGTACTGGGTTGTCGCTACAGGGTCCCGTAGAATGTTGACGCGAGGATACAACGCGATAGCCATGTTGAAGAACTTGGCCTCCTTACCCTCGACTTTGCCGTGCTGGTACGCGGCATCCAGCGACCACGTCGCCGCCACGTTCAGCTCCGCCGGTGTCCCCGTAGCGTTCTCGTATATGTTGATACCGTCCTCTCCGTCCGGAATCCGCACCTCAGGGACGCCCCATGACGGTATCGACAGCATGTAGCCAGATTGCTGTTGGTTTCCGTCCGCGTCCGATGCACCGCTGATGAGAGCAACCTTCTGCTCGGGGGTCATGGCTTCGATCAGGGCGTCGGCTTTGGCGTTTCCAGAGCGCCATTCGACGGAGGCGTGATAAGCTTAGTCGTAATCGGCTTACCGGTAGACGAACCCAACGCTGGCCGCCAATGCGATCGACCACCTGAGAGAGACCATTGTATTGTCGTGGCTAATGTGCGAATGAACAGGAGTTAGGCCAAAGCAACATACACTGGCGAAAAAGCCCGAACGGCGGCATTTAAGTAGCTGGAGCGAGATTCGATGTACTCAAGGGATTGCGTACCCATTGTGTCACCGTGACAGCGATTCGGTCAACATGACGTGACGCCGGGTTAATGACAGATCGTCATGAAGCCACGGCAAATGATTTACCGACAATTGCGTAGAGACTCGAACGCATGCCAAGTGCGTAGCTTTGTGGTCCGTAGACCACTGGGCCACTAGGGGGGCCCCTCCGTCGACGGGATCAGGATCACTACATGTACGTACTTGCCTCTCTCAACGTTTCATGTAGAAAGTCACCTTTCATCTGTGCGGTAAGTATCATGAGTTTAAGTTATGAGACCATAACGAACATGCTAACAATATACATGTATCCAGTAAGCTTATCATCAGCACAATTATTGCTGACATTAACTGTGATTCTGTTATGATATGACAATCTAATTATGACTTTGTTATGGCTCGAGTTAATATGTTATGACACATCACTCGAGTCATACATTTCAATATGTATTACACCCAATTATGACTATGTTATTATACTCATCACAGGAGTCGTTCCATGACAGCCATCTTGCAACAATTTTTGATTTCCTGATAGTACAAAGCACGAGATACAAGTACCATGAAAGCGTGCTGCTGACGGCAGGAGCGTCCTATGTATCCCAATTTCCTGTCACCCACACAGCAAATATGCAAGACATGAATCAAGTTTGCAGCTGAACCGTGTGCAAACAATACCGCATCGATTGCAGCCATCACTCGGGCTAGTGGGTGCTTGGACATATTTACGTTATTGACGCACGCTTTGAGTCATCCGTTGAAAGTGCAAAGTTTATCATCGAGGTCATGGTTCCCGTCGCTTCTTAAGCGGTCGTTAGCGCGGCTAACGGGCCAGGACTGGCAAGACAAAGCACGACGTACAAATTCGCTGCTAGAGCTAACATCATTCTAAACAATCTCTGTTACTAAGTACCCGTCATTTGTATGATCCAAAATTTGGATTCCAAATGGCCATGCTCCGTGTAAGCTTAGGCGAAATGCGAACAGAGCATACAATCAGTGATAACGATCGAGACGCTAGCGATAGAAACTATAGTTGAGTAAGTTATGTATTCTAAACTACGTACTTGAAGTATCGTCATATCTGCTTGAAAGTTTTTCAAGTGAAACGAGATGGTTTTCGAGTGCACTTTGAGGGTATTCGAGTGCACGGTTGTTGGGCAAAATCGTGGGCTTGCCAAATGCCACCCATTCAAATTGGGGAATCTCGAAGTGCAGAATGTGGTGCGGGTATGATCGTGTTGAGATAATCAAGACACGGATGAAGTCACGAGAACCAGACGAGCATCAATTGATGGGCCCACGAGGCTAATGGTCTCGGTACCTGGACCCACCCTTAAGACTGTACTTCAATTGGTGCGGAGAGTGAATACAAAGTAGCAATAACCCTTCACTCTTTTGAGGCAGCGGACTCATTTTGAACACGCTTTGCTGGATCATGTGTATTTCAATAAGCCTTCTACATACCTCGATGCAGGCCAATCCACGCTACTGCACTTACAGCTTGCTGTTGACAGGCCCAGATGTCACTTTCTCGAAGCTCTCGCGCTGCATATTCTTCAGCCGGTATCCGTTGCAGAAATCAAGGGCGGTCCCAACCTTGCGATCCGCTTGCTGCAGCTTTGTGATCAGCAACCACGAATCATTTGCACATAGTAGCCAAAGCGCCTGCCGTTTCTTGTCGAAGAAGAAGGTCCCAGGCTCCGCTGGTCCGTTGCGAGCACGGTCAGCTTCAACTACAAGGCAAAACAAGTCCACGTCAGCATTCCAGCCTTTCAAATCAACTGCTCGAGACTCACCAGTATGCAGCTCCTCAGTTGTCGGAAGCCGAATTTCAATCAGCTTAACCACTTTATCTCTAAACTGAACGTTGACTCCGACCGAGTTGCTCAGTGCCTGCCATCGCTAGTATCCCAGAAAATAATAGCGCAACCACGAATAGATGTTAGTGAGCCGCGCAGTGAATTTTGTGTCCGATGGTGCAGTCCTTACGTGGAAGATAGCAAGGGCAGACTCGTCGAGGGAAATAAGGCCATCCTTGAAGGACAGTTTGGGGGCCTTACAGGCGATGGCGTCGTCCTGCACTAATGCTGTCTTCTTGCGTGCAGGCAAATCAGCCAGCGTTTTCACGATGCAGTCCGCACCGAACGTTGCAAGCTCCTTCGCCAGCCTAGAAATACACCATAGCACGAAGGGGTTAATTTACGAACCTCAAAGTAAGTAAGACGGACGGTACGTACACCTGGCACTGGATGCCGGGCTTGATGTTGTAAGGTTCCTGAAGTAAAATGCGCCCAACGTCAAAAGCCTTTGGGTCGATCTCGATCACCGACACTCCGGTTCTCGAGTCACCGTTCAAAAGAGCATGGTGGATCGGTGCAGGACCGCGGTACTGCAATCAATAAACAACACCGTGAGCTCCACAGCTTGGTCTTCAATAAACCAACTCATTTTGCACCTTTGGCAACAGCGATGGGTGCATATTAATTGCGCCGTGATGCAGATTCGTCAGCATATGCGGGTGCTGCACAAATACCAACACAAAGATCGACCGTCAATGACTGTGTCCGAATCTTCAACAAAAGTCGCTGCGGCCAAGCAACTCACCAGAAAGTAGCCGAAGGAAACGACCACGCCAACATCAAAATTGTCTGTCACGGGGAAATCCCAGGTCTTAAGTGACTTGAGGTGCGCCGGCGTGTCGAAGACCTTGAGGCCGCAGCGCTGCGCGAACTTCTTGACAGGCACCGGCTCGTCCTTCTTGCGGCCGTTCATGGGGCGGTCCGATGGGCACACGACCTCAATGTGCTCTATTAGACAGTCTTCGCCCTGCACCTCATTGCTGCAATGCAGACACACAAGCACAAGTGAGTACGAGGCACGAGAGCCACACGATCCAATAGTTGCGCGCACCTGTTGGCGTGCAGTGACTTGAGCGTGGTGAGCGACACGTCGTCCGTGCCGAAGAACAGCACGCGGTACGGAGGCTTTCCGGGTGTGGCGAGCGAGAAGTGGCGGCTGCCCAGCGACGTGTACGCGCGGACAGCGTGACGCCGAGCCATGGACGTCAGCAGCGGCATGATCTGCGTCAGAGTAACCCTGTCAATGAGGGTTACATTTTTGATTACGACATACAGTACGATGGGTACATTAGCATTGCTCTTTTGGTGCATTTCTATTGGAGGAAAGTCTCTGATCTGCTTATTCATTGGACAATACCCCTTCAGACGTCGGACTGGATATCTGGTCCGAATACTTGCTTTCAAGTCTCACTCTCTTCAGACTCTTCCGACGTCGCGAGGAATTCTCCCGGTCGTCATTTTCTAGGCTTCGGTCGACTCTACAACGTAGACAAGGGTGGAGTAGCGAACGTGATGAACTCTGCAGACAACGCGAGCCAGGAGCAGTCTCCTGCTTCGTCCGCAGCTCCGACGTCAACGCCCGCGACGACAACGACAGCCCCTGCGAACGCTCAGGAAGGCGTGCAGTCTTCGAACGCTCCGTATATTGAAGCACAGCCGACACCCAACGCAGCGATGAAGATGGCGTCGACGCTACCGCCCATCGCCGTGGCGCAGCCGCTGGGAAACATCAACCAGATCCAGTCGCACCTGCCCGGCGGTAGCAACATCCCCGTGAACCCGAACGCCCCGCAAGGCATCTACCAGAACGGGATCAACAACATGAACCCGAACCACCCGTACGTGACAGTCATGGGCATGGCTCCCGTCGGTGCGTCAGGTGATGCTGAGGCCGACAACATGCGTTCCGCATTCCTGCAGAAGTGCCGGTGGATGGCCGGCTGCTTAATGGCGTACTACGTGGCGACCTTCTTGTTCCTGCAGCCATTTATTCTAGGCACGTTGGGTCTGTTGACAGCGTTCATGGGTTACTACGGCTCTCGGCCGCCTGTGGACGCAATGCGATTCAAGTGGCTGCGCTGGTACATTTGGGCCAACTACGTCATGCTGATCCTCAACATGTGGATGCTGGTCGTGACGCTTGTTTTCTCGGGAAATATGTTTACCTACGCAGACCCCAGCAGCAGCGACAGTGACAGCAGCGTCGAGGACGAGTATATGGAGTCCACGTACTATTACTCGAACAGCGTCGGGCTGTTTATCGGTCTACTGGTGGCGGCCAACACGCTCATGCACCTACGTTGCCTTCGCACGGCACAGCTACTGGTCGCCGAACTCGTGAACGCTGGCGTGGACCGGCAGCCACCTCCTGTCGTGATGCTCGCGACCACCAACCCCACCTCAGCAGTGTAAACAAGCTGAGTTATTACGACGATTAAGCCGCAGCTTAGACTCGAGAGAATGTAGCAGGGTGGTGTCAATGGATGTCTGTAACAATACAAACCAGCAGAGCCATGCTACCTGCAACAAGGGTAGCATGACCTTGTTGACCTGTCCTAGAGATCATTTTCAGCCAATCACACGGCACCGTTGCTCAGTAGCAAAATCGACACTGGCATTAGGCGAATATCCTCCGCGTGGCAACATGTACTCGGTCTGGACGCGCGCGAACGCCGTGTTCTTCACGTCGCTCATGGCGCTGGCCATCATGTGCACGCTCACAGCCATCAGCACGTTCCTTCATGAACCGGCACCGGTCGTGCGGCGTCTGGAGATGACCAAGTTGCACTCGCTGCGCAACTACCGCGACAAGGCCGACCGCGCCACGCTCTCCTTCGACCTGGACGCCGGTACGCTCATTGGCTTAGTAACTACTGCTCTTTAACTGTCTGCTAACCTATTGCTATTTGTGCGACTGTAGACTTGAGCTCCGTGTTCAACTGGAACGTCAAGCAGCTCTTTGTGTACGTCATGGCCGAGTTTGAGAGCACCAGCAACGCCCGCAACCAGGTGGTGATCTGGGACAAGATCGTGCAGACCAAGGAAGCTGCCAGTCTGCTGCAGTTCCAGGACGAGGGCGTCAAATACTTCCTAGCCGACCAGCACGACGAGCTGCGCGGCGCCAACGTGACGCTCAGCCTCGAGTGGGACATCATGCCCGTGTGCGGCCGCCTGTTCGTGCACACGAGCGACACCAAGGCAAACTTCGAGCTGCCGGACAAGTACCAGGGGAAAGCCCCCAAGGCTGGCGGACGCTTCTAGAGACAACGAGAGAGAAAGGAGACTTTTCTAGGTTACTAATCGCTCTTCACTTCTTGCTCTACACGACCGTCTACGTTCTGTTTGTCTAGGGGTAGCCGTGGTGGTTTACACTACGTACCTACGTACGGTGTTCACTCACATTTTTAGGTTAACCCGGTTCATTTGTTCTCGAAGCGAGCGCGGAGAGCTGCTACGCCTGACAGTGTCGTCGTTCCCTTTTTCCTTTCCGGAGTTGGCGGCTCTTTTGGCGCATCAGGAGACGGAGATGTAGACCCCGTTGCATCACTCTGGGTACGTGCTAGTGCTACGAATTCGATATTGCCACTGGAGTTCTCCTTGCGTCTCTGCTTCATCCGAGCAGCCAACGTCTTGATCTGGTCCATGCCAGTGGCAGGGGCGGCAGTAGAGCGACTGCTATTGAACACGTGCTCGGTCTCGGCTCTAAGCATGGATGTGTCGATGCTGGCAACAGAGCGTGCTTTGTGTAACTTCCTGTGTCTTCTCCGTTCTGACTTAGCACTTCCATTTTCATCCATAGCGATGCTATGCGACGTATGATACGCACTCCTGTGTGTGGGCGGCAGATCACCAGCTTCATCACGAGTAGCAACGAAGACGTTGTCAGTTGAACGATGCCGCAGTAGGATCGGCACGGACGACGGAGGAGGCGGCCCAGGTGGTAGTGGTGGTTGTTTCTGCTCTGACTTTGCTGATTCTGCTGTTGCTGTCTCGCTCACCTCCTCCTCGTGGATTCGGAGACTCAGAGGAATGCTACGCGCCAGTCGCAATTGGTCGTTAAACTTGCGTGCACTTTTGCGGCGCTTCATCAACTTATCCTTATCCTTGTGTTTATCACTGGATTCGGATGAATCATCGTCAATACCCAATATTGAAGGCATGGGCTCGTCACCTGCAGAGGCACCAGACGCGGCCGATGCACCAAACAGGTTTTCCCACGACTCGTCACCATTTTCACCAACAACGGTGGACGCAATGATCTTCATTTCCTCGAGATCACGCACACTGCCAACGTAGGATGCCGTGGTTGAGCCTTCAATTACAGTTGTAGCGTTGGATGCGCTTGACTCGCCACGCCCACGACCAAACTTCGACACACTGCCATCAGTACCAGCTCCGCTCATACCGGCACCGCTCGAGATTGATGACCAGTCTGGTAGGGTGAACGACGTGAACTGCACATCGGCAGTTCGTGCGGCAGGAACTCTGCTGCTACCGCGACCAGACAGCTCACTATCACGTTCAGAAGGACGTTGCCAATCATCATCTTCGAGGCCCATGGTTTCTTCTCGCTTCTCCTCATACTCGTCCTCTTGTGATCGCTCCAATGGCATACCCTGAACAGACGATAGCAAGCTAATCCGCTGCTCCTCGCCTAATTCGTATGCAAAGCACACATTGCGAGCGTATTGAAGAAGTTGCCGCCGAGTAAAGCCAAAGCTGGAAAGATGATACAGGTAGGCTGACGCTTGCCCATAAACAACATTGTGTACCTCCAAAACCTTTTGCGCACGTTCAGGGTCAGGAAGAAAATACCATGGCGTGTCCATCGACGTTTTACTGAGTTCTTCCGCCACGCTCTCCAACAAAGCATCCCCCCAAAATGCAGCCACCCGCCAAGCTGCATGATCCTTCAGCGACACATAAAGATACTCTTGTGCGTCCTTGCTGGTCTTACGATAGAAAGTCTGCAGCATATTCATGAGATGCTTTGTGGCACGCGTGTCATGCTGAGCTAGGCATGCGTCTAGCAACAAACGCAGTGCAGCCGCAAGTCTTGAAAACCCTTCACGCGTGAGCTCGCGGTCGTGTGTCCGTTGATGCGAAAGGCAATCCAGTATGATGCGTCGTACAACACCTAGGCGATACATTGATAGTGAAGCTGAAGCATCTGTGAACTTGCCGCGATGTTTAGACGAAGTCCCCGACGAGGTAGAACCAGGTGAAGGCAGAAGAGCTGCCTCGGGCTCTACGAAGCAACTCGATACAAAGTCTTTGATAACCTCGACGTCCTTTTCGGAGACCCCCGAAGCCTTCAGCTTCGCAATATCTTCCGCAGATGAAACTGCTAGATAGCTGTCTGGTTCGGCTGATTGCCGCGATTGCTGTTCGTAGCGCCATGATACCCGATGCCACTCCATCAAACTTAGCGCCTTGGCATGTCGGTGTGTAAGCTCAGGAGCCATACTATCCACAATATACTGCTGCACAACCGAGTCACGGTCCATAGCCTTGAGTGTTCGCTGCAGATCCGCCATAACCTCAATTTCTGCTTGTAAAATCGCCACTTTGGTCTCCACAAACTGCCCGATGACAATCAATAGCGTATCCAGTCGATCCTCTTCCACACTCTGCGAGAGCTCCGACGCCTCTTCCACGACTTCATCTCGTCTTGCAATTGCACTGACCAACATGGTCCTCGCGTCGTCATACTCAGCGCCAGCAGCTTCATCCTCTCCAAAAGCATTAGAGAAACGGTATTGCGCTGTCTGGAAGGCACGCTTCACTTCCGGATTGTTCGGCTGCACTTGGTACGTAGCTTCATTAGCAGCTAGCACAGTTTTCCAGTGTGCGAGTTCGTCAGCAGCACGAGTGACGCGTTGTCTTGCTTTGTCCATCTTCTTCTCAGCCATCTGCACGTCGGTCACACAGCGTTGCACCAAATTGTAAACATCCCGTGCCCATCGTTTCGACTTGCCCGAGTTCTCGAGAGGTTTTGTCATATCCATGTAGGCCTTACTGGCTGCCAAGTGCTTGTTGCCCAGCACTTGGTTGTACGTTCGCATCTGTGTGAAAAAGTCCTGGAAACAGGACTGCGCCACTTCCTGCGGCTGCAGAGCCGGCAGACAAGCGTCACTCAAATGCGTCTGCGCCACCATGTGCTGTGTGGCCGACGCCGCCTTGAGATACTTGCGAAGCTGCTTGCGAACCTTGACACCGCTCTCCACACGTTCACTGGCTCGTACAAACGGCACTTGACGGAAAGAGGGCGCGCCTGAGCCACCATGAGCTGGAGTGGGGCGTTCACCCAGCATATAGGGAGGATTGGGGACCATTGTCGTCGCCATGGCGGAGCTAGAGCCGAAGAAGCAAACGGAGCTCACGGAAGTCGGACTGAGACTGCGTGGACGGCGATGTCGCAAGCGTCTCGGAGCCAGAAGGGAGAGCGAAGGGGTCGGCAGCGGACGACGAGGCAGGAACTCACTGCTGCTGGATGCCTCCGAGTCGGACGAGGCGAGTAGCGCAGGGGGAGTCGCGCCGGACGCGGAACTGCTTCGACGGCGATGTCGTCGGCGCTTGATGCGATAGGGGAGTTCCCGTAAATGTGTAGAAATTGGACGCAAGTACTGTATGAATTTAACGTAAGCGACCAGTTGCAGGTCGTTCAGGTTGCAAGGCCGATGGGGACTGAAGCTCACTCACTTTCAGACGTCGTGGAGATCCACTTGATGTATTGTACCATCAAGAAGCGCTGTGCTATGCTGCATGTACATGTATGGAGAGCCTGTGCAGCTCGTGGACCGTTTGCGTGTTGAGCATTGTGGGGTTGTGAAGCTGGACAATCGAAGTGACCGGCAAGCAGTGACAGCGAGGATACCAGCTGGACAATGCAGACGTTCCGGGCAAAGATCGCCGTAAACACGGAGCTGCACTGGGAGCTGTTGTCGGGTGCTGATGCTTTGAGTATGGAGATGCCCAGGAAGTGCAGAGCAGCCAAACTCTAACGTAAGCCGAACAGGACTTCACCGCCGCAGCTCAAAGTTCGACGAATATGGCAGCGTCAGGTAATAGTGGGTGCACATTTATTATGTTAAATGTTTTAAAAATCTATTGCTATGCTATGTGCACATATCCAACTCATCGAAGTTGATGTTCGCCAAGAACAGCGCAGTGGTCATCTACAGCTAAATACTTTTGAAACCTCGGCAGAAAGATACAAAACTTCGAACAAGCGGCTCGCAGATTGCTCCACATCGATGATGGTACATGTACATGCTTTCATTCCGGAGCAACGAATGTGCCATTGCGAGATTTCACAACAACTTTTTTGGAGACATTTGGTACGTTGTTTCCACCGCATCCCAGAAGATTTTCTAGCCCGCGGGTCGTCACTGGTGCAACCTCACGAATGTTGCACCAGTGTTCGTGAAACATTCATAAGATCCACGCTTCCCCCCTTTGAAAAGAAGAGAAACTTACTGAAGGAACCTCGAAGACACACCATGGTACGTGGCTCTCTGCATCACCATAACACACAATCACCACATGCGTGTGCTCTACATGGAGTGTATACCCACTGACACGTGCTTATATCTGCCTTTGCTAACTCCACCAGTCCATCTTGTCGTACAACGGAGCGGCGATCATCGCCATGGCGGGCAAAGATTGCGTCGGCATCGCATGGTACGCAATGGGCCTTATACTGGCAATGACACACCAACACAACAACCAATGCTAACGTACTATTTATTATGCGCCGACAGCGATACCAGACTAGGCATGCAGGCGCAGACAGTGGCCATGGACTTTCAGAAGGTGTTCCGCGTGACGGACAAGACGTTCCTGGGCCTGGCGGGCCTCGCCACTGACGTGCAGTCCGTGTCTCAGCTACTTAAGTTCAAGCTCAACATGTACAAGATGAACGAGGAGCGCGACATTAAGCCCAAGACGCTGAGCGCGCTGCTATCCAACATGATGTACGAGAAGAGGTTCGGTCCGTGGTTCGTGGAGCCTGTAATCGCTGGCCTGACAGAGGACAATAAACCCTTCCTGTCCAGCATGGACTGCCTGGGCTGCGAGATGATGACCAAGGACTTTGTGGTGGCCGGCACCATGGAGGAGGCTCTCTACGGCATGTGCGAGTCCATGTACAAGCCCGACATGGAGGAGGAGGATTTGTTTGAGACGATCTCGCAGTGTCTGCTGTCCGCATGCAACCGAGACGCGCTCTCCGGCTGGGGCGCCGTCGTGCACATCATCACACCCAAGGGCATCACGTCGAAGAAGCTGCAGTCGCGCCAGGATTAGGCGTCTCGTCGCAGTCAGTGGTCATGCCGGCGGTGTTCTGGACGTGGTGCGGCGCGCTCTGGACGGAGAACATGGTCAAATAATGCAACGAGAAGTGTAGTGCGGAGCGATCGCAAACAATAAGCAACCAAACGAATAAAGGCAGAACCCAAAAACCACCTTGAGCTCATGCATGTCCCGTAAGTAATTTGGATCGGATACCCATATTTACTATATTAATGGTGTGGTCCACTTCACACGTGAACTCTGCATCCATTTGCCATCATTCGATCTGATGGGACGGAGACACTCGAGTCGCTCGGAAGAAGATGCAGCGCCGCCGTCCGCGCAGATCCCTGCCCAGCCGCAGCTGCCGTGGGGCATGGAGAAGACAGAGATGCAGCCGAGTTCGCTGACGTCGCTCACGGACGATAAGCTGGCGCGCTTCGTGTTGGGTCACCAGAAGAAGACCAAGTTCCAGAAGGTTTGCCAGCGCTAAAGGCCCTGTTAATTCATATCGTAGTTGGCTGACGGCGCGATTAAATGCAGGAGCGAGAAGACCGCGAGGCCAAGAAGCGACAGGCTGACAAGGAAGCTGCTAAGATCTACGCGACATTCGTGGCGTCCTTCGACAACGAGGACGAGACGAAGGGCAAGACTTTTGTGAGAGGAGGCTCGCAGGCAGTACAGGGCAACAGTCAGTCAACAGGACAGAGTGGAGATGTGTACAGACTGAAGGGCACAGTATCAGCAGCTTCTTCTTCGGGGAAAAAGGTGTCGGAGATGGACAAAATGCTGCAAGAGATCAAACAGAAAGATGCCGAGCAGAAGCAGCAGGTTCAGATGATGCAAAAGCCGAAAAAACGACGAGCTATTGATGAGTTTCTGGAAGAGATGAAGGAGCGAGGACCAGCACCTGTCTCGATGGAAAGTGTTGGTATGGTGAAAGGATCGTTCGACAATGGAGACCCGAAGACGACGAACTTGTATGTAGGTAATCTGGCACCGACTGTCACAGAAGAAGTTCTGCAGGTGCGTTGCAGTATTGTGTATCCCACTCGAGTTGATACAAGGAGTTGCTAATGATAATTTTCTTCGGCCTCAGGCTGAGTTTGGACGCTACGGAGAGGTATACTCGGTGAAGATCATGTGGCCGCGATCGGAAGAAGAACGTGCACGTCGGCGCAACTGCGGATTTGTCAGTTTCTACGAACGGCGTGATGCTGACGATGCTCGTATCAATCTGGACAACAAGGAGGTACGTGTTGTTGAATGGCCTGACAAGTGATATCTCCTAATGTGTAAATGATCGCTGTAGTTGGAAGGCCAACCAATGATTGTTGGATGGGGCAAAGCAGTTAAAATTCAGCCCCGGGCTCGCGCTCCTGGGTTATTACCTCCGTCAGCGGTAGCTCCTCCGCCTGCAATTGCCACACCATCTGTATCAACTGTCTCCGCAGAATTAACAGGAAAACAGACTATCACGATTGAGAATCCTACCGATCGGGAAGTGAGGCGGCGCGTGGATCGTCTTGCTCACTACGTGGCAACAGACGGACTCCAATTTGAGAATGCTGTGCGAATGCGCGAATCAAATAATACGGACTACAGCTTCCTGTTTGAGCCTCCGTCCGCCGTAGGATTCTACTATCGGTGGCGGGTTTATTCGTTCGCGATGGGAGATGATGAACACTCATGGCATGAAAAGCCGTTCCAGATGACACTCGAAGGCCCTGTATGGCTACCGCCCAAGATGCTTCCCCGGTCACCTGGGAGCTCGAGACGGGGTTCGCCTTCTCGATCTTCTGGACGGTCTAGCCATCACGGTAGAAGTACCTTATCATCTCGGCGGAACAATAGCAGGAGTCGAAGCTATAGTCGGAGCAGATCGCGAAGTTCTAGTGCAAGTCCCAGACGATCACGTCGGCGAAGTCGTAGTGGAAATCGTCATCATTCCCGTAGTAGTTCTGACAGCTCTGACGATGACCGGAGGAGTAGCCGGCGCAGTCGCAGTCGCAGTCGCAGACGTCGAAGTAGAAGCCGAAGCCGCGGTCGTCGAAGCCGTTCATGGTCGTCGGATGACTCAAGCCTACGGAAGCGTAGTCGTCGCTCACACTCGCATTCCCGTTCCTGTAGGGATAACCGACGGCATGGCGACAACCGTCATGAACGAGGCCGAGATGATCGGCGTGCTGAGGGTCGAAGTGGATATGGACGAGGAAATGTGGATAAGCCTGAAAACTTACTGACAGGACAACAAATTGCACGAGCTCGCGACATGGAGAGGGGCCGGGAGCGCAATAGATTGTCAAACGAGGACTACGAGGATTTCAAGGAAATGCTAGATGAATTGTCCCTGGAGAGAGAATCCGTGAAAAAGACTATGGGTTTCGCCTTGGACAATTCAGAAGCGGCGGTCGATCTGGTCAACGTCATTTTAGAGTCCTTCAAGAGATCAACTTCGTCTGGCGTGACGCTTGTTGGGCTGCTGTACGTGACGTCCGACATTTTGCACAACAGTTCGGCTGCTGTGAAGAATGCATCGCTTTTCCGCACGACATTTCAAGAGTGCCTGCCAGAAATCATGGATACGCTGCGCGCTGCGCACAAGAACATTGTAGGCCGCATGTCTGCAAATGCCATGAAGGAAAAAGTGATGAACGTATTGACAGCGTGGGAAAGCTGGAGTCTATTTCCCCCAGCTGTGCTCGTGGGGCTCCATGCTACTTTCTTGCGGAAAGTGGAAGAGGACGAGTACATTGCCACACGCAGTCTAAACTTCAACGGCATTGGTGAATCTGATTTGGAGCGACTCCGGAAGACATGTCGACAGTCGGGAATTTTAGCCACCGGCGACGCAAAGCGGTTGGTAGCTCGTCTACAGTGGCTTAAGGAATTTACATCTCCTACTGCAACTACTGCGCCAGGCCAAACAGTGGCAATGAGAAAGCCGAGCGCCCAACCAAGCAGCTACGCAACCATCACCTCGAGTGTATCAAAACCTAAAACAAACGCTGGAGCAGCAGATGAAACCAAGGAGGTAAGCAAAGAAAATGGAGGCGCAGATGACTTGGATGGAGAGCCCATTGATGAAGATTTAGACGGCGACCCCATTGATGGGGAATCGGTCGTAAACGAAAGCGATGACGTTGATGGCGAGCCGATGGACGATGAAGCGCTAGATGGAGAGCCACTAGACGGAGATACAGCTGAAAACGAGCTAGATGGAGGGCCACTTGATGGCGAGGATTTGGATGGTGCTCCAATGGATGAAGATGATTTGGACGGGGAGCCAATCTAACCTATGCAACTCAGGTTAATTCACGTGCAAGCGTCCAATACGTCGCTCAACAGGACTGGCTAAGAAAATTGTTCCGATAGCTCGATCAAGTCCATGGCTTCATAGTCAATATCAAGGTGCCGCTCTTGCTCCTCTTGCCACTCGATTTGGTTCGCATTGGGTGCGTCGATGTCTTTGTCGTCGTTGTCGCTATCCATGTTCACATTCCTGGGAAATGGTAATGATCGTGTTAGGATTGGATCCACGTTGAAGTCACCAGGGCTTTCTCGTTTAGCAAGGAAGGGCACGTACATCTGGATGGAGGGCATGATCTTGACCGCTTCAACGCTTGGAAGCGCCCGTCTTTCCTGCAATAGAGTAAGCTGGAGAGTGCGAAGATGGGTTTCGCGCTGCTGTAGGTGTGGTTACAGAAACTAACTTGGCAATGGGGCTTTATCAGGGTTGTGAACGCAGCGGAAAGGATATTGCACAGGAGGTGGAGCTGCAGCAGCTTCTGCAAGGCATGGACATCTCCTTGATAGGCTTCCACAGGCCTCAGCTTGTTGATCACCTGTTGCATGGCACTCGTTCAGTTTATACAAGGTGAGTGCACGACATTTCCAGCAAGGGTGTTAATAGCCCACCTCAGCCACCTTGGTCCATACGTGAAGGCGGTCTGCTAGCACACCGTCCAGCGTTGCGTCATCTGCGTCCGGTACAGATAAGGTGGTGTTGGACGAAGGTGCTGCTTCTGATGATACTGCAAGGCAATCGGCCAGCGTCGGCACGTTCTCCAGTGACATGGACGGGTGGAATTCTACGAAGCCTCTCGCTGCTGTTGTCAGTGTTGCCGCAGCTCGAGAGGCTGCAGAGCGACCATTGCCGGGCAACTTACTTCGGACATGAGCCCCAGCAGCAGGCTTCCGAGTCAGCATTTTGCACTAAATTGTCACTGGAGCGGTTTCGTTGCTTGAGTTGGGATTTAGCAAGGTGTTGAACATCCTACGCCTTTTTTAAAATGTATAATACTGGGTACCTTTGGCTTGATGGAGTTCATCATGAACCACATGAAGTTCTCTTCGAATCGAAGAGCTCCTCTAGTCGATGTCTCGATTGATTCAGTAAAAGCCCCGCACACAGAAGTAATGAAGTTGATCCGACCCGTAGTGTTGATATATGTATAAATCTACATATCGCTACCGTAATCAGACGCTACCCACAGCACCACAGCACAACTATAGCTCAATGCGTAGGTGTTCAAGGCACATGTCCTGCGAAAATCAGCACGCGTCCGCCACATGGACGTTACGGTAGCTTTGAGTCAACTCGCGCCACATCTCGGGATCGGCTGTCCGCCTTGGTCACCAAGTTGGTGGGCCGGTGCGGTGGCTCCTTCAAGGTGTGCCGCAACGGTGCCCTGCCATGCTCGTTGGCAACGAGCATGACAGGGAACGAGTCGTTGCACACGGGGAGCCATGAAGAAGAGATCTGTCTCCCCTTTGGAATCCAAATCCAATTGGATTCCAAGCCAAGGCTGTACGATTACGAGGCCAACGGGGTCGTTGGACTCCCGTGGCGTAGGCTTCCTCGATGTGGAGGCGACTGATAGATGGCGTGCGCGATTGGTGTGGACGATCCGCGTGCAGGCATCGTGGAGCCATGTACTTATTTGCCGGACTCGAAAGAAAGCGGTGGCTCTCAGCTCCCCAAGCACTGCTGTTGCTGTAAGCACTTCCTGTTTCATCAACCTCTGCAGGGAAAAATCAAATCGCTGCATTGCACGCAGCAAGCAAGCTACATGTACATGTATTATAGCACTTGCACCGGGGCCCCCACTCACGGCGAGACTCGAGAAGGCACGCTTTTGGTACAAATTGCCTTTTGGGGATCGGACACTTCAATACAAAACCATAGTGTACCATTTCGTCGATCGCCGATGCCATCTGGCGTTCGAGTTGTCGGGTTGCGCCTTCTGTGGGGAGGTCTCGGGCTCGCAGGTTTTTACCTGACCGACTCTCTTGGCCCCCTCCCTCGCCTTTCATTCCGCGCAGCGCAGGACTTTCGCACTGGCCAAGGCCCCAGCATCTCGCCTCAAAATCACTCACTCCGCTTACCCGGAGTATTAACCAGCCCACCTGGAAGGGTCGGAAGGTAGACACAGCAGACACAGGTAGAGATACAGACAGGAATGGGCGCTAGAAGACTCTGCGCGCTGCTGGTGCTGGTGCTGTGCGCCCTGGCACTCGTCTCGGCGCAGACCACCAACTCTACCAGCACAGGCACCACCACAGGCACGACGACAGGCTCAAGCACGACTACGGACGCGTCTTCGGACGACACGAACTCCTCGTCGGACACCTCGACCACCTCATCGACCACCACGGCGCCGGCCCCGATAACAACCACGCCGGCGACTACAACTAAGACCCCTGCGACGACTACCAAGACGCCGACTACTACTACTGAGGCTCCGACTGCCACCACAGAGGCGCCGACAGCTACGACCCCCACTCCGACGAGCACGACAGCGACGCCGTCGACGACTACAGCTGCCTCAGCAGCTACGACTGAGGCCCCGTCAGCTACGGAGGCGGCTGCGACTTCCGGCTCGACGGACACCACGACGTCTGCTGCACTGGACTCGTCTTCGACCACGTCAGTGTACGGCACGGTGGCGCCTAGCAGCTCGGGCGGCTCCATGGGCGCCGCCACGGGCAGCTCTAGCTCCTCGTCCGCGTCCAGCTGGATCGTGCCGGTGGTTGTGGCCGCTGTGGTGGTGCTTGCGCTGGTAGTCATCACCTTCTACGTGCGCACGCGCAAGCGTGACGACCAGGACGACCTGGACCGCCAAAGCGACATCTTCTTTGAGGCTCCGCGCTCCAACACGAACAACTACGCGAACGCCACGGGCGGTAACAACGGCATGGTGGGCGGCGTGACCGCGGAGGAGCGCGCCCAGAAGGAGGTCATCATGGCCATGCGCAAGGAATCGGCCGTGACGACAGCCCCCGCTGCTATCCCGCCAGCGTCTTCCAAGATGCGCAGTGACTCGGTGACCGGCGCGCCGCCGCAGACGCGCAACCGTCAGGACTCCGTACCCATTCTAGCTGAGCCGCGCTTCACGCTGCAGCAGCAGGTGGAGCTGGAACAGTCGCAACACTCGATGCGCGTCGCAGGCGTGCCGCGCTCTCCACAGGCCATGCCCAGCCCCGTTGGCCAGTCATTCGAGCCGGGCACCTCGTTTGAGCCAGGGTATGACCCGTCGCACCCGATGCCTGGCGAGTCGGTGCCGGGCGTGACGCTGTAGGCACCAAGTGCTAGCAGATACCTTTAGGGGAGGTGGCGGTGCGGCTGCGGTAGAAGGCGGGGCTGCGCCGGCGTGCCTTGTACATTCCTTTTTTGCTCGTAGACGCGTGGCGGCCGCTCCACGCTACTCCCTCGTTAGCTTTAATGAACCAAACCAATAAAACCACCTAGTGAGTGAAGAGAATAGTGTTGCTTGGTGCGTTTGTTGCACCATGGTGGTTGCTTGCATGATTTCCCAATCTCTTCATCGTCTTCGACTTTGAAGTAGATCACCGCTCCATGTAAAAATTCCCACGCCGATGATGCGTGTCAAAACTTTTGACACGCATCATTTTGACTCAAAAGAAGAACCTTGAAGAGTCTACATGTATTCTGTTAAAATTGTTGGAGTTCCGCCGAAAATGCTTCACTTAGCATTCCCATGCAAACATGAACTGTCACCTCATGAATTCGTTCATCGGACAGTGAAAGTCAAGTCACATGAGCACCGCACATGAAGTATTTAGTTCTTAGACTGGCAGGAAACGTATCTTGGGTCCTTCATTTTCTAATCAGAATTTGTATCACTAGCCTGAAAAAAAATATCGTGTCCGCGTGGCCTAATGGATAAGGCATCGTCCTCCGAAGGCGGGGATTGGGGGTTCGAGTCCCCTCGAGGACGCTTTTAGCGCGTGCTTCTGACTGGATTAAATTATCGTTTTCGGCGATTTGAAGGTGATCCCTACCTGTATCAGACTCTATGGATAGGTCTAACTTTGAAGCACTTCACGGTAAATCTGCGAGGAGCAGATCCCTGTGGAACTGATGTCTTCTTGACACCAATAGCAGTGCAATGATTTTGGTACCATTTGATCTGGCAGCGAGTATGCAGATTCTATCCAGGAGGATCCATACAATACTGCCTTCTGGATTTACTACATGTACTATCACGTAGTTACCACAATGTAAGTCCTAGGTGCAGGTTTGCGTATAACGTTAGTTAAAACGGCTTCGGGCGACTGCATTTCACGTCGACGTAGCTTGGGCAAGGCACGCTACTTCACGGGCCTTCCGTTCGTCGAGTGTTGGGTCGACTCGCATGAGAGCTTCCCACAGCTCTAGGTTCTGAGCTCGTCGAGAAGCTATGAACTAATATGATAGGATACGTACCAAACCATGCTGTTAGTTGAGTTTGATCCCCTTGAAGTCAGATCAAGATATTAGGATCAACTTACCCGCTCGGTCCCTTGCAAAGAGGAGTACTGGAATGCCATCCGATCATGAACGATCCGCGCAGTCTCGCGCTTCTTCTGAAGAATTTGCTCCTGCAGAGTGAGTAGTTGCTGCCTGTATATGGATGTCGTCGTCGTCATTGGCAGTTTAAGCGCGTCCATACTGGATCCAAGCTGTGGAGATATGGGAGGAGGTGGGGGTGGTTGCTGCTCACTTTGACACGGAACAGGTCTTGCGTCACACGATGGCACTTCGTTTTCCCTATCAAAACTGCGTGAGTTCGTTCTAGCGGAGGCCATCGGTGGAGGAACGAACAAGTTGTGCATGCCATCGGGAATCAGGTCTGCTTGGATCGCTGCATGATTTCCCGTAAACTGAGTGCTAGCGTCCTTCATTTCCACATGTTTTTCTTCGTCGAGCTCGAATGCTCTAACAATTGCTATGTGAGGTCGTTGTGTTGCTTTCATAACCTCGCTAGCAGATCCAGTAGCCACAGAAGAGGTTTTTTGTATTGCTGCTGCTGCTGTAGTAATAGGAGGTGTGCCAACGATTTTGTGTGTCGGAGGTTGTTGATCGCTCTCCTTGTCTAACGAGTCGCTGGAACTATCGTGTTCTGAGCGGGCCTGTTCATGGACCCCGCTACGCCCTGAAGTTTGCTCTGACACTCGCGTAGAATTATCTAAAGAGACTTCGTCCTTGGTGAGCTGTTCCACAGCCTGTGCGACAGATAGTGCCGCAGTAGTAATATCAGTGACGCCAATCGTGCGATCACCATGCTCAACTGCTTCGAAGCTTTCTGAATCGAGGAGCACACTTTGCTCTTCATCATGGTCGCTCTGAGATGATTTCACGCTGGGTCCGGGGCTTCCAGGACGTTTAATTGTCTGTACTTGGACCTGCACTTCAACTTCATTATCAGAAAAATCCATCGAGTAGTCGAAGCTTTTGTCGGTATTTACAGTTGGTTTGACGGCGGTTGCTGTAGCAGGTACTGCGACGGCCGAATCCTCCTCTTCGAAAACTTCTTCCTCGTATACCCCGCTTTCAGAGGCAATTGACTGCTGCGTTTTCACTAAGTTGAATACTGGTGCGGCTGGACTCGGTTGAGTGTCACGGGGACGGCTGTCAGCGACAATACTTTGGCTAAGACTCTCCTCCTGGAAAGAGTCATTGTAGTCGTCGGCACTCTCCTCTTGAAATGCAGATTTTGGCTGCGTCGCCACTGGAGTCGCGGCGGCAGTGAGAGTGTTGAATCGTTCCCCCGACGCCCCGCTATGAAGCGATTCAATACTGTCTCCAACCTGACTTTTATCGCTTTCGCTCTCATGCCGGGCCACCGATGCTGTTGATGCCCTTCGAGTCGTGCTGTAAGCAGGATGGTCGTCACTACTCTGGCTGTTTTCATCTTCGTTGACACCATGAAGCGCTCCAAAACGATTGAGTTTGGCTTCGTCAGGATTCGGAATAAAGCCATAGCCTTTAGAAGGCTGAGGTGGTTTGCTGTCTCGTGAAGCCACACTGCTAGAGATCACGGGGGCTGCTTTCTTATTAGTGGCACCTTCACCAGAAGACTCCATAGAGAATTCATCGTCGTCATCCAGATCAAGACTAATGCGTCGACTACGAGAGCTGTGCAAAACAACTTTCAGATGACGCTGAACAAGCTCTGACAGAACAAAACTTAACTTACCTAGATCCCTTAGTATCACCGGTAGTTGCGCCTGAATACTTAGAGAGGAAGCTTTTGGCTTTATCAAGCGCACTCCCAGTCGACGGAGCAGCAGTTCTAGGCTCGTTGAGTGGCCGCTTGAAGCTCGACTCCTTTCGCTGTTGCACCTCGTGATCACTTGCCTGCTCACTATCGTTGTCGCTGCTGATGTTGCTGAGACTGCCGCTGGCGTCGCTAGCATCTTCATCGCTATCGATGGGGCTATATTGTTTTCTGGCCGTTCTGCTGGCATTGCTGGGTGTTGCAGGTATTGCAATCTCGAAGTCGTACGGATCAGCGCTCATTGCCACGGGGCTAAGAAAATTGTTTCGCAATAAGTCACTATAGCTGGCGTCGGTTGCTGGGCAGTTTCGATCATGGATAATAAATAGCAGCTTGAGTTCGAGTACTTCAAACTCGAATTCTTTCATATATTGTTTTTATCTGTAGGAAGCTCTGAGAACGAGACCAATGCGCGCATGGGTGCATCAGGAAACAACTGAAGGTTTGCTTCTGTAAGAGAAATCTGGTGGGAGCCACAGTGTCGAGAAGGATCAGTATCTGGTAGTACAACCTCACGGCTGATCCGATGCTGATGCAGACTGCACCATGGCATGATTCATGCAGCACTGTGATGCTGTTTTGCTGTTTGAAAGTGAACGTGGTACGTAGTAAGATTCCTGAGTCTAACGTTAATTATCCGTGAATGGCATTCACAAATTCACTGAATGCAATGCAGATTCCTCGTTAGTTGGACTAGCAAATCGAACTACTACGTAGTAATACGCTCTGCGCTTGAAGTTGTAAGGCAATCGCTAGGAGGCTTACCAAGATGCTGCCAGTGTACGGTACTGTAGAAGGCATGCGCGGAGGGTGATGTAAATCTGCCAGTTTGCGTCTGCTCCTGGTCACTCAGTGACTCACTGCCTGCGCAGAACGGCGGCTCAGGTTTTCGGATTACATTGGCGACGCTCTCGCCATCACGGCTGCATGCATGCACCAGCGTTATGTGGTTGCCACGATCAGCCGTCGGACGTTTCAATGAATTGAGCTGACGCATACTTAAGTACTGTAGTAAACGGTTCGCCATCCACTGGATGCAAACCTCAACAAACGAGATTCCGTAGAGCAGATGGCATTGTGTTGAGGCTTGATGCATGCGCCCACCCACCATGTTACCATTCTCGAATTTGCTCCTTCACACGCATTTCGCTCTCAACGCTTCTTGTACGACTTCAACATGGTCTCCACTTTCTCCATCACGGTCACTGCTGCCTTCGTGGTTGCCAGTTTCCTCTCAAGATCGGTTGATGCTGCCTTTGCAGCTTGTGCTACGGCTCCAAGCATCCCTGGTGATCGACGCCCAAGCAAGTCCCAGCTGAAAGTGGCAACGTTTAATGCAGAGTTCCTGTTCCTTGGAACCGAAACTCACACGTTGGTTTGTCCCGGGGAGGATTGCTCGTGGACCACCGCCGCCCAAGCCCAAAGTCACGTCAAGCAAATCGCGACTGTCGTCAAGGCGCTGAACGCCGACATCCTTCACCTGAATGAGGTGGAAGACTGCACTGTGCTGGAAGCGGTCATCACGCAACTCGAAGCTCTGGGTGACTCCACGTACAAGCCCTACCTCGTTCGTGGTACCGATACGTCTACAGGCCAAAACGCGGCACTCCTCACGCGTGTTGATCCCGTCGTCGATCTGAAAAGATCAACAGCCACGGCTTCGATCCCTGTGTCAGGGTCAACATGCCCGAGCGCTAGCGGGTTCTCAAGTACGAAGGGTGTGTCAAAGCACTTCTACACAACCTTCAACGTGTCGGGATTCTCGAAGCCGATCACGTTGATCGGCGCCCACCTGCTCGCTAACCCGGAAAACAAGGCTCGTTGCTTTGAGCGTGAGGCACAAGCCACAGTGTTGGCTAGTCTGGCCAATGCTGCCGTCAGCCAGGGTAACCACGCCATTATTACGGGCGACATTAACGATTGGTCCTCCACTGTGCTCGACAAGAACAACAATATGCCGATTAGTGCCGTGCTCAGCATCCTGACGGGCAGCAATTTCGTACAAGTGGCCAGCAAGGTTTCGCAGTCCGATCGGTACTCGCAGTGGTACGACGAAGACAATGACTGCGTGTACGAAACAACCGAACTCAGCAGCCTGGACCACGTCTTGGTTTCCAAATCGTTGTCTTCGGCAATTTCGAGTGTTTCCTTCAACCACGACTTGTACACGACGTCTTGCAGCGGCTACAATAGCGATCACTACCCCGTCTCCATCGTTCTGTACAAGGTCTAAATCGATTTCAGGCCTTGTCGCTTTTTGTTGCGTAACCTGGGAATCAAAAATTGAATTGTGGTGAGGAGGAAGCACTTTGAATAATAATGAACCGTGCTTGGAATTCATGTCCTTGAGCTTGACAACAGCGACAACTGCCAGATCCATTTGACCCCGCCACTCAGTAATTCACGGACGCCACGACTTTTGCTTATTTCTTGCTGGAGCCAATTTATCACTTCCGAGTTTTTAAATTTCTCGGCGTCTTCCAGCGCAAGACGGTGATACCTGTCACTACAGCGTTTGTACAACCACTGCACAACGGGTAGATGCCCGTTCTGGGCTGCAGCTCGCAATGCCAACCCTGGTCGGCCCTCGCTTCGGTTCTCACTCATCCATTGTAGCATCTCGAGGTGTCCTCCAAACGCAGCGTAGTTCAAGGCAAAGTCCGTGCAACCTTCAGTCCGATCAGCCTGGAGCCATGTCGCCATAGCCACATCACCACGGCAGATCGCCCAGTCCATGGCGTCGGTGGTGCAGCCTTCTCCCCGGTGCTCATGGAGCCATTGAACGGCCTCTAGGTGACCATACCGAGCTGCTGTGTCCATGACATTAGCACCCTATTCGCAACGGCCAACGTGTTTATTGGATACCCACTGGAGGACGTGCACGTGCCCATTCGCGGCAGCATTTACGGCAGCTTCCTTCCAGAAGGGTGCTACATCATGAGCAGCGATGTACTCGAGCATGTGCACCGAGAATCCTTGACTGTAGCCACGCACAACTGAGTCCGATCCAGACCCCGTGTTGAGGAAGGCGTCAACTAAACGAACCACGTAAGGTAGAGCGTCGACGCTGTGCTTCGCCAGGCATTTGCGGCACACCGTGAGCGCGACGGTCAGCACGGGCAGGTTTTCACACAAGCGCACAGTTGCGTCTATCGCTATCGAGCCTTGTCGCATCCTGAATAAAGTACGCTCAAGCCAACTTGTTCAAAGCCGAGAAGATCTTCGAATGAGCTCCTAAAACGATCTCGAGAAACGTCGAACGAGAGGGTTCACTACATCGACATATAATTTGCGGTGTTAGCCAAGAAACAGGGTATTTGAAATTATTTTGCTGTCACGGCTGCAAGCTTGCTTGGAGACATCTTCGTGGCCGTGGAACGCCGCCGCACTGATGGCGTCTTGAAGCGAAGCGCCATCGTTTGCACCATCGTTGGTCTCTTGTAGCCACTAGGTAGGTCGCTGCAAGATGGTCATTCCTGGCAGAGGCTTCCAGAGAGGCTCTCTGAGAGCGGTCTGTATGACCGATTGTTTTGGAGACATGAAGGTGACCATTACATGTAACTTAGTAAACGCGGACGAACGACGTCGGGCATGAATCCAATTCTGCAGCGATGGGAAGGACGCAAAGTGTCGAGTGCGTCTTCAAGACGGACTCGCCTGCACCAGTACGGTTCAGTTGAAGTTGGAACGCACTTCAACAACATTTTTGCTCAAACCAAGTGAAAAAAAAAACGAAATCCATTCGAGTGTACATTAACGAAAGCTCACATCTTTCAATGTACATATAGCAGCCTAGCCGTCCACTGCACGACCAATAGGAGGAAACATCTCGCCAGGCCTGGTGCCACCCAGCCCACCGCTCGCCAGTTTGTCTTCGAGAGCCTTGACTGCCCGACGCAGCTCTTCAATTTCAGTTCGCTGCCTAGCAATGAGCACATCAGGATCTCCACCTGCTGCTTCCAGTGCAGCCGCCAAGGACTTGCTACCATTGGACTTCTCCTGGTTCATTGTTGAGACGCCCAAACCAGCAGAGGCCAGTGTGGCTCGCTCCATCTGAAGATTGTTTTTGGCAGCAACAAGGGCGCCGCGGAGATCATTTATCTCTCGGATGAGGAGCATATTGTCGGATGTGGCTCGCAAATTCTCGCGCTGGTGCTCCTGAGCATCGGCCGCGTACTTGCGCTTGAGAACGTGAACAGAATTTTCAAGGTACTGCTTCTGCCGGGCGTATTCCAGCTGAATCTCAGCTTCCACATCTCCTCCACCACCAGCACTAGTTGAGCCAAAACCGCCTGGGCCATCGTCGGAGGCGACATATTTGTTGTAGAGCTGCGCCACCTGAAGCGCAAGCTCCTTTGGAGTCTGCAGATGTCGTACACATTCGTGAAGGTCGCAGCGGAAGCGTCTCATCGATGTCTGCTGGTCGCTAAGAACTTGACGGTGACCTGCAATGGCCTTCTGGAGTGAGTTGATACGTTGACGCTGTTCTCCAATGAGTACATCCAGTTGCGCATTACTCTTGTGGAAAAGCTCCAGCTCCTGGTCCATTTCTTTGATTTGAGCTTTCATATCGGCGATTTCATTTTCGCGCGGCTCGATCGCACGCTTCAGCTCCTTGATCTTGTAGTCTAGCACAAACTTGAACTTTTCTAGCTCCTGGTTCTTCTTCTTCAGGTCATAAATTCGCTTCTCTTTCTCGCCGATGGTCTCATCGCGTGCGCGAATCTCCCGTTTGAGAGCTTGGATCTCCTTTTCGAGTTGTTTGATAGCTTCGATCAGCTCCTTCTCTTTCTCTAGCAGCAATTTGATTTGATCGCGCTGGTCTTCAATGTCCTTCTGTAGCGCGGAGAATTTTTTCTTCATGATACCATTCTCACCCTTGAACCGTAGTGTAGCCTCGCGCTCAGCCTGTAGCTTGTCTTCATATTTTTTCTTGAGTGCCTCGATCTCTTCGTCCACGTCCGCTTCGACTTGTGCCACCGTTTCGCGATACTCACGGCCCAACTCGTCCTTCTCCTCCTCCACCTGCATACGCAGCTGACGATCCTCATTCAGGCGCTGCTCGAAGTCTTCGGTCACGTCGGCCACGTATTTATCGTGCGTGGTCACGAGACGCTGCTGTTCACTTTTCCAGTGCAGGCACTGCGCCTCACGCTGGGTGAGAACCTCCTGGTACCGTTCAACCTCCTTCATGATCTTTTGCTGGTACGCTGCCTCGGTCTCCTGCATCTGTTGCAAGTGGTGCTCTTCCAGCTGCTTGATCTTTTCTTCGTACTCCATCTCGATGTCATTTTTGTCTTCTCTCAGTAGCTCGTACTTGTTCTTTTCGAGCTCGATTTCCTGCGTGAATTTCTCCGTAAGGTCTTTCAGGTTTTCGTTGTAGGTCATGTCCTTCAGACGTAGCTGGTACTCGTTGTGTAGCATAAGCTCATCCACCTTGTTCTTCAACTCGAGCATCAGCGTATTTTTCTCCTCTAGGTCTGACTTGGTCACCAGTATCTCCTCGGAAAACGAAGCCATGTCACCTCCATGCCCTCCAAAACCTTCGTGATGGTACGATGACCCGCCAGCAAAACCACCGCCAATTGCAGCTGATGCAACAGATGCAGTGGACAAGGAAATATCACCTTCTTTGCCAGTAGTTCGCGTGGGGCGGCCTTCCTTATCTCTCACCTCGAAGATGCATACTGCGCCATCCTCACCGGCGGCAAAGAGAAATTGATCGTCAAAGGACACTCGCAAACGTGTAACAGGAGCGCTAAGGCATTGGAACTCCGTCGACTCTCCTGTTAGGGGGAACTTAAAAGCTCTTATTGCACCTGGGCGATCAGGTTCCGCCCCTGCACCAAAAAGTAGCCGCTGGGATCCAGATAGCACCAATTGACCCAGCGTCGCGTCGCACAAGAACTCTTTTGTGAGCTGCGATGACGGCACCTCGATCTCCTTAAGCAAGCGATCGCCACCCACCGCGTAGATTGCTGTGCCTTCCCGGTTACAGAGTGCGGAGTAGTACGACACGCCCTTTTGGACGAACTCAGCCTCGCGCTTTGCCTCGTCAAGGTCCCAATGGTAGACCGCACCATCAAGCCCTGCAGAGACAATGCTGGAATCGTCTGAATTCCAATAGAGACTGCGCACCTTGCCATTATGGCCACGAAGTGTAGCAACCAACTCACCCGTGAAAAGCGAGAATACCTGAATGGTGTTACCATTGACTGCTGCAAAGAGGTGGCCTCCTGTGCTGAACTGGCATTCACGGCAGGCTTTCACTGGGAGTTCCTTGAAAGAACGAATGTCGTCCATAAGGATATTCAGCAAGCGAAGTTTGTCTGCAAAACCAACGAGCAGGTGTAAACCAGAAGGGTGGCAGGCCACACTGAAAGCCTCTTCGTTGAAGCGCTTGGCCACCTCGCAGGTGCGATCGATATAGTTCCAGACGCGCACTGTTCGATCCAGGCCACAGGTCACGAGAAGCGGCTTGCGCACGCACACGTCCATACCAGTCACATGTAATAAACCACTGCCACCACCGCCACTGGCCACCCCAGGCGGTCCATTATTGCTGCTCGGGTCGCTTGGCTGATGAAAACTTGTGACCACGTATTCGACATCTTCGCTTTGTGTTATTGCGGTGTATAACGCAGCCGTACCAACCGCTCCACCAACACTAGCACCAGTGACCGCAATTACGGCAGACTCGTCAACCACCGGAACGGTAGCTGGGCCACCAGAATGCACCCCAGATGTGTGGATTTGGTAAGGAAACGTGAGCAACTGGGCGTTTGAAGTGGTGACGACGACGACATCTTCGCTTGGGCTAACAGCAATTGTTGCGACGTAGCCACTCCCAGTGTCTACCCGAACGAGACGCTGCAGTGTTAGTATATCGGCTGCATCCTCCAGAAAATGATCTTCCTGCGATGCTGGTACGGGGTTATCTTCGTCCTCAGCAGACGTCGTGCCGTAGGCTTCAGACTGGTCTCCGGTGTCACTTAAGATTACACCGAACATGGCTACCGTATTATCGCTGATACCACAGAGAAGCCCCTTGGTGGTCGCAGTCAAGCTGTGTACAGCTTTTCCAGGCCCCGGAGACGCACTGAGGCGCGTGACAAACTCGCCTCCGTGAAAAAGCATGAGATCTCCAGCAGAAGACCCAGCGACCAAGTAGTCATCCCGCTGCTTCAGCCACGCGAGCGCCAGGAAAACGTGATTTTCCATTCGAGGACTGGGCAATGGACGGAAGGCTGTTTCGAGCACCCGGAAGAAGCGAACAAGCCCCGCACCTGTGACGCACACCAATCCAGCATCCACGTCGCTGAATGAACACGCAGAAACTTGTGGCGGTGCAGTCGATGTTGCTGCAGTTCCAGAATTGTTTGTGCCCGACCCCATGAGATTAGCATCCGAAGTTGACGAGCTCAAGTGCGCCATGCTACCGTTAATGGTATGCACCGTCGATTGGCCCGCTAACGCCAGCATAGCCGAGCTCGGAGACGCGTGAGGTGCCATAACATGCAGCGGGGCCTTGACACTAGCCACAGGCTTCCCTTTGGACCAGTTCCAACACGTCAGCATCCAGTCGGGCGCCCCTCCTTGTGTGAGCAGCAGTTGGTTGTCGGCGCTGAATGCCATACTGACGTAGCTCCGAGCCTGTGCATCGGCTGAACTTAGCACCTTGCGCTTCTTGAGTGTCTTGAGGTCGAAAATGCTCACGAGCGCGCGCTCACTGCGCTCGGCAACTGCAAGAAAACGGCGACTGGGAGCCAGGGCCGTAGCGGTGGCACCCTCGGAGGCTTCAGTGCCAGCGATAAATTTCTGCCGCTTGTCATCGAGAGAGCACACGACTACGTGGTGACCTGCGGGATACGCCACGGTCTGGTCGTCGACGAAAGCCACATTCGAGTGGACGTCAGTCTTGAGTCCGAAGATGTGGCTGTCGAGCACAAGTAAGGTGAGAGAGGTTAGACGGAGACGAAGCAAGACAGGGCGGTGTACCGGGGTATGAGGTTGACCGTCGTCATAGCACTCGAGTCCTAGCACCAAATGTGGAGTTTCGCGCAATTTCCGTCGCATGGGGAGGCGTCGCGCCTGAAGGGGTGTCCAATTTCTCTGTGGTTTCAGAGGATACAGCTCGGATCATCATGGTAAGGAGAGTCGTAGATGAAAGCTCACCTCTACTGTTGGCATACTTGCGTGACGAATCTTGCCAGTAACTCGTTGAAGCGAATGAACCCCCGGTGACCAAGCAGAGGCTGCGCCAAGCATTGCTCGGCAAACAAAGCTCACTGCGACAGTGACTGCCCTATCGGATCAGCAGCACCATGGATCCACTCTGATTCGCTCTTCCGACGTTTATGCGTCAACCGCGACTTAGGCAAATCGGCCTTGCTATCTCAGACCTTCCTCGGAGGAATCCTCCCTCTTGCGCTTGCCGATCTTGGCGTCGAGCGAGACGGGAAGACGACAGCTGCGGCGGAAACACCACCAAGTGATGATTCAACAGGTCTCTGTGCTGCTCCAAATCGGCGTCGCCATCCCGGAGTCTGGATCGATATCAAGCGATGTGGAGTCATCAGTCGCGCGGCCGACGCGAGGCGCGATTGGCCTGCGCACGTTGCAGGCCGAGCCTCGTTCCCGCACAACCGGCCGCAAGTGTATAACGCATCGAAAGATGGCTGGGTGACGCCCTCACTGAGGGTCTTGTCTCGGCGACATATCGCGCCCGCAATCCTGCGGAAGATCTCTCGATTTGGAGACGCAAGCACGTGATGGCGCACCGAGAGCGAAGCCCTGCGCAGCTGCTGCGGCAATGCGGTCGATGGCCAGAGCGGCGCCGCCACCTCCGGACCGAAGCTTGATACATCTGCTGACTGTGAGGCACCGGAGCTGAAGGCAAATCAACCGCCGGCCAGATTTCTACCAGGCGAAGGAATCATGCGATGGATGCAATGCAGAAGCGTGTCTTGTGTGTGTGTGTGGCAGATATGGTATGAGTTTGTATTTCCATAGTACTATTGCTAATAAATATTGAGCCACGCCGCCCGAGCGCCTTAAAGCAGCTTGGGGTTGAACACCGCGAGCCTCCGGCGCACGAGGTCGAAGACGCCGTTGCGACGGAAGAGGCAGCAGATCTCGCAGCGGGTCTTGACCAGCAGAAGACGCTCCGCCTTAAGCGCCGCAGACTGGCTCTGGAGCTGCTCGAACTGCTGCTCGTGGCTCGCACGCGCGTCGCCCAGCACCTTGAGCAGCTTCTGCTCCTCCTGACGCTCCTCAGCCATTTCGGCCAGCGCGGCGGCTGCGTCGCTCACCGTTCGCACGTTGCCAGCCTCGAGCTCGCGCACGAACTCGTCAATGTCCTCGATGCGATCGTGGCAGTCGTCGATGTCGTCACTGTAGGACTCGACCTCCTCCTGCTCGTCCTCGAGCGCCAGCTCCAAGTCGCCCAGCTCCATCTCGACCTTACGCAGGCGTGCCACCGTGGCCTTGAGCACCTGCACCAGCGCGTAGTTGGTCACCTTGACCAGGCGCCGCGACGTCTGCTTGTCCATGGCCACCTTCATCTGCATCTTATCTGTGTGTGGGTCGGTAGAGTGCGGGTTCTGAAAAGATCGATTGAGGCTTTGCTCTCTCGTCGGTTGTTTCGCTCGTTGAAAATCCGAAAGTGAAGATTGCCATCGCACTGCCGCTGGCGGCGCAGACCAGCCATCGCGTCCTTTGCACTCATGCTGCTGAATGAACCCGGCCAGATTATGCGTCGGCCAGCGGTTACGAATCCAGTTACATTAACATGCGCACCTAGGATCCAGCCAATCGCAGGCGCGGAAAAGCTCGAAAAGCCGCGGAAAATTTACCGGTAGCCAGATCCATGGATTTATCTGCAGCTTTCGCGCGCAGGCATTGGTTAATATTTTCAAATTTGATAAGCGCAAGTTTGACTGCAACTTCATCCGCAGGGCTGGCTCAGCGAGACATGGCAAATGGGTCTCGGCTCCGAATCTGAGCCTCCGATACGATCGGTCCGCCCTGCGCTTTGTCTTGCAGCTGAGAAGCTACCGCTGCCCACCAAGCCGCTTGGTGATCTTTTGCTTGGGCCCCTGTGCGTCGATCTGATCCGCGCCGTCGAAGTACTGTATCCGCGCCCCACAAGCTCAGGCACTGACTAACGATAGGCACTTCCCGATAAGAAGGCAAGCAGAACAGGCAGCGTTGCGGCGCCAAAGCGGCAGCATCTGACACGGGGATCGCTCACGAGTTCGTGATGGCGCGGGGCCATTTGATATCCGTCTACATGTTCCACATACAGTACAGTACATGTGCATGCTGTACATGTGCTTCCTTCACCAGACGCTCTCGCTCGGCGAGTCGGCGGATGGTGTTATAATAGCTCTGGTTTGGCGCCTGCTGTCGCGTGCCTGACCTCGCCGGCAAACTTTGCCGCAAAGCGCACCAAGGAGCCCAGCAGGTCGGGGCCGCAGGTGTACACGCCGGCACCTTTCACGGTGAAATTCACCTGATGGTCGAGCTGCCATGTGGGGCTCGCTACTAGCGGGTCGCTAGTGACCGCTCTTCTCCGCGGCAGCCAACTCTGGTGACTCTCGTCCCCGCAGAAACGAGGCAATTTCGCCATATTGGACACGCACGTCACCGAAAGGCGCTCGCCCTGCGTCCTGCAAGTTGCAACGGGCCGTTGCCAACGGCGCCGCTCGATAAGGTCAGCTCAACAATTGTCGGGTCGAAGGGGACCGGCGGTGATCTCCAGGATCGGCACCGCGGCATGGCAACGCTGATTCTGCAAACGTAGCAGCGACTCAAGGTGGTGAACACAGTTCACTACACGGGCGTCATCTAGCGGCAGCGATACCCCATCAATGGCATGCATGCAAGGCGGTACTGTAGCACTGATCCAATTGCAAGTACATGTAGCCGCTGCTGCCTCAGCGCAATACAGTACATGTACCGAGTCCATGTTGCCGCATTCGTTGAGTCAACGACGTTGACATGGAGTTGTTTTCGACGCTACGCTGAGCTCGACAATGGAGTCCTACTGTACTCTACTTCAGCGCGGCAAGCACTCCTCGGGCCACTGTTGATATGCTCGACGAGCATTGCTCGACCTCGACCGTACATGTAGCACATGTGGGGTCCCTACCGAATACTGCGGCAGCAGTAGGAGTAGTGTTTTTTTTAAAAAGCTCGCACGATTCGATGAAGCACTTCGGTGAAACTCGCGCTACATGTATGCAGCGACCAAGATCATTGAAGCGACGAGTGCGTCAGCTTCTTCGCCACTTCGACGCCGTGCGCGCGGCCGGACGGCTTGTGCCTCTGCGCCCCGACTCGTCGGGCTCGGCGTCGGGATTTCGCACGCGGCGGAAGGCTGCAGGCGGCACTACATGTACATGTACAGGGGAATTTAAAAAAAATATATACCGAATTCCCTATAGGATATGTCAAGGCATACGCCACCCCTTCAGCCAATCAGAAGTCAGAGTTTGCCAAGCGTGCCAAAATACTGTGCACCCTATGTCATCGCATACAAAATTCAACCTCCAGTTTTAGTCTGCCATTTGATGGCTTTAGCTCAAAAGAAAAGCCCAAAAGGGCGGCCACGGCTACCGGGAGGCAAAGGACGAACCGAGAAACAGTTCAAAATCTCATCCTAGCCAGCGGAAGAGAAGTTGCGCGTTCTAAACCATTTGGAGGAGCACAAAGACATCGACAGCACAATTCATCGCTTCTACCCCGACTTGGCATCTGACAAATTCGAGAGTCGCCGAACACTAATTTACTCATGGCGTCGTAACCGTGCCAAAATTGAGGAGTTTTTCGCCCAACCAGGCGGGGCAAGCAAATGTAAGTCACGAAGTGTTGGTCTAGGCACAATATTGCCCGGGAGAGAAGAGGAAAAACTAGTGCGGTGGGTAAATGAAATGCGAGAGGAAGGAGTACCCGTTACATCAACTATGCTACGTATTCAGGCAGAAGAAGTAGCAGTACTCGCAGGTATCACGCAATTTGAGGGCTCTTGGTGCTGACAGAAGCACCGACGACATTTTTCACGCTGTAGCCTCAGTTAACTGAAATGCAATAAACTCCATGTCAAAAAAAAAAAATTCTTAGTGGTACATGTAGTGCAAGTCCATTTAGCCGGGACAGGGTGTCACAGGTCTCTGCACCTCATATCAGTTGTATGCCTTGACATAGGGAATTCGGTACATACATGTATGTACATATTGACATGTGAAGGCACGCATGTGCATCGGAATTAGAAACGAAACAGGCTTTGCCAGTTTTGTCATCGCCTCGAATGTGTAGTTGCGCCGCTGCCACCTTGGAGCGCTTGTAGCAGACGCTTTTCTCGAGCCGGGCGATCGCGTGGCCTATACAACGGTTGTGTCAGACTGGAAAGCGGACGGCTGGCGAACACTCGGATAAGAATCCCCCAAGGCGAGTCGGGAAATCTCTACCCAGTGATCTCGAGCTCGGGCTTCCCGACAGAGCTCCTTCAGCTTCTTCTTCTGCTGAGCAGCGAGCTGCTTACGCCAAGTTGGTGTCACGTGCAGTTCTCAAAACCGGAATTTATCATGAACTTCATGCGCTCGGTGCCGCCAGGCTGGCGCCGCTGCAGCAGCGGCTGCTGTGAGCGTGACTACAGTTGCAGTCAGTGACTGCCAGTCACACAATCAGTTAAACCTCTATGCCCGTTAGAGCCGTGCGATAGCTGTCACCTCGCGATGAGTGCTTCGACCACCGCAGCAAGCACTTGCATGCCGGCTTGGCTTCACACAGCACATCGTGCGTGTCATCCGAGTCGGTAGACGCGCATAATCCGAGTAGTAAACGTGCACTGCCTACTGCTACCTACAGCGGACCGACTTGGCAAAGCGCCGCTTTGCCAATTTCGAGGTCCTCGACTCGAGGACCTCGAGATCGAATCCGCTCCGGTGATCCCGACCGAGTTTGACGACTGTACATGTATTAATACACTGCAATTTGCAGTCCGCAAACGCTTACGGTTCCTTTGATGCAGCTGCAAGAACCGCCGCCACCAGTGCTGCACTCGGGTTATTCAGCCAGATGCCGCGCTAAAGGGGCACTTGAACGCTATGTCTTGTAACTTACATGTAATACATGTATGAGGCTCGTCAACCTTGTGACGCGATTCCACCTGCTGGCAATAGGCTTCAAGTACTTGACACGGCGGACTTCAGCACATGCAGAGTGACCACCCTGACTGTAGTATATACCGGTACATGTACCGAAAGTTCTGTACCGTTTCGGTAAGTCCCCGGTATACCGAATGACAATGTCAAATTTCATCTTAAAATTCCAGATGGAGCACTAAGGTGAATTTGTTGGGACCAGTCATTCTCCTACTTTCGTAAGTTTTATACTGAGTTTTCTTGTCAAAACGTAGGCGAATTGGCTTATGATTTCCATGCATTCCTTGCCCCTACTTTGACTGTGGTTCACTATGGACAGACCAGGGATCGGATCTGTCCGAGAAATCGTAAGTGTCAGACGCGGACGATAAGGCGCCACTTTTATTGGTCAAAAACACAGCAGCGGTGATGCTGGAAGGTGACATGGCTGATATCCAGTGACGCATGCATTGTCAGATGAGATTCATCATCCCCAAAAGGATCGCGTCAAGAGCTACCTCGCCGAGCCCCCCAAGGAGTACGCGACGGACAGCGAGCCGTCCGTGCCGCTCTCCGAGGACATCATGGCGTACGAGGACACGACGGTCTGGAACGTTGTCGACGGCGCTATCTATGCGTCACAGCTCAAGCGCAAGGTTGGGGTGTTCTCAGCATTCACCCTTGGCATGGACGTGTGCGTCGTGCTAACAAGAAAAGCAACAGCATATACTTTTTCGAGTCCGACGTGGTACGTGCAGTGCTCGTTGGGTACGCTGGTGCCGATGGCTTCGTCCAGTCCAACAACACCCACTTCCGGTTTGACGTGAAAATCGTGTATGGCGGCGACACGTTCGAGCTGTTCAACCCGGTGACGGAAGAGGGCCTTGAGTCGTTCCTTAACACGCTGCTGAACGTCGATGTGTAGTACCGCGAGGTGCACAACTTGCTGCCGAGGAAGCGTTCAATGAGCTCAAGGACTTTGACATGGACAAAAGGGAGGTGAGCATGGAGGACTATCAGGGCAAGATGGTGCTGCTGGTGAGCGCGTCCAGTAAGTGCAGTCTGGTGCCAACGGACTATGGGGAGCTGCAGCAGCTGCACAAAAAGTACCAGGAAGAAGGCCTTGTGTAACACAAGTTGTGTTCCTCGGATTCCATTCAACCAGTTCGCTGCAGCCGAGCCGAGCACGCACGATACGAGTCTCGAGTTCATGAAGCACTACAACGTGACTTTCCTGCTTTTTGAGAAGCAGGACGCGAACGGATCGAACACTCGCCCGGTACTATCGGCAACTACATCAAGTGGAACTTTACCAAGTTCCCAGTGGACCATAACGGCGCTTTTCTCCGAAGGACCTCGCTGTTTCCTTCGAAGAGGACATCAAGACCAGAATGTATAACAGTGCTGTAATACATGGGCAGCTCACAAAGTGAAAACTTTCTCGTACCCAGCAGTCAAGCACAAGACCCCGTCTTGTGTTGACAAGTGAAGAGAATACTATACTTCGTACGTGAATAATCGTCGCATGTGACTGTGCATTAAGCTATATTTTTACCCAATAGGAACGCGCCTTCTAGTCGTAGGCGGCAGGGACTTACGTTTTCCCAAGTCAATTCATTTCTCAATCTGCACAGTTCCAGCAACGGGTGCGGATATATCCACCGGATATCGGTACCACATATTGTAGGTACGGTGCCAATCTGCTGTATGCTCCAATACCATTATCACGACAGTGGTACCATGTATCCTGACGTAAGTGGCCATATAAAGTGCGGAAAATTATATTTTACCCGAAGATACGAATCCCGAAATTAGAGGAAATTTAGAGAAATCAGCCAGTGGCTCACAACATTCGAAACAGGCGGGAACGAAAAGAAGATAAGCGAGCGGCAGCGGCGGCGACACTTACGATGGCGCTACAGGAGGACGGTAAGACCCCGCAGGCTGCAGACACGGTGCGTATGTGTGTCCTGGAGGTGCTGATGTGTCCACACTAACGATTAGCTGTTGTCCATTCATTCTGTGGCGCAGAAACAGTCAACTGTCGACCTGAAGAGGCCACGTGTACCAGACTCGGTACACAGCAACACGCAAAAGGCCAGTACGACCACCGAAGGGGGAGGGGATAAGCAGAACGATGGAGCGCAAGAAGGAGAGGGTGCTGAAGCCGATAGCGAAGTGCCTCTATCTCAGCCGGTTAGTGTGCACTCTCCACTAGCGGCGGAAGGCTGTGTGTTGCCTCCAACCCAGCCGACCAGCGTGCAGCCAGCGAGCGGGCCTACACAACTGGAGGACAACGCAGCGGGGGGAAGTGAACCACCAGCGGCCCAAGCAGCCAGCGCTGGAAGCGATCCAGCTTCGTCGAGCAGCGACCAGTCTGGTGGTTTGGGGGCCAGAGCAGACAGCGTGAAGCGAGATGGTGCCCCGCATATGGCGGCCAAACAAACCCGAGCTGGCTTGAAGAGAGACCTTCCAGATGAACAAGGCGCTAAAGGTGGAGTATCGAAGCAGGGATTGCTGGTGCCGCGGAAGAAGCGACTGGCGTTTAAAATTGCGCAGGCCTGTATTCATGCACGCGACAGTTCGAGCGATGAAGCGGGTATATCGGAGGAGGAGGAGTACAACCAGGCCAGCTACGATGAAGAAGACGACGATGACGACGGCATCTCTCTTCAGCTAGCGCAGAACGAGGCATCAGCGGAGCTTGGTGATCTGTCGGACGCAGAAGATGGTTCTGTGGTGGAAGCAGTGAAATCGGTACCGGATAATCCGGTGTCCGGTGTCGCTACGGACGATCAGACACCGGACGCTGCAACATCCGGTACGACGTCTGCTGAAGTGATACCAGATCCGGTGAAGAAACTTGCCGAATCGGAGGATTGTGGCGATAACGATTAGCTGTCGAAGGTAGAAGTGGAGAGGATGCAGCAATCGTGGTTCTAGAGGCGTCACCTGGACGTGTTGTGGAGGACGACGGGGCGTTTATCGACGGATTTGAGCGTGTATTTGCCACATGGGACGAGTTTCTCACGGCACTGAATACACACTGCAAAAGGACATATCAGCTGCTGTCCAAGCGGCCTTCGTACAGCTCAACACTCAGAAACGAAAAGCTGATGGAACGTGGTGTGGTGGAAAACGATTCTCAGTTGCTGCCAGAGTCGTTTCCATACTACTCTCTCACTTTGCTGTGTACTCATGGAATCGAGCATCCAAAAAAGGGCAAGGGCAAGCGGCAGCGGAGAATAATTCGTTACCTCGCGTGCGAGGCTAAAGTGAAGGTGCTATCGCGACGTGGTGCATAAGGGTCATGGAAGGTGTACGTGTCGTGGAAAGGATCGCACAATCACTTACGAAGCGAGGAGCTCTTTCGCTTCTACACCGAGAACCGACGCATTACGGACGCGGATGTGTTGCTGAACGTCAGTAACATGAAGAAGGCGGACTCTTCTGCGAAGGGCATTTTGAAGCATCTGCGCGAGGAAACAGGTATTTCTAATTGCAATGCTGTTTACACTAAAAACACTTACACGATTGCATCGCTGTTTATCATTAGGTAACGTATGGATCTACGCGACGTCCACAACTTGTTAGCTTCCATGAAACGCAATGACAGAGGGGGAAAGACTGACGAAGAGCGCAGTGTTGAACTCCTGCGTGAGTTTTGCTAGACAAATGGAAATTCTGCTGCCATTTCGATGAGCAACTCATCCGGACTTGTGCACGCCGTATGCTTCCAGACCGCAAGCCAGGAGCGGTTGTTCAAGGCCTTCCCTGAGGTAATCCTCGTGGACACTACGCACGGAACGAACAAGAACTATTACAAGCTGTTCAGTATTCTCGTCCACGACGTCTTCGGCAAGGTATGCTGCATGTTGTACCACAATGAATTTATTGTACCGGACGTTACATAACTTTTGTATGGCGTGTACGTATGATTTGTTTCAGGGTCAATACGTTCAGCACTCACTTGTGCAGAGTGAAACGATGGACGATCTATCTTACTGCTTGACAGAGTTCAAAGAGTCCAATCCAGCGTGGGAGAATATCCGAGTTGTGGTGACAGACAAGGATTTCAAGGAGAAGGGGGTGCTAGCTGAGGCTTTCCAAATGCGCGCCGAATACTATGCCAATTTCACGTGATTGACTATCTGCGCAGACAGGTACATTAGCTGTGCAGTTTCAATGAGCACTTATAAACGTGTACTAACCTTTCTGCTATTCAATCTAGGTTGGAAGCCGTTGCAAGCGCGACGGTGAGGACAAAAAGAACATCATTAGTGCGCTTCAGCTTATGGTGAAAGCCAATAGCGCTGCTGATTACTCTATCTATCGGCAGGACATGCTACGTTCGCTGGGCAACGACAAGAAAGACCCGTTTTTCGAGTATTTCGAGATCAACTGGGAGACCTGCAAGGAGGAGTGGGTCAGCTGTCTGTGAGATAGCGTGCCGCATCTCAACAACAATACCAACAACAGAATCGAAAGCGACTGGGGCAAGATCAAGCAACTGGTGGAACGCGAGGACCCAATTGACGAGCTGATCGGCACGTTGATAATGTTGCATGAATGGTCGGAGGAGCGGTACTTGAAAGAATTTCGGGGCTTGGGAACACGGCAGACACCTGTCGCTGAAGACGCCGCCGACCCGGAGCTACTCACACTGGCCGTTCAGTTGAGCCCACACGCGTACCGATTGGTGAGGGATTAGTACAAGTTTGCATGCAGTGCGGAGGCTTGCTACAAAGTGAAGGTTGATGGGACGAGGGCAGAGCTGCATATGCCTAACGAAGGTGACAGATTGCACGTGGTGAATACAGCGGTAAGTTCGTTTTGTACCGTTTGGTATCTCCGGTACCATTTGTATATTCGGTGCCATGTGTGTGTCCGGTGTCATTTTGTATGAAATTTTTGACGAATTCTTCCTTGTAAATTGTAGACGTTCCAGTGCACCTGCACCTTCATGAAGACGCTCCTGTTGCCATGCAGACACGTGATCTTCTTCCGTCACAACAAGTCCTACGAATCGGCTATTCCGCCACCGAAGTTCTACACAGCTCGCTGGTCACTGTTCGCACCTGCGAACGACATATCCACCGGGCACGTTGATGTAACTGGGACCCTTCGCACCAGCAAGCGCAGCGAGGTCGCACGACGCGTTCGTTCTAGAGACCAACAAGACATTGAGGCCGGCGCAGTATGCAAGCAGCTTCAAGGGATCATGGCTGATCAAAGTACCGGCGACTTTAAGTCAACGTTTACTCTACTACAGGCTGTGGAAAAGCTGTGCAGAGCTGGCGAGGTCCGGAAGTTGGCAGATGCCATGGCAGACATTGAAAATCAAGAGGAGTTGGCCAGACAGAAGAAACAAAGACAGGAGGAACCACACCAGCAACAAGCCGAAACGAAACCGGATACACCGGATATGAAACAGGAAAGTTCTGAAGCGCAGCCAAACAAGATGCGGTTCTAGAAAGCTGCTAGGAAGTCCCAGGCAGCGCGACGCAAAGAGACAAGAGCCAAGAAGGTACAGAACCTCAAAAGTGTCAAAAGACGCGCAAGGTTGCTCGCCCGAGGACTTTCAAAAGCTGTGCCGAAACTCGACGACGTTGTGCTGCTTCTCTCGCGGAAGTATTGCTTCACAATGGTTGCTAAAATGGTACGTAGTACACAAATATGCATAGGTAACTGAGGCTCATCCTGATATTTGGTTGTGCAGCATGAACTCCTTCCAATGGGTCACGTGGAAATTGATACCCAGCACACCGTGCAGCGAATGAATGTGGAGCAACCTCTTCCTGAACCTAGCGGCATACTACCCCGAGATGCGTGTACAGCTGCAATATCAGAGATTGACATGAAATACGGAGCCGAAGAAGGAAACGCTGTGTATCTTGCACGTTGGGAAAACTTCGGGTACGCTACTGTGGAGCAGCTGACAAACATGATCCTGCTGATTGATGCGAGAGAAGCCATGCCCAAGGTCGAGGCAACGCTTGAATGGATTGAGAAGGTTGTCATCCCTTCTTCCGGTGTGAAGGAACCGTTTAACGACTGCATCCCTTTACCAAAGGTTCGTACCATTTGTCCGGTATCAAATTCTTGTATCCGGTACTAAACGTGATTTATGACACCGGATGTATTGTTTTGGTGTTGTAGGTCTTCTTGAAAGACACTGTGGAACACATGACACTGAGCAAACACTCTGTGAGCGGCGAAGACATTGAAGGAGTTCGCATCCTTGAGTTTCGCGGTACGAAATGGTTGGGATCAACGTGCCTGCGTGCAGGATTACTTTTCTTGGCCCACCAGTACGTTTCGAAAGGCGTGGGGGTGTTCATGCCCGACTGGTATCCGTTCTCGAACGTGGAGAAACAAAATAAGGCTGCAGCCACACACGGGGCTTTCCACGCTGCTGTACAGATACAAATTGGCGTGGTAAACTCGGGAGGATTTCACTGGGTAGCATTCTTCATTGAACTCACCTCCAAAGGCGCGAAGTGTACAATGTTCGACCCCCAGCAGTCGGACACGACGTACAAGTCATTGGAAAAGGCTGCGAGGGAAGTTATTGTTAAGCAGCGGAGTGGTCAGCCTGAAGTGGAGTTTGGGCGGTGGGCTAGTTGCAAGCTAGATGACGGACACTCGTGTGGAGTGTGGTCTCTGTTCTTCCTGGAGTCAATGATAACCAGCCACGAGTGGAGTATTGAGTACTACGATATGGAGCAGTATTTCCGCCTACGATACTTACGCTTGTGTGCGCATGATTCAGAGGATGTATCCGTCTGAACACCAAGCGAAGAGCATCAATACATTTTTGCTTGTCGAAGGTGTTTGCTGAAGTATTTTGCATTGAAGTGATGACATTGCCAGCGTCATGCATAGAGTAACGAATTCCGTACAACATATCCAACATCCGGTACAACACAGACATTAACTTGTACAACACGTGATTTTCTAAAAAAATAGACATTGTCTCCTGGTAAACTACATCGTCGCCACACGAAGGGGCGCTCATTCCGGTATATCTTCGTCATTTATTTTCATATGGCGTCAAGGTTTTACCAAAAAACATATGACTGTTTACGATAGGGTTAGGAAGGACTAGCATAATTTTTTTTGTCCGGTGGATCTATCACCATCCTCCAGCAACGCTGCCATTCCGGACGCCCGAGCGCAGCGAAACGACAGCGAAATGGAGGCCTGAAATGCGCAGGCTGCCCGACACAAGCAAGGTAAGCCCATCAACCAGTGAATGACAGCGGCGAAAGCCATTACTAGCACTTCTAACGCCGCGCTTTTCGCAGATGGCGCACTAACCATGCAGAGGACGTGAATGCATGCGCCACGACGATACATGCTAGGGTTTGTGCGAGCCACTACGTGGCCTAATTGATGATCCATTCGATGCTACGTTTCTTGATGTGTATACGAGTGCGTCTTGCAAAAAGACACGCTTTTGACGCGACTCGCGGCTCGAAAGAGTCTATCTCGATGTATTTAAAGCGCCGATTCAGCCGCCGCTAAACTCTGTAGGCTACAGGCTCTAGCTGTGCCTACTGCTCATCAACTTCATTTAGTGCTGGCGGACAGGATGTAACATGTGTCTAATACATGTAACACTTCACCAAAGCGACCTAAAGTTACCGAAAGTTACCAAACGGTGTTACCGAAAGCTATCGAAAAGTTACCGACATTTCTGCAACCCACCGTTCGGTAGCGTTTGGTATCATTTCGTAGCGTTTGGTACTACGTAGTATTGCGCGTTCTACACTCCGCGACAAAAGGTTTGGGACAGTCACGTTTTGTGCCATAACTTCGCTTCAAGGACGAGCTAGAGGCTGCTATTTAGATACGTTCCTCCAATCAACACGCGTTATAAGCGACATATGACGTGGAGCTAGATTTGTAGGTACATCGATAGGCTGGTATACAACTGAGTGATTTTAGGACCGCGACAAAACTTTGGGACAAAAAATATCTTGGTTTTTGTATGTGCAAAAATGATGGTGAGGTCAGATCGTCTATTGTGTTGTACTGCCCGAGAGGAAATGCGGAACGTATGAAGGTGCTGTAGCTTACAAACTAAAGTTTGAGCTCCGCGAATACTTGCATACTCTTTCGGATAGAGTCACAATACCTAAACCAGCTTCGTGCCGCTTCAAATAAGCATTGGGTGGCCCTCAGCACCCAAAACCCGCTGAAGACCAGCTATCCAGTACGTTTCTATACAAATCTAGGGCAGATAGTCGGAGCTACACTACCGGTGGATATCTAGGTCTACTACTTGCGTAGTTTGCCTCTCAGCCGCCCCAGATTTACTACATGGTTTTAGTTAGCCTTCACGCAGCCTGTACTACTATAGTTACCATTTACTTCGGGGAGTGTTGCTCCGAATCGAGCCATGTCGTGCTAGACAATGCCAGCATGCGCTTTTCATTGGTCAACGTGACCTCACCATCATTTTTGCACATACAAAAACCAAGATATTTTTTGTCCCAAAGTTTTGTCGCGGTCCTAAAATCACTCAGTTGTATACCAGCCTATCGATGTACCTACAAATCTAGCTCCGCGTCATATGTCGCTTATAACGCGTGTTGATTGGAGGAACATATCTAAATAGCAGCCTCTAGCTCGTCCTTGAAGCGAAGTTATGGCACAAAACGTGACTGTCCCAAACCTTTTGTCGCGGAGTGTACTCGAAGTTTCCGGGGCCGGTTGGTTGAACCGACAGAGCCAAAATCGTCAGCCAATCGGCCCAAAAGGGTAAAGTCACTTGTGATCACTATAATCTCGTATAAGTACGAAATCGGACTTAGCTGAAGCCCCTCCAACTCCCTTCGGTCGATTGATAAAAGACTTGATCTTTGTATGGTTGTTTTCAACCCATGTCGTAGAACCGGCCAGGATCGGCAAATTTGGCCAATACTACTGAATGACACCAACGCCTACTTTATCCGAAATCTTGCTTTGAGCTACTTTTAAAATGACTCTTGTTACTACTACAAATCAGTTGTGAATCTGGTCTACAAACGGGTACAAGTGAGCACTGACCAGTACAAATGATGTACAAACTGTTACAAACAACACAAACCGCGCCGGTTATATTACGCGTAAGATATCAAAACTTACCTAAATATAGAGAAAACTCGACGCTGGCGTGGGAGCCAGTCGATTGCGTAGGTAGCACGAATGTCGTTCAATATGTAAGGAACACACATTTATGTGCGGTTAACCGAGTGTGGTGATGACGACACTAAAGTCTGCATTGCCTGCGTGACATCATCGACTGCATTGCAGCTCGCAGCTATCGAAGCTGCAACGCTATCAACAAGGTGCTGATACGGACTTGGAAGCGCAAACTCGACTGACTTCTGGCTACGGTAAAAAAAAAACCAACGAGATCAACCGCGCTGCTTCCGATTGCGGCGACTCGTACCGCAGCGTGTGTCCCAACAAACTTGAAGGTGCTGCACACATCCTCGTATGGGCCACCCGACCGTATAGCACAAGAAACGTAGGCACATACCCGTTCGTGACCACAGAAGTACCGGTAGCTTGTTATGAAGGTAACCAATACAAACGAATACAAACTATTACAAACGAGTATGTGTACTAATGGAGATACTAGACGAACAAGCGCGGCGGCGTGTAGTTGATGAAGTGATTAGATCGCCATCGCGATTGTGGGTCATCGCACAGCGGTTGAACTTGATCTGAAGCTCGCTAGTCCTCTCGTTCAGCATTAAAGTTACGGGGATAGATGTCTCGCAGGCCGAAATCCCCACAGTGTGCCCCACCAGCTTGCCTTCTTCTCGCAAATTGGTCTCTCCCGCGTGAATACTCGCATACGCGTGGTTGTGCGAACTCCATGCGTACTCGATTCAGCTGGGAGGTTGTCTGCGCGCACTCCCTTACGTAGCTTTCGAAGGCCTCCCGGTCGGTGAGCGACACGCGATCAACTGCCAGGACACACAACTCGAACAGGTCTTACTTCGTCTCCGGAGGCCAAACGGGATCTTGGCCTTCCATACGAATGCTGTAGCATCTAAACGAGAGGATCCAAACGCTGCGTTAATAGACCATCTATACGATGGCAGGGGGAAAGGGGGGCATATGAGGACGTACAGCGATGAAGATAAGCCAGGGCCGTGCGACGCACGGCGTGTGGCCAACGGCTTGTGCGCTAGAGGGGGAGAATTGCGAATGAGCGGACTAAAAGACGCGCGCAATGATATCGGAATTTTGACAAGCGAGAATTTATGAAAACCGCCGTAATCTATCCGCCCGTAAAATGAATTAACCATCACTCACGTTCGTTTACAAACACTCATGATTTGTAACGCTAGTCAGTCCCTTTTAAAATTAAACCTGAATTTTCGTATAAAATACGAAATTTCTAAACATATGACTCATTCTCGTTCGGTACGAGTTCTGTATTGTGTACCGAAGCCGCCCTTTCGCATGCATCAATTCGGTACTACCGTCTTACTCCGCATACCGTATCGTCGTAGTCCTAGGCGTCACTTCAATAGCACTTGAACCCTATATTTTTCAAATCGTTTGCACCAACGCATGATGCAAATACTTTTACGAAAGGGTATACTACAAATCATCGGTCTTCTTCTTGGCTACTCAATATCGCTTGTTTTAATGTCATCACAGACCCGATGTCGTCGCCCAAGTCGACTTGCCCGTCGACAAGGTCGAATCTTAGAAAATACTACTTTCAAGCTGCCTAGTGCTATTTGCAGTACTTAGGACACCTGCTACGCATGTGTCATTGAAAATACCCAACCTTAGCAAATCCCCTCACTTTTGTTGGCGCCGAAAGTTTTCCCCAGCGTGCTGAGCATGTTGTCACCCACTCAATGCTACAAGCTGATAGGCTTCCGTTCCGTGCCTACTTGCCTTCCCATTGATGCGAGGGTGATCCATGGTTCGACGCGCGTGCTAAAGAATGCTACAAGAACCGTTCATTAATCTGTGCAGTACCTAAAAATAAATACTGTGCGATGAGTTAGTAACGTGGCCATCTGCTGGTTCTAATTGGCCGATCTGTTGGTGACCCTTAGCAGTAAACGACGCTTAGGACTACGACGATACGGTAGTACGCATACCGTATTCCTTATGTGCTTGCCGACGTTCAGTCATTACTGACAATCTTTCTATCCAATAACTGCTCGCTTATTATTGTACCGTTGTAGTTTCTGTCCATACTGACACCATACAAACTGCAAGATAATTCTGATTCAAAGGATACTATGATACTTTTTTGTGTGAGCGTGGGCACCTTTCAAACCGTAAATTTGGGTGTCAGTAAGCACAGAAGGAATACGGTAAGCGTACTAAGCTTAATAAAAATCGACAGTGATAAATGCGACGTAAAACCCTCGATCATAACATGTAGTCAAATAGAAGGACGGCGACGGAGAGAAGGGTTCGCCAAATGAAGCAACAACCAATGTCTATACAGCTGCTCAGTGATTTTGAAGGCCATCATTTGCTTAAGCCAGCCCTGCTACTTCTTGGCTTGACCTCCTCACTTGCAATTTAGCTCCTTACCAGCAACAAGACCACAAACCAAACAACCCCAGGACATACCAAACCGTCACAGCTACAGCATAACGGAAAAACTATCCATTCTGGCCGGATACGAGCCCAACGTGCAAGGAAGCGGCTTCGATGCTCTTGGTGGTCAACACGGCATCTCACCGAGCACTATTAGCGGGTGGTGGTCGAAGAAGGACAAGCCACTTGCCGCTTCACGTGACCGCCACATTGCGACTCGAACTGCTCGGCGACTAACTAGCGGTGGAAGACGACCTGCACATAGCGACCTGGAAGCGAAGCTGTATGAGTGGGTCACCTATCGGGACAGCAAAGGGCTCCAAGTCGAAGACTCGAACATACGTCTTCAAGCTGCCAACATCTACCGTCAGCTGCATGGCGAAGACGCCACTGGATTCGAGGCCTCCTCTGGCTGGCTGGAGCGGCTTAAGGGCCGCAGGAACTTAGTTTCTCGCCGCCAGACGACAACGCGTTCTCTGCCGGCCGACGCCCCTGACATCTGTCGCAACTTCATCCAGCAAGCACAGCACCTGATCGCAATGCATGGCATTGCGCCCAGAAATATCATCAACATGGATCAGGTGCCGTGCTACTTCGAAACCGAACCAAAGTCTACGATAACTACGCGAGATGCTCGCGAAGTGCTGCTACGAAAAGGTGGATCAAGCCACAAACGCTTCACAGCGACCTTGCCATCACTGGGAACGGTAAGTTCCTTACACCACATATCCATTTTTCATAACTGAAAAAGAAACCTAAATGCCCTCCTGGCATTCTGGTTGATGTCAACAAGACAGGTATGTGGAGTGATGATCTTCTGCTGGCCCACGCTGAAACTGTGGTCTGTGCACGAAAAGAGACTCAGCTGTATCGAGAGCCGATCCTCTATCTGATCGACTCCTACGGCTGTCATATCAAGCTCGCGGACTCGAAGCGTTTAGAGCGCTACGACATTTTCGTGCTGCTGGTGCCACCCAACCTGACGAACTTGCTGCAGCCGCTGGATGCGGCTGTTAACCGCAGCTATCAGGAATACTACAGGTCGAAGTTCGACGACTACATCAGCTTGTCGCTACGAAATTTCTCTCTTCAGACCAAGGCTGGCAACCCAAAGGTGCCTCAGTACACGAAGGTGGCCCAATGGACCCTCGACTGTATTGCCACGAAGTCCGCGGCTGACATCAAGAAGGCGTTCAGCCTGTGCGGTCTTGTTACCAAAGAAGACTTCAAGATGGACATGTTGCACCCTCCTCTCAAGGCCCTTCTCAAGTCCGATCTGGACATGAACGCTTGGCACGCTGCCTGTCAGCACCTTGTCAACGAAGGTGCAGAACAAGAGCTGGTACTCGTCTCGGCACCAGATTGGTATATCCCCCACCAAGAGAGATCGAGCCTGTTTAACTGTTTGCCTTACGGGCTGGATATGTCAGCGCACGAGTACGCGTCGAACCTGACAAACTATATGGACTCATTAGAGGATCTGGAAGGGTTGCTTGATGAGCAGTACCTGGAGGCGGTGAGAAATGATAACACTGACCCAGCTGAGCTCGAGATTTATGCTGCGTCATAGATGCACGGCTGGAACATCACTCTAAATACTGTGGGCGAAGCGAGTCGTCTAACGTCGAGCTTCACCTACACTGTAGAAAATGCTACAAAAGATGTCGTTCTAGTTCGAGGTGGAGGGTACTTTGCTGTCCAGGTGGATGGTTACCTGGTGTAGGCAAACTGTGTTTGCAGCGAGATGTTAGAAATGCCATAAAATAATGTTAGTTTCTTATTATACTCAGATGGAAATTGACAAGCGTTGGACATACCTTTTTTCTGTGCGGAGCATTAACGAGTTTTGACTCGCGACAACCCTCTTCCCATATTGGGCCTTCACTTGACTCGACCGGGATCGATCCATGGACCAGCTGCACGCTAATCCACGCTCTATCCAGTTGAACCGTCAGCACATTGACTGGCATGGTCCTGACACTAATATCTATTGTTGCTACCGACGTCGACCAGATATAACTTTTGTGATTAACGCATGAGGATGACAGTCTTCAAAGTTATCATGTTTGTCCGTTCCATAGCGCCTAGTCGCTGTAAACGAATACAGCGCGTAGCGGGGGTTGTATTTTATTAGAGCGCTTATGTGTACTATGCGGGGTAAGACGGTAGTATTGTGAGTTCTACTCCATGGGCGACTCTTCGAATCAATCGCCCAAGTTGGGCCAAGCGTATAGCGATTTGTATACTTGCCGAATTAGTACGATTATAGCTTTGACATGTGGCCGAAACAGCTGGTTTACGGGTGATAATCGCTTTGGTCGATTCACTAATGACTTGGTTTTGTATAGGAGCGACTGTGAGCGACTTCACCGAGCGCCCCGATTCGGCCGGAATTCACGATAGTCTCACTCCAGGTCTTCCACCACCGAAAAACAGCAAGCGGCGACACTTATTTTAGTGGCGATGTCACATGTGCAACAGTGCCTCTCGGTTCACATCACAAGCGTGCGTGCACTATTTCGATCCTTCATTGCAGTAAAAGCTACGAACTCTTACGGTCTGGTGAACCTTGTTGTATAGGACTGAGCGGTCGGATCCCTTCAACCACTTGATTGACAGGTACAGATGATCCTCTCGGTAACGATATCCCCATTTGCAGGCTTCGCTAATAATGGTAGTATGCGAATAAAATGGGCTCACTGCCATGATTAACCCTATTGTGGTCAAATTTATACTTGAAAATTGTATGTGGATTTCCGATACAAAATTGTTAAACATGCATAAATGCTTGGTTTTAGCCCGCTACCCGCAACCTAAGTATTGCAAATATGTATGTTTAAGGTGATATTGTATTAATGACGTGCTTTGCACGGGGAAGCTCTGGATTTTGCAGAATGCTCGCAAGTAATTCTTGACATTTATTTTTTATAAAAATTAAAAAAAGTTTTATTGCAATCGGAAAAGTTTACTGATGCGCGATGGAAGTCATCTCAAGTCGATTTGTTGCATTCTATGTCTGATTGGAACAGTCGAGAGCTTCGAGGCGAGCGTTTTCATGAAACGCATCTGGACGCGGTGTAAAATACTGGAGGAATTTAAGGGTAAGTGGCTCCATCAAATAAAGTTGCGCGAGCGTTTTAACTCGAGTAACCGCGACGGGCCAAGAACCATTTTTTCAACGGTTAAACCTTGGCATTTCTCGGTTGTTGGCGCAAAAGCAGGGACCATAGGAATCTGCTTCACTGTGACGTTGAATGATCGACTTGGCAAGTGAATAGTGACCCCTTTTTCGACTCGTTGTAGTAGTGGAACAACACCTCGTGGGAGATATGGCAGGAAAGACGTGTCATCATGTCCAATTAACTTCACGTGGACAGCTTGAGGTGGCTGGGAGTGATAATGAAAGGTAATTCCATCCACTATTGACTCTTCAACGGTGACTTGTGCGTCGGCAACAAAGTCAACAACGTATCCAATTGTTCCATTGGCCAATTTCAGCGTGTCTGACGTGTTTTTAGTACATTGCACCGGGATTCCAACCGCAAAGCTGAGGATAACGGGCATGCCACCGGTTTTATCATCACGAACGCTTTGTATTGCTCGGCGCAAAATATTGCTGAGCGGGAAACGGGCTCGTGTTACATCTGCTCGAAACTGGTGCAAGGGTCTACCTGTTTTTAGGCAAAACTTACGAAGGGCACTCCAATTAAATTCTGATCGAAGCTCATTCGACGTAACAATAATGGGGCAAAAGGTTTCTACCGCCATATGAGCACCACTCCAATTCTCGTCGTGACAGATTCGGTTCACAATGTCAATATCGGACTGCAAGTAGTTGCCTACCCGCCATCGTTGCAAAATATCACGCCACAGCGGATCTGATTTGTGCCGCATATTCTCATCCAGAATAATAACAGTATTGACGTGCTGGTAAGCATCTGCACCTCTTACACGATCTAAATAGACCGCCGCATCTTTTGTTTCGCGTGAAGTATCCGAGAGTGTATACTGCGGGATCGGCAAAAATGCCGGTTGTCCAGCAACAGGAAGCTGCTGAAGCCAGTCTCCAACAAGAAGGATGTGAATTCCCCCAAACCAGGGCAGAGGCTGTTTCAGAATAATTCGTAGTGATGTGTCAATGCGTCCTAGTATATGAACGTCACACGTAGAAATCTCGTCGATGATAAGAAGTTTTATCTTGTGAAATCGCTCTGTTTTCTCCAGTGTCGGTTTCCATTTGCTTTGATCACAGTTAACACGCCATCCAAAAAGTTTATGAATCGTCTGCCCTCCAGCAGCCTGAGCAGCAACGTTGTGGTAAGCTGCTGTCGCAACTGCCTTAGGGTAGTGCCAAGCGCATGACAATTTTTGAAGAGCTCGAATTACCTGGCTTTTGCCTGCACCAGGCAACCCACCAACAAAACCGATTAATTGCTGGTCAGGCGAGTTATTTTCCACGAAACGTTTCAAAAGTTTTGTCCCCACTTTTACAAATGCCGTGTGCTGCTTTCGATTCAGACTGAAATAATTCGAAACATCCTGTAAAGTGGGACAATAATTGAGAGTTTCATCAGGCGGGTTAGCCGACTCAGCCCATTCAACGTTTGTGATCGCTGAAGGTACGAGTTGAACACGAGTCTCAAGAGCAGGAAATTTACTTGAGATCGAGGCATGAACTTCCTCAGCGTTTTCCTTTTTATCAGCGTCAGAAATCATTCGATCGAGTGTTTTCATTGAAATGCGCTCGATTCGAGGAATCTCATCCACGATACGACTCGCAGAAGCTGCGGCTAATGCCACACTGTCAGTGCTCTTATTTAGAATACTGATATGCTTCATTGTGGTCGCTCTCGGAACAAATGCGTCGCCATCAACAAATTCATCGTAGTCATCATCGCCTTCCTCGTTGATAAAATCAAGAAAATGATCATTGGAATCAGTGTCACAAAAATCTCCCCGGCTTTCGTTTTCATCACTGCACGCAGAATAATTGTTGTACCGCGAGACATCCTCATCATCCCTCTCGCGAGCTAATTCGCGTGAAGTATAGTAGTCATCATTGAGTTTAACATATTGACGAGCTCCAGCGGACTCACCCGTAGTCCACCAAATATCAAATTTGGAATGAAAGTCTTCGATGGTTTCTCCAAAATCATGTTGATGTCGAAAAGGTCTGAATAACGCACACAATGTCTTCCGAAACGAAAGTAACTTATCAGGAGAGTTTGCTGCGTGACGAGAAACCGGGCCAACACGAATTACGTCGATCCTGAAACTATCCCGCTTGGATCGGAGATCATTGCTGAAAACGTGACCGGCTTGAAGTTGTATCTTGACCAAGTTGCTCAAGGGAACACGTCCCGCGTGACTGTGGTTCCCCATGGACCGTCGTCTGCGGATCTCAACCACTCGTCCGACTCAAATGGGTCCGACAACGATCAAGCAATGCTAGATGCGATCGAAAAGGCCCCAAAACGTTGACGAAACGACCCTACAAAATGATTCGTCATCTTCATCTTTCGGACTCGGAAACATCGGATGATGCTACGACAGCCCTAGCGGGCGTCGATCGACTGAATTCTCGGATCGCAATGGCAGCAGCGCGGAAGCAAATACCAAGCCTCACGAAATCGGCCAAGGTGAACCCCGACGACGAGAAAGAGACGCAAAGTGTAACGGGATCTGGCTGGATGGTGCCTTGCGCTTGCTATGCTCATTTTTTTACTTTGCTAATTCATTTTGCTAGTATATTTACTAGTATAAGTTCAAAGAGGGTTCACTACATACCATTCAGTACTGATTTGAGCCTGCTTCGTACCTGCATATACAAGAGCGTCTACGTCCCCGAGAGAATTTCAAACAAGCAAAGAGGCATCGCTATTGCTACTTTACTTCAACGATAGATCAACGTGAAATAAGAATCTCGAACATGCAAAGAGGCTTCATTATTTTTACTAGGCCTCAGCAATAGACCCTCGCGAAGGCACTTCATTATTTAGCCCACAGGTTTTTCCAGACTTGTTAGAAACCGTCGTTTAACCCAATTCGTTCAAGCAACATCCACGGGGTGAATGGGCTTGAAGTGGTCCTTAAGTAACCCTTAGCCGCTACAAGCGACATTCACTGGGAGTATTTAGGTGAGTACAGGCTATATATTATAAGAGGTGATCTCAACGCGTTTTGTATGAAGTCTAGAATCAGTAATTTACACAGATAGCCAGCTAATGTGTTTCGGTAGGGAATACCACCATTCTGGGTAAAAAAAATCCACTTGTCGTTCTGAGATAACAGGTACATTAAGAAAAAGGGTTCCAGTAACAATGAGAGCTATTAGAGTCTCTTTTTTCTTAGTATTGAGAATAAGAATATAGAGTTTTATTTAGGCGGAATCCCATCTCTGCAGAAACTCTGGATCTAAAATCCAGAGAATTGTCATAATTCTTTAAACCAAGCATTTATGCATGTTTAACACAAATTCCCGCATTTCATATTATTGGTTAAAAACCAAAACTATGACATTTGATTTGCAAAACCAAGCAAAATGCTTGGTTTTACAAGGGTCTACCACAATAGGGTTACGAATCCAATGACTGCCAGTTTTGCTGGATGGGTGCAGCCAGATCATAAGAAACATAATGTCACACCGCCATTCAAACTTGGTATTTAGACACCATGAAGCGCTTGAGCTGATTGTGGAGCTGTAGGTAAGTTTTCAATCATGAATCCTAAGCACACTTCGATCAATTGAAGACATTTTGCGGGTTAAATACATGCACATGGTTTTTGGGTGAATCGATGAGTGACTACGTGTGGGCCACGTTTAACCTTGAGACCATACGCAGATTTCTCTTTCTACATGTATAATTACTACCATACTAGGATAGTTGATCTAGTAGATTAATGGCCTTCTTGCCCAGTAGCGCGATCTTATAAGGAGTCAGAGGTCAACAAGAAATCACGGGGATGACCATTTGCTGTTCTACATGACTACAATATAATTAGATCACAGATCCTGCAAAATATGAAACCCGCTTCGACACTACAAAATGGCGTTGAAGACAATAACTTAGACCAGGGCCGATCCTTGTCATCATAAGTGATGTTGGCAGTGAAGTGCAAACTGACCTTGTGTGACTAATTAGAAACTTGCCACGGTTATCATGTTTTACGGTTTTCATGCAAACCCTTTCAAAGCAGCACGCAATATATCTAAAAGGAGCTTCGATCACGTTGTCACCAAGGAATACAGCATTGCCTACACCAATTAAGGCGATCAACGCTTGGAAAATCACAGAGTAAGCGACTTGGTTTTTGTAAGGGGGCAATTTGGCTCCATCATACAGCGACATTACATTTTTTTCACTATATAAATCTCAGTACCATTATTAAGGTTTCTAGAAGTACCAGAAATACCGAATAATGTTATGTAGGCAGACATCCATTATTAGCGAAGCCTGCCCATTTGCGATACCCTATCATTAGTTTGGTTCGACTGGGTCTCCCGATGACGCTTCACATACGAGAACAAGTCAAATCAACCTCTATCCTCCAAGTAACAAATAATGATACCAAAATGGGAAATATCGCTATTCGAAGGTTATTAACTATAGGATTGGGTCATTCTATGTAGGAGCCCTAAAGAATGCCAACAGTAACATTTGCTGATTGCACCCTCGTTTCCTACCCAGCTCTTCTCTAAAGGCACTCTGCATCGTTCGAAACCCCGTCTGAGCCATATAGCTAGCTGTACTGTGAAGTCTGTGTATCGGCTCGCCAGAGCCGTGGCCCAAGGCATGGCTGCCTGCACATCGTAGGATAATCAGTAGATGTTACCGTTTGCCTCCCATACAAAATATACACGTGGAGGGCACTGCCGTCGCCGCACGGCACTTCGGCTTTTGAGCATCCGTGTCCTCCTGCATGGATTTTGCCCAGCAATATTTGCAGTGTTAGTTCACTATGGTAACAACAAGAAACAGCACTTACCAAAATACACATGTAATAGGCTAATCGAGACATCGAGGGGTTGCCCCCCTCGCTTCGGCATATCGGGCGACACTAGGCGGTCGTGACCCAGTGACGTAGTGGAGGTAGGCGACTTCGTGCGCTCAGTGTAGAGGATTACTGAATGATTTTCCTTGGATCACACTACGAAGGCTGTGTCGAAGCGGTTAGCGCTCCTGCTGTACCGTACCTACAGTACATGTACGACCACCAGTTTACCAGTCACATGTGAATGGGTACAGATTCCTGTGGTGATACCTCTAGATTGCGATAAAATGGGGCTTCCCGGCGCTATCGTTACCGAGAGGATCATCTGTAGGCACAAAAACCTAACGTTACAGACAACTGGCTATAGTAGCGCCGGATGTAAGAGGAAATCGGGTAAGAGAGCGCTGCCAGTGAGACCCTAAAATTCCTATAGTCAAATCAAGTTAAATCGGCTATAAGGCTATAAGAATGTAAGAGCCATCTCTTAAACTGTTCCCATACTAATGTTCATGACCAAACGTATATTTTATAAGAGGACGTGTGTTTTGCACTCTAAGAGGCTAACATAACACTAATGTATATGCTAAATCGTAGGCGGAAATGAAATACATATGCTGAGTAGTAGGTTTCCCTCTTATACATGCAAAATATTTGTAAGAGCGCTCGTGGGGTGCGTGACCAAACACCTCTCTTATAACCGGAGTTGTCTGTATTTAGACGAAATAACCTAATATAACAAAAGTTATGCATGTTATCTGCATACATTTTATTGGTCAAAATTCAAGTGGCTACAAATCGGACTGCCGAATTGGCAGCGATCAATTGACCATGGCAGTGCCATCTCGGGTGCTGACGTTCAAGGGCCACCGCGAGTCGGTGAACACGCTGCTGTGCGAGGAGGACGTGCAACCGAATGTGGTAGCGTCTGGCAGCGACGACGGCACGTGCAGGCTGTGGGACGTGCGCACCACGCGTGTGACCAAGTGCCTGAACGTCAAGAAGGCGCTGGGCACGGACGACGTGGACGAAAGCGCCGTCAACTCGCTGGCCTACGGTAATGCCTCGGCAGGCGCAGAGAGCGCGTACATCTACGTGGCAGCGGGCAACAAGGTGCTGACGTTCGATGTGCGGCAACCGGCGCTGATTGTGGACTGCGCAGACAGAGAGGTGTTCCAGCACAACGAGGACGAGATCAATCTGCTGTCGCGACACCCGGGAAAGCACGGCAAGTTCCTGTCAGCGCCGGACGATACGGGTGATATTTGTGTGTATGATCTGGAGAACCACCGCCTGTTCAAGGCGCTGCGCGGACAGCACTCCAACATTTGCAGTGTTGCGCCCTTCCGCCCGAACGCTCCTTGGGACCTCGTGTCTGGAGGAATGGATGGCCTTCTGCTCTTCTGGGACTTTTCTCGGGGGAGAGTGAAGTTTAGCATTGACCTCAACACGGGCGTGAATAGTCTAGGTGAAAATGCTGCTGATGGAGAGAGCACCGCTGTCCAGCAAATGTTCAATCCACCGCTAGTGCATTCGCTCGCATTCGCACCGAACGGCAAGTCCTTTGCAGCTGGTCTGGGAGATGCAAGCATTGCCGTTGTGAACTTCGGCTCGAAGCAGATTCTGCGCCGGCTAAAACACCACGGAGCCATGGTCTCCCAGGTTCACTTCCCTGCGTTTCGCCCCGAGGACCGGCTCGTGTCCACTGCCAACGACGCGAAGGTGTATGTGTGGGACTACCAGGCAGCACTCTCCCTCGACGCGCCCGATACCGGCAATGATGACGATCCCACAGCGCCAAATCCGTTCGTGGTTACTGAGTTTGCACTGGATGAAAGTCCCAATGCAATCACCACGACAAGCCACCAGAACCTGGTCGTCGTGGCCGACTTGTCCAAGGAGATTTCAGCGTACTCGCTGGTGTAAGCGTTGTGGATCATCAATTAGACGTGCATCTATTGTCTTCACAAAAAAAGAATCCCGAATTTTTCGGTGGTTTGTTGCTCCATTCATTTGCCGATGCGAAGTATGCTGGATTTGGGAGAAATTCCGGAATCTACGACTGTCAGACAATAAGAGACGTGACCAGTCCATTACCATAAGACCGATCAATCTGCACAATGCCGTTGGCCACAAGCGAATACAGTGCTCGGATGACTACGCCGTTGCCGTTCGGCTTGCCATGATCCTTGAGCACCGTACTGGCTGCCTGCTTCAGCTCATTCACTCCCATCTCTCCTTCATGTTCATATAACAAGTGCAGCAGCACCGCCTCTTCACGCAGTGTAGGAGGGTTGGTATCTCTCGCCGTCAGGAGCTGCACGTCCACCATGTGCCTCATTTTCCTCTTCCTTCTCGCAATCTCCAGTCTCAGCGAGTCCACTTGTGCATGCACATTGATCTTCTCCCTCTTGGCCTCAACCAGTTCATCCTTCAAAGCCGGTAAGTCTTGTACATTCTCCTCCAAACTTTCCTCCGTCTCCTCAGCAGCAATGATGGCTCTCTGAAGTGTCTCCTTCTCGTCCCTTAACTCCCTCAGCACCTGTTCTCTCGCTGCAGCAGCAGCAGCATCCGCCTCATCGTCCATACTCTCAGCTTCTCTCTTTTTCCTCTCCTCAACAATAGACGCTTGACGTCTCGCTTTCTTCCTTTGAAGCGAGTCAATAGCAGCTTTAATGTCTCTCTTCTCCTCCGCACGGAGAGCCACAGCCTCCTGCAGCTCCGCAATCTCGACCTGCTCTTCCTCTTCTTCATGTTCAGATTGGCTGTTTAACTCTTCGTCCTTCTCCTCTTTAAGAGTCTGTAGCTCCACTTCTCTCTCTGCTACACGTTGCTCTCTTATCTGCATCTGCTGCTCCCATGCCGTCTCCTCTTGGGCCAATTGACTCTCCACTTTATCCTGTACTGCCACCTCGTCCCCAGTCGCGCGAACCCTCTGCTGACAGAGCTTAAAAGTGTCAGAAATGGCCTCAAAGCGTCGTTTGAGCCTTTCGCAGCGCTCAACTGCAACTTTAGACCCATTTTGCTCCGAGATATCAACTGCCAGGCGATGCAGCGTCATCGGCCACGTGTCTTGGCGGTTGTTGGCGTGGCTTTTGGCAGCGTAGGCTGCGCTAGAAACCATAGAATAGAGTGATTGGGATGGAATGGAAGGTGACTTTGGCACGGGATTACGAGGCTTAGAAGCGGAGCTGGAGGGTTGTAAAGGCACCGATACATGCGTCGAAGGCTTGCGAAACTGGCAGGATCCGACGGACGCGCCTAACTCGCGTAGATTGTCCGCACACAGCTCGAGACTACGTGCATCTTCCTCCACGCGACGTCGTTTGGGTTCTGACATTATGGCGCCAAAATTCTAATTGGGAGGGATGGTGTGATGAACGTGAAGTTACTATGGTACATGTACTGTACACGTTTAGTACTTTGAAACCCCCTATTTATGTTCAGTACTCATGGCTACATGTATCTATATCATTACAGTATTCAACTACCGGTAACTTACATGAAGTAACGTTAGAGATTGAGGGAAATGGCTGACTACATGCGTACTGTACGGAGTACTCATATTAATACATGCACACTGTATTACTGTGCACGTTATTTGCCCGGCGGGCGAGCGACATACATGTTGTGGATCCTAAATTAGACGTGCATCCGTTGTCTCTCTTCGTAAAGCATTCGCCTGTGCGCGTGCATCTATCTGTTTCTGGTGTGTGACACACCGTGATTGAGCTTCTTGAAGAAACTTTGTGTCTTCGCCATGAGCGTTACTGCGGCAGCGGAGACTACCACGTTGGGGCTGCAAGCTTGCGGAGACGCGCCCGTGCTGACCGCAGCCTACTTGGTATGTCGCGAGTGTCTTGGATTTCGTGGCGTTAGCGTGCTAGATCATGTGGTTCGACGCATCGACGACTTCATGGACTCGATCTCAGGCCCTGGAGCCATGACACAGGCCTGCAAAAGAGGGGCTTCTATCCGACAGCCCTACTACTTGCAGATCGTGACAGTGACTCATTTTGGAAGGAGGCAGCGTCGTTTGCTGCCACCTGCGGCCACGTTCACGTGCTGCGGTGGCTGTCCGACTTCCATTCCGATCGCTGCGATTGGGGACCAGCCGTCATGAACGGCGCGGCCCTGTGTGGCCACCTTGACGTCGTGCAGTGGCTCCATGAGAACCGAAGTGAGGGCTGTACCGTACACGCCATGGACAGCGCCGTCAGAAACCGCGACTGGGCAATGGTGCAGTGGCTTCACGTGAACCGCAGCGAAGGGTGCTCACGAGGGGCAATGGACTGGGCTGCTGCGGCTGGAAATCTGCCGCTAGTGAAGTGGCTCCACACCCACCGAAGCGAAGGGTGCACGACAAGAGCAATGGATTGGGCGGCTGCCGCGGGGCATTTGGAAACGGTGCGGTGGTTGCATGACAACAGGATCGAAGGGGATGCGGGTCGTGCTCTGCGTGCAGCGGCAAGTAGCGGCCATCTGGACGTCGTGCGATGGCTGCATGCAGCAAGGGGCAAGCAACAAAGCGGTGATATGGACGCCCAAGCCGCTCTTGAAATCGCAGAAACACACAACCACCCAGACGTAGCAGAATGGCTGGAAGCGCATCAAAAGGTGTGCACTCACCTTGAATGCGAGGCTTCTGGTGATGAATCCCAGGCGGGCGCATTTCGATCGGGACGCGATTCCGAAAGAGCGCGCTGTCATTTCATGTTGGAGTATCCAGTGTCGTATTTGGTGCGCTGGATTCGCAGTGCGTGTGGTGATCATTCAGCTAAAGCTAATTAATGTTGTGAGTTGGATCATTGTATTATCCGCTTGCGGGGTTTCCACTACGGTAAAAAAAGTGAAATGATACACCAACTTTGGATACTAAGTATTCATATTGTGCGTTCTACTCAAAATTTCCATGCGTGGTTCAATCGAGCCACTGATAAGTACGAATCGTACTTAGAATGGTATCCCAAAACCATATGTTTTCGCCCGTGCGCAATTCGCTAGTACTTGCCTTTGTATTAGCGATGATTGCCGTGGTTTGGACATGCGACCCGATTTGGTAAGTTTGGCCGGAATGCACAATGACTGAGCTCCAATTTTCGTAAGAACTATCCATGGATATAGGGATGGTTTTGGAACGGACGAGTATAAAGCGTCTAAAACAGTTCTAAATGTTTAGAACAGTTCGGAAGTACATGTATCTAATACACCCAAAAGTATCGAGATTTGCACTAGATATGTAGGTCAACCACGCCTACATGCGAGATGGAATAATGAGAAGTAAGTTTACACAGTTAGCTCTCTCAAGCTCCTACAGCCTACAATATTTAAGCGGTCTCAAGCGGGTTTGAGCTCCGTTCCTATACAGAGAGACCCGTCCTCACAGCTTCTTCAAGCTTCGTGCCTCCAGTTAGTCTCACTACCTTAATCCGGGTCTCAGATCCACTTCAACATCATCGCTCCGATCTACATTCCAGCAAAAAGTGTCTAAAAGCCAGTGCTGCCCGCACGCAGGACCGCCACGATCTTCCTGTCGAGTAAACATTCCCCCCATCCAAAACCTGAAGAAACGAAGTGGCCACCATGACGACACCAGAGGGCACCGCCGATATGGCATCTCTATCTGCAAGAAAGCCGTCTGCATCAATAGCTGCGCCCAGTACTACATGCCCAACAACGCGCGCGTTCCAATCACCACCCGGTTCGGAGCTAAGAAGATCCCCTCGGTACAGTCCCTATCGTACCGGGGTTTCATACTCCAGCACGGACCGGCACTCCACGCGGTCGCCAGCAGCTACTAGGCAGATGGGTTTGTCACCACAGCCTCCTACGTGAGAGTGGCTAGGTGGACAGAACGTTCGGCACAACGTTCTGTCCAAACACAGAACGCTGACAGAACAATACGTTCACAAATTAGTAATAAACCTTGCGTAATTTATCACGAAAGGACATTGCGTGTTATCCGAGTGATGCGTTGCTTGTGGTTCCCCCCTCGTCTCGATTTACTATACTCAACAACGACGAGTCCACAGAGGATGCGGCGGGGACGGCAAACTCGACTTGATGCTCAATGGCGGTCTCGATCGCTCCTACAAGCAGTGCAGCATCGCAATTTGTCAAGAATGACCACCTTGCAGTTAGCATTCCTTGAGATGCGCGGATACCTTCGCTGCGGTCGATCCCACGGCGGTCAAGTGACTCGACACAGATCTTCACGCCCGCTGTGGAAGGTGCCGACGATGACCTACTGTTACTGCGCTTAGCCCGATTGGGTTACTCAATGACCGTAATCATTGAGGACGGGTATATGCAGCATGGACCTTGACGCTGAACTTAGCCACCTAAATGGCGGCGCGTCGACTCACCTGAAGACCGATGGTGGTAATTGGTATCCCTGGCGACGAGATTGTTTCCATCAAGCTGCCGGTGAGCGAGCTATTGAAACGCGCGGTCCTGTGTGGTAACGGAGGCAAGGCTGGTCGCCAGGAAGACCATCTCAATGAGATGCGCGACATTGTTGGGCTGTGTATGGTGCTGCTAAGTCAACGACACCCTACGTGTAGGTCCACGCGCGTCAACATGATGGGGTGCTGCGCTGCTGCGTGGTGTGAGTGCTAAATTTGCACTGAAAACGCTCCGCTTTGCTCTCCTGTGAGACGAAATCTCGACAGGTCTCGAAAGTAATGCTGCGTATCTACTATATGTAGCAGTATACTACATCATCAAGGTGATTCGCGAGAGGTGTAATATCCCAGACAACACGTCGGTGCATATACTGCACCCGACGCATGATCCTGAGTCTTAAATGGTCGACCGTTCCCAATGATCCATTGGAGATATTTTACACTATCCGGACGAATAACGGGCGTTGCACGGCTTAAATTGCGGGGGTCTTGGCAACGTTGCTTTGCCGCTCGGCAGATCGACAGCCTGGTGGCGTGCCGGGGTGCACACAACAGCAATACGCCGTTGAGATGATCTTAACCTCCGGGATTTGGTCCCCACTACGGAAACGGACAGGTATCGAAGCAGGATTCCCTGAGTCTTCTAGCCTCTTGAGGCCCCGGAAGTTGTTGACGTTCACAATACAGTCAGGGAACAGGACTTTTGAAGTCTAACGGTGTACTTCCGAAGTCTAATGGCGTGGTCTGTCTGGCCCCTTTCGAGAAATTGGAGTTCGCCCTTATGTTTACTCTGCACGGTACTACTCGTGACTATTGTCTGACCCCGCTGCTGGTTTGTAGCAGATCTAATGGATCATCCATCGAGACGACGGAAGTGGCTGGAGCTTGCAGCCTCCTTCGGTATGTAGTTACGACATCTTGAGTCGAGACCCAATGCATTAACGAAGAGTCTACATGCATTTCCGGACGCGCCGGAACTTCCAGCGCATCGATCTGCCCACCTTTTCGACCACAGTCGATCATGCTGTATGCCGAGGGTCCAATGGCGAATTCTTATCGTAAGTTACGATACATATACTGCCCGGTGTGCTGCAAATTGCAGTACGCAATTTGCAAAATCTCATTCTCGCACTTTCGTAAGAAGTATAAGAGGCCCAACGCCAAAACCTCGGCGTTTTCCGCTTATGTTTTCTCGGAATATGTGTGTTCCACGCTTCTTTTGACTGAGTTTCGCTACTGGACGCTTGCCATTCAGTTCTTTCGAGAACTCGTAACCGACGATAACGGCACCAGCTCATTGGCCAAAATAATACCCGTCAAGCGCAGTTACTACAGCAACAACCGCGAAAATCCATCTGTTCCAGTCGTCATTGCGATGATTTACAATGCGAACCGATTGGCTGGTATAAGTGATTGTTGCTGCTGTCGCGATTCTTGCAATTGCTACAAAGTCAAGCTTGGGAGCGGCCGTTGCAGGTCTAAGACTTACGTCTGCAGCACAACTCACTCCCAGTTTCCAACGAATGACTACGTTGATGACTCAAGTTGAGAATATCATGACGTACTTCAAGCGTATCGCTCGTTATGGCTCACTTGAAGAGGAAGAATGTACCCGAGAACCTACGGACAAGAACGCAACCGCTACAGACTGGAAATGTAATGCGTCTATGAGGTATCGAGGCGATCTCCCGTTGGTGCTGAAGAATCTGTCCTTCTCAGTCACAAATGGTGAGAAAGTGGGCACCTGTGAACTCTCTAGATCAGGCAGACAGGTGTCCAGACAGGGTCGTCTCATACAAGCCGCCCCTGAACTCGAACTCGCTGCTGAACGATCTTCATGACACCAAGTATGTTGTTACCTGTTGCTATCTATTAGTACTCTTTGAAGTATAAACGAGTACAACGGGATGTTACATCAACTTAGGTCGAATCCAGCAACGTGCACGTGTGCTACTACGACAGTTACACGTCCCTTCGGAAGGTAACTATTCAAGTACGCCTACAGCCTTACCCGACTCCACCAATGAGTCGATTTTTATTTTGCAGTAATGCAATCCTGTGAGCAATATGCTGTCACCACCGCAAAAACTCTCCTTTATCGTCTGCTGGATCAACTTGTCCGACTACAGGTCCACATTCGCCGTCGCCTCGGCCATCACGATCACCTTACTATCACGAATCAACGCACGTGCGATACACAGTTGTTGACGCTGACACACCGACAAGTTCTCGCCCTTCTCCGCTACCTCGTTGCTGGTCCTTAGACCCACGACGATTCCGTCTCCGATAGATGCACCTTGGGCAGCATTTCAGCTCCACATCGCTCTTTCAGCGAACAGGTCCAGATTCATGTGCAGCGAGCCACTGAAAATCATCGGGTCCTGCAGGATGGTGGTCAGCCTGGTGCTTAGTTGGGGTATAGTGATCGTAGCAATGCTAACACCGTCGATAAGTACACGACCAATAGTTGGGTTCTCCACGACGCGGAATAAAACGCTCATGAGTGAGCTCTGGCATCAAAGCAACCCGTCTGCCAGCATCGTGAACTTCACGACGTGAAGTCACCACACTAAAAGCAGCTGCACTTAGCACACATTTTCAGCCAATCAGATGTAGATTCCTACTCGTCGCAGAATCCATCTTACGTTTTCTCATATCAATTCAGTGGCGAGCTTATCGAAACACTATCTACAACGTTTTTGACTTTCCTGAATCATACAATCCGTCTTCAACGTATTTGACTTCCCTGGAGTATATTTTGCAACCCCAACTCTATATAAGGGGTAGAGAGCAGAGGTGGGCAGGCTTTTTTCATTTTGGAATTCACGACGCGGAAGGTAAGTGTGTCGTTGCCGTGGGGGTTTGCTGCTTGTGCGCTAACCGCGTTACTGTATGATGGTGTTGTTATTCTCCACAGTTATTACCGGAATTTTTGTTAAGCGTCGAGATCGAGTGCATCGACGTCAACTCGGAGTGCTGACCAATGACACTCCAGGGACGAAGAGAGACATTCACCACCACATCCCGCTGCTGACAAACTGTGGCATGCGTGTGCGCAACATGGAGGTGTTCACGGACGCAGACACGCCCGAAAACGATGAAGAGTTCGTGCGTACGGCCCATTCTTCGGCTCTGCGCACAGCATTGCTGCTGTGCGGCGCGTAATTGGAGCCGTACAGCTTGACTCGTTGTGATCGCGCTGGTGGGCCCACTCAAAGAGGTGGAGCAGTAGGTGAATATGCTTCGCTGAAGTGGTGAATTCTGTGGTGAAGTGTGCGGTGAAGGATGTGATCGGCAAGCGCGGCAAGTCGTTCGATTACTGCATAGGGACGGCAATCGACATGGCCCGGTAGCGCGCTGTATACAGGCAAGCTAGTGGATATGACAGAGTTTTCCCCGGAGCCAGCAACAACCTGGCTTCGGTTCTCCAGCAACGACGCATAGCGAAGTACTAGAAGTACGGCGTGCTGGAGAAGAACCTGCTCGAGACTGTTGACCAGGAGGGCTGGCGTGGAGCGCAGCCGCGCGGCGCGCTCGAAGTGAGCGTTTCGGTGAGTACGATGAAGTTCCGCACCCTATCAAGTTCTTCAAGATGTTGGATCCCAAGTACGTATTGTGCTCTCCAAAGCCGGTTGCGCATGCAACTTTCAGAGGGCGTCCATGGTGCCGGCTAACAATGTTTTTGTTTAATGTTTGTCGTAAACACTGAAACATCAGTACATCATTGAATCTCGCCGTCATTTTCAATTTGAAGAACTCAAGTACTTGTGATGCATGTGCACTTGTCCTGCTTACCTGGTTTGTAGGGACTCCGTACATGCACCAAGCTAGATTTGGATAATTACCCAAATGTCGGAAAGGTGTCGGAAAGGGCGGATGTCGGGACGGTCGCGATATGGAATTTCGATAATGGAAAAGCGTACAACATACACGTACACTTTTATGTTGGTGTTATTCAGACAGCTATTATACGTACACTGGTGGAATTCAGACTGCTACATGAAGTGTATTCGCATGTAAGTGGCGATATCTGCACACACTCAATGTGTTTGTGTTCTGTCAGTGTTCTGTAACCGGTGACAGAACATAGCAAGTGTTCTGTCCACGTAACCACAGCCCTCCTACGTCTATGCCACCTCGACCGCCCCGTCACGATCTGTAACCCCGTCCAGACGGCCTCGGGTGTCGCCAGTGAAGACAGGACGTCCACGGAATGCAATTTGGTCGTCACGATCTGTAACCCCGTCCAGACGGCCTCGGGTGTTGCCAGTGAAGACAGGACGTCCACGGAATGAAATTTGGATACACTACGACATCGAGCGAGAGAATGGAAAGAAGCATGGGTGATGCAAGTATTGTGGCACGCTCAAGAAGAATGGCAAGCCTAGTGGCAATCTTTTAAATCACCTCACAACCCTCAGCAATGTCGAAACGTACCTAGAGACGTGCGAAATTCTCTGCTGCCAACGTCAGCTCCTGCTCCGACGCCAACACAAGCAAGAGATACGCCAACACCGCTTACATCTAGCGAGCTGAGCCAAGACGCGTTTGAAATGGCACTGGCGAGGGTATTTTTTTGTTTGCGCACTCCCATTTATGCCGATTGAGGCTCGAGTCTTCCGAGAGTTTCTTGCTATGGTGGCGCCTACGATGAAACCACCGTCAAGACACAAGCTCAGTGGGGTGCCCCTAAAAACGTGTTCGTGACAAGATACGCAAGAATCATGTGATCGATCTTATTACTAGTAATGAACAAGTCTATGTATCTCTCGTTACAGATAGTTGGAGTGACACCAATAGCTCGAGCATCATAAATTTTATGGTAGTGGCGCCAGGGTGCCTACTATATTTTGGCCGTCGTGGTCAACTCGATCTGAACAACACACAACAATATCTCTCTGAGATCTAACGTGAAACAACAGCAGGTGTTGTTGCTGTGGTCACAGACAACGCACAAAACATGAGGAGTGCGTCAGGACGTATAGAGATTAGTCGTCCCAGCGTGATCAATGGAGGGTGCTCCGCCCTCGTTCTCAATTTTCTTATGCCAGATGTCTGTCGATTTCCAGTTATTCAAGCGATCCAGTCGAGGGCGGTAACAATAACACGGTTTGTTCGAGACCATCTCGCTTTACTTGAGAGTTCAAGCGGCTCCAGCAAGAGGCGCGCGATATTGGTTTGAGAGCGGGGACTCTTGCACTACCAGTATCAACACGTTGGTATTATGTATTTTCCTGCTTATGAAGTGTGTTAAACAGTCGGGATGTACTCGAAACATTGTTTATGAGTCCTGACTACGAGCAATTTTGTGATCGCTCTCGTGGAACTGAGCCAAGTCGTAAAAAGCTTCGATATATTATTGCGCTCGTCCGTGATAACGGATTTTGGAGTGGTTTGCGGACTGTCGTTCGTCTGCTAGAGTCAATTATTACAGCGCTGAGAGAGCTAGAAGCGGATAACGTATTCATATCGGGGGTCTACAGGTGGTTCAGATGGCTTCGATATCACTCGACGTACGGCGTGACATCGCCCGATCAAGAAGAGCTGCAGGATGCAGTGGTGACATCTGATGTCCCTATTGCAGAACAAGATCCTGTTAGTCGTGATGGAATTGGGCTGCTTACAACACCGCTGAGAGTACAAACGCTGCCACACCCATTAACAGTGAGCGTCAAAGTACCGTACCAGACGGCGAGATATTGATAGCTGGACGTGAGTACCAGAATGTCGCTAATATTTCACTTGACGATCTTCAAACCATCTTTCGCAAAACAAAATCAAGAGGAGGTGGAATTGCGTTCACACGAACGCGATGGGCATCGCGTTTATGCTTGACCCAGCTGCGGATCTCGATGACTTTGTTGGCACTGATGGCAATAATGTAGATGGTCAAATTTGCAACATGACTGAACGATGCGGTTTAGTAACACCAACGAATGGTGTTCCCAAGCTGACTGCAGATATTCTAAAATTCAAAAGTATGAAGCGGTGAGGTGGTGAAAGCGTTCGGCAGAAGTATTCGGAATCATGTCCACTCGACTATTGGGGACCACAGACTGGCAAAGACTGTCCGATACTCATGAAAATAGCAGATATCGTATTTGCCATTCCCACTTCGCCAGCTGCGAGCGAGAGGGCCTGGAGTATTCTTGACCACATTCACTCAAAGAGGAGGAACAGACTTTCGGTTGAAAAGGTGGAGATGCTGGCGTATATCTACATCAACTACGGTACAATTAAGAGTGGTGACGTAGACCTGGCACATCATCAGTCTTACCCTGAAAGGGTAGATGTAGATCATCAATAGGTGACCTTGACCAAATGCATATCTTTGTGTTCAAATTAGAACGACTACACGTTGGTAAAATTCCTTGTGTTAGTTCTACATCGGCACACTGATGTGCACGTAGAGCTGGTTCTGGCACGGCACTACGTGCACTATGATATGATACCGGTCGCCCCAATAAGCTCCTTAATAAAGTCGCACAGCGTGCGACATCAACATGCCCTGGTTCTCGTATTCGTACTCGCTGTAGCCGTACGGGAATTCCGTGTCCTAGACCGTCGGCGGGAACAGCGTCTTGCCGAACGTGTACATGACGTACACTCCAGGAAGCCGCACACGACCACGACGATCAGCGCAGTGATTTTCTTGTACAGCGGGATTCCGCGCCACAGCTTCTTGCGTAGGAAGAAAATGGGCAGCAGGACACTGACCAAAGTGATGGACGAGGCGCTGACGAAGTCTGCCAGGTCGGAGAAATGGTCCTTGGGAATAATCTAGGAAATGATCAGCCCTTTGATGATGACGACACGCAGGATCACGTACTTGATCGTATTCACTTCAGCAGTCTCCGACTCGACGTCACCGTAGTGTGGATTCTCGGCGTCTGCGTTCGAGGTGTACGACATCTTGAACGAGCGACGGTCATTCCCACTGACGGCGTCCTTACCGGGCGTATTCGTGGCAGTGTAAGTGAGTGCGTTCTCTACATCGCCTTCTTCTTCGGGTGCATCTTGAGGATCACGCACTCGGCCACGTAGAGGGCGATTCTTAGAGACCGAGAAGGCGATCGTGATGTACAACTGCACAAAGAAGTAGGCCGTGATAATAGCGCCCCAGTCCGACTAGAAGCCCAGCGTGGTGCGGCCACTCTCGAGTCCGGGTAGGTTACCCGTAATTTGGCCGCACACGGCCGAGTACGCCGTGCTGGCCAAAAACAGGAACAGGCACGAGATGACGGCCATCGTGACAAACACCACGCAGGGCATGCTCGTTGGCTCATTATTCTGGCGCTTTAGCACCGGGATCACAATGCCTGCGTTGTAAGCCACGGACAGGTTGCCGAACACGCCCGCGATTTGCGAGAACTTGATCTTGGGCGACGAAAGAGTCGGGTGGCCGAGCATATCAGACATGACGCCACGGCTATGACGTCGGCAATGAGCGTGCCCGCGCAACCAGGGGAGGCAGCACCAGCACCTTCCTTTAGCTTCGGGATGAGGCACACGGGTAGACATGTAGCAGATCCAGTAGGTGGCGCTGAAGGCGTGCGGGAAGCGACCGTCCAGCAAGGTGCCGCCCAGCACGTGGAACACACAGGGCACGGGCCCATCTGCGAGATAACCGAAAACTGGCGGCCCCACTTACCCATGTACCACTCGCCCAGATCGCTGTAAGTCTTGATGCTCTTGGGCACCAGCAGCGTTTCACGGCAGATGGCCACCGACGCGTACACGTTGAAGGACATGAAGGCCGCCTCGACGACGGCTAGCACGGGTCCAGCGCGCGAGAAGTTGCTAAGCATACCTAGTGTACCAATGGCGTAGACACAGCAGAAGCTGTTGAGTGCCATCGCTGTCGGCCACTCAGCAGGATTACAAATAGCACATTCGTGCATGCTCAGCGGGTGGTCTGCACCATACGGATAGATATACATACACTACAACTGTGCTTGGCTGCGTAATGCTTGTTGGCCTAGGCGTTCAAAAGTGTCTAAAAGTCTGCACTCTAGTTGAGGATGCATTCTCTCTGGCAGTTTGAAATACTTTTGAATTTTGGATGGAATTTTGGACGTGTTGCGAAAGTGTTTGGACTATTCTATATTAGTCCAAAACCATCCCTACATGGATATACCAACTGAAAGTTCTGTTCTTCCTGGCTATTTTAGAAAAAAGGGACAATACTATTCTTCTTCTCTCTGTTCATCCTGGTTTAAGGGCCGTTCTTAACCCCGATTCAGACCTCCGTTGACCGAAACACCAGGTACACGTTGTGATTTTAACCGGTTACGTACTACGTACAGCCCAATAGGGATTGTCGCTGTTTCGTAGGCAGTATCTACGCTTTTGTATGGGCTCGTAGGATTTTTGGCCGACGTTTTGCTATACAGACAACGACGGTGAAAGACCCCGGCCTAGATGACTTCTTTCAAGTCTAATGTAAATTTATGTGCATTTCAAGTGCTCGTTAACTATGCAGAAAAGTAGCTATATTACACGAGAAAGCGCATATATTACATGAAAAGGTGCATTTTGGACATATTATTGGATACTGCTCTAAGGATCCGGGCGGGTTTTATGGTGTGGCGTCATTCACCGTCGTTGTCTGTAATGCAAAATTGTGGTGACCCTGAATCACTTAGATTTTGTATGGGCCATGATTATTGTGTGTATGGTGCTGTTTCGTCGCCTCAGAATCCTACGGGTAATGGGCGCGCGCCATTCGCCAAAATGAAACGACTTGCCAAGCACCAGATAACTTCGCCAACCGTATGGCGGCTGCAGCTACAGCAGCCAGTTGGTTTGATGCCCATAGCAGAGCGCAGCTTCTCGTATACCATCGGAAACAGCCAGGGTCTATAGTATAATGCTATATCAACGATAGTGTTTTTTTTAGAGTTGCCGAAGTGGTTCCGCCTTGGAGAAACCCGGGTACCTTCCGTACGCAGAACTTGCATGGAGGTGCGGCCTAGGCACGTTGGAGCCTCCGCTCTTGGTCTCGTTCTGGATGAGAGTCTTCATCACATCGACAACACGGCCACCATCGACCCGGCGAACATGTTTAAGATCATGTACACATTCCATTAGCGACGTCTCCACTAGAAGGACCGTCAGCAGGGTGTGCTGATACGATGGGAATCTGGATTTTTCGTGTGGATGGGCCGACGTTGTGATTGGCTGGGGATAGCGCCAGTTTTGGGATAGGCATACGGACCTGGCCGTGTGACTTGGAGTGATTGAAGGCGGCTGAGCTTGCGCCCATCCGTGCATGGGCATGGTATTCCCGGATGGAGATCCCCGACTGGGACCCCCGGATGAAACTATGAACCCGACGAGAGGCAATTGCCCTAGCGTGCGACAACGAGCTTCTACAGACGAGAGCCGCCTTCTCTTGACGGGGCTTCAAGCGCGCAAGTAGCCTGACCGGCCTACCTAGAACCCAAGAACACACCCTAAACGTACAATGTAAAGGGGTTACACGAGATGTTACCTTTGTGGTGTGTGATACACATAAGGTTGCTCTCTGATCGAAGGAAGGCCCTGTGGCCACTCATTAGGAATGATTAGCTTTAGCTATAGTACATAGTGAAGTGCAGACATTTGCACTGTGCGGCGTAGCCGCAGGTAATGAATCTAAATCAGTTTGCCTTTTCCAAAGAAGTCTTAGCGACTTGAGGTTCTCGGATAGAACCTGTGTTGACTCTTAGAGTCGTACGGCTTCCTCTGATGCTTATAGATACAGCAGCCCCGCTGCACTTGGTAGCACTTGTAGGCAATCCTTCACCTGAGTCTACGTAAGACTGTATCTTTGTGAGGATGGAACAAGCTGCGTTCACGAACTTGACCCCAGGCCAACAGGAGGCGCTTAAAAAGCTTATGTCTCTGTTGGACCCTGAGGGCGAGGCGCATATTGCTTCGCAAGGCCCGGACGCCATCAATGCGCGTCTCGAGGCGTTCTCGAGTTATGAGAATGCTCTGTTGAAGCACATCCAGCAAAAAATGAGCGCGGCGTCGTCACCGCAAGTGGCGACTGCCCCCTAAGGGGTCCTCTCGACCTAAACCACTCATGCCGAGTCAAAACCTTTAAAGGAAAGGAGGGAGAAAATATCCTACTCTGGATCCGAGAAGTCGAGATGGACATGGGTTCGGCTCTGCTCCAGACTGAGCACCAGCGCGTAGCGCTTGCGATCTCCAAGCTCAGTGGACGAGTGCGAGAGTGGGCTCTCACGAGCGGAGCGTCTGTAGACGGAGCTTTCCCAACGTGGGACCAGCTGAAGGTTCAGCTTTCGCGGGTGTTTTCACCGACGAACCACGCGTACCGCATACGATCAAAATTCCTGGCGTGCCGACAAGTTTGGAAGGAGTCGGTGGACTATATCCAGGAGCTACGGTCATCGCCGGCATGTTTGCCGATCCCCTGCCTGAGGCAGTCACCATCCCGGTGTTCATGGATGGTCTCCGGACCGGTGTCGCCCGTACGGAAGTCTTCCATGGGCGGCCGACCTCGTTTGACGAAACTGTGGCTGCGGCATTGAATGCCGAGCATAATTTCAAGTTTACCCGAGTGGGTTGGAGCGCGCCGAACGCGAGTCTGACGGGTGGTCCGGAACCTATGGACCGCAGCTATGCTGAAGATGAAGAAGCGGAGCTTTGAGCTGCTGAACAGGGCCGACCATTTGCGGTCACGCTGCCCACTGCGCAAGCAGCATCAGGCTCAGTCAAGCCGAAACACCGCTTCGAATTAAGTGTCTGGTTCGTCGCGAGGAAACGGCGTCTCCCAGTAGGCGCGGGGCGTACTGGGGGAAGAAGAACTAAGTTCTGTTGTGCCTCAGGGAGGTGGAGAACAGCAGAGCTTAGTTCCGAAGAGAGCCGTACTCTCTAACACGGAAAGAAAATGCAAGCCGGGCCTGCTGGTCGTCCAAGCGACGGTAAAAGGATTTGATAAGCCGTGGACGATCTTGATCGACTCGGGAGCGTCTGGGAACTACGCCCAGCGCTCCACGATGGAAGGAAGTTAGCTATATGCTGAGGCGCTGCAAGCGCATACGCGTGACATCGTCACTGTCCATCTTGCGACGGGACCCGTGTCACGGTGCCAAGGTCCCATTGGATTTGCGCGTGAAGTACATCGACTTCGACATCACGGAACGCTGTTTGATCTGGACCTGGATTCGAGGTATGACCCCATCCTTGGTGTGGCGTGGCTGGAACACCACGAGCCATGGATCGGCGGGAGGTCAGAAACGGTAGGTGCTACGCACTTCTCTCCTGGTGGAGCTGTGGCGAGTCATGAACACACCTCTGCCAGGACGCAGAAGCGCTATTGGCGCGAGCACTGGACCCAGTCGGTCTCAGTGCTGGACATCGGTGTGTCCGGGATGGTGTCTAACACTGTTGTTGGGGATGTTCATCCCGATTTGGGCCTGACGCAGGAAGCGTCGGCCAGTCCCGAGCCGAGCTCGTTGGACAGATGTGGTGCGGCACGTACTCCGCTGAAACAAGGGTTTTCAACGCCGGGCGATACTGCGTCGCGGCACTCGGAACAAGGCTCTGTGTGTGCATGTTGGGATGGGTCGTACTCCATCGGATCAAGGGCGTTCAACGCCGAGCGACCGTATGTCGCTGAGTGTTTTGGAAAACACGATTTCGTCCATGTTGGACGGGGGTGCGGTGTCACTTGGACGTAGTGACGGTGATGTCGCAACGTCGCCCTCTTCCACCCGGTCTCGGGCGAGGAGGAGGAGGAGGAGACGCAGAGCGTCTGCGACGTCGAATACGTCGGACGAGGTGTCCAGCGTGTTGAGCGTGAGTACTTCACGCGTCTGCAGTGAGCAGTTGTATACACTCGTGGATGGAGTGACGGGAGCCGTCGATGGCGACTTCAGCCTTGAAGCTATTCCGTCTGTTGATGATCTTCTTGAGCTGGACGAGGCCGTGAAGGCCGGCGATTTAGCCGAAGTGGTCATCATTCGACCTGAGGAAGAGTTCAACCCCTCTTCACTTCTGGATGAAGCCGTCCTTGAGGACGCTAGGAAGGCGCTAAACGCGCGAAGTGGATCGGTGATCCTTAAGGATTCGTCGGAAAGCACGAGGCAGGGATGGTGCGTGAGAGTAAGTCTCCGCACTCGACGCCAACGTTTTGCGTCAGAAAACCCAACGGCAAGTGGCGTATCGTTCATGCTTTTAACAAGCACAACGCTGCCACGATTCCGGCTCAGACGCCGATTCCTCGGAAGGATGTTCTGCAGAACAACATGGTAGGCTGCACGGTATATAGTGCGCTCGACTTAGTCGATGGTTATTACCAGTTGCTCATGCGAGCGAGTGATATCCCGCTTACAGCGGTTAGTACTCCGAGCGGCATGCTCTGGGAGTGGTTGGTGATTCCCCAAGGGCTGTCGAACGCGCCGGCGACGTTCAATCGTCTGGTGACGCAGTTGTTCAGGCCCCATCGGGCGTATGCTCAGACATACTTCGACGATATATTCGTCCACAGTCGCGCCGAGCACGGCAAGACTGATGTGGAGAACCACATTGAGCATTTGCGAGCGGTGCTCGAGTGCATGCGCACTAACAAGTTGTACGCCAACGCGGATAAGTGCGTTTTCGGCGCTGATGAGATCCCATTCTTGGGTTGCTTCATTGGGAAGCGTGGACTTCGGGCGGACCCCGCCAAAGTCAAGGCCATTGTGGATTGGCCGGTTCCTGTGAACCAGAAGGACCTTCGTAAGTGGCTGGGCCTTGCAAATTACTTGCACAAGTACAGCGAGAACTACGCTGAGTTGGCACGGCCATTATCTAACCTTCTGAAGAAGGACGCGGAGTGGTGTTGGGACACCGAGCAGCAGGCGGCTTTTGAAGCCATTAAGGAGAGCCTCCTGCAGGCGCCAATCCTGGCACTTCCGGACCCGGATCGTCCATTTAGCGTCGTTTGTGACGCGTCCGATTTCGCAATCGGTTGTGCACTGCTACAAGCAGACGCCGAAGGGCGGGAACGCGTGATTGCGTTTGAGTCTCTCCAGCTCAAGGCTGCGGAGAAGAACTACCCAGTTCATGACAAGGAGCTACTTGCGATGAAGTATGCTCTTGTCAAATTCAGGATTCACCTGCTTGGCTCGAAGCCATTTGTGATCTTCACCGATCATGCGTCTTTACGCACTGCGACCCAGTCGCCGCATCTCTCTCAGAGGATGGCCCGGTGGCTATCGTTCTTCGCGGAGTACAACTTCGAGGTGAATTACAAGCCTGGAAGGCAGAACGCTTTGGCCGACGCGCTCTCGCGCAGGCCGGACTATGAGCTCGCTCACGTCACGAGCGTGACTTCGTCGATCACAGAGCTGATCCGTGCTGCATATGCACGTGATGATGTTTGTGTAGCTTTGCTACGAGCTCTGGGGATCGAAGAGTTTAAACACTCGGACATTGAATTGTCGGCGCGATTGCGCGCGATTACATCGCTATTCACTCGATGGGGATTGCTGTACTACAGCACCGCCCCCGAAGATCCACCCGGAGTGGCGGTGCCTCATGATGATGCTCTTAAGTATCGTATCCTCTTTGAGGCTTATGATTCCCTAGTGAGCGGACATCTCGGTCGTGAGAAGACCTACAGCTCTGTGAGCCGATACTATTGGTGGCCTAAGCTTTATAAGTGGGCAAAGACTTATGTGAGCACGTGTGAGTCGTGTCAACGGGTGAAACCCTCTCCACACTCGGCCGCGCCGTTGGCGAGTTTGCCGGTACCCTCCGGGTGTTGGCAGTCCATCAGTATGGACTTTGTGTTCGGCCTTCCGAAGGATTCGAAGGGCAACACGGGTGCCGTGGTCTTCGTTGACCGGTTGAGCAAGATGGCTCACTTAGCGGCGGTGCCGGACACCATCGACGGTGAAGGTACAGCGGTGCTGTTTCTCGATCGTGTCTTCAGGCAGCATGGGCTGCCAGAGACCATTGTCTCGGACCGAGACCCACGCTTCAATGCGAAGTTCTGGTCGTCCGTCTTTAATGTGCTGGGCACTAAATTGGACATGTCCACGGCGGATCATCCGCAGACCGATGGTCAGACAGAGCGCGTGAATCGCGTCGTCGAAGACGTTCTTCGCAGTATTTGTGCGGAAACGCCTAAGCGTTGGAGCGCTATGCTCCCACTCGTCGAGTTTGCGATGAACAATGCGGTGCATGCCTCTACAGGCTTCACGCCATTCTATGTGAATGGGCTTACGCACCCGCGCGTCCCACTGACGCCGTCACGTAGTGACTCTGGGCTTGAGGGGGGAGAATTAGCCGAACGGCTTGCTGATGTCAGCCCACGAGGAGTTCGCAAGCAACTCGACGACTTCTTGTCGCTGCGTCTTAGTGTCTTACGACACGTTTGTGACGCTATGGCTGAAAGCCAGGATAAACAAAAAAAAACACGCTGATGCAAGAGGCAGAGGCAATGTTGAAACCTTTGAGGTCGGAGACCTGGTTTTATTAAATGCAAAGAACCTACCTACACATGCAGTGTCTGCGGTCTTCAAGCCGAAACTGCGCCCGCGCTTCATCTTACCGTTCAAGGTAGTGGCCAAGACGGGCCTTGCGTACACGCTCAATCTTCCTAAGAAGATGCGTACGCACCCGGTGTTTTACGTTGGCTTGCTTAAGCCGTACCGGGATCCGGCCCAGGTGAGTGCGGAGGCACTGACACCGACGAGGGCGCAGGCGGCTGAGCCACGACCGGAGGATGGGCCAAGTCCTGCTGGAGACGCACCAGCACGCCAATCTCACCGCGAAGACCCGCGATCTGGCCTTAGAGAACCTGCTCCAAAGTCGTCACACGGTCGGCCTGGCCCCGAAGCTCACCGAGGAAGTGGAGGCGACCTCGGTCAAGAGCCGTCACTGGTTCGCTCACGGACCTCAGGTCCCCGTTCTGGTCGGCAAGACGACGACCAAGATCGTTATAGTCTTCCCAGACTCGAACGGGCGAGTCCGTCGTCCAGTGACGGAAGTGCTGGACCTCGTCGAGGCGTCACCACACAGCGCCAAAGCGCTCCTGAGTCGCGTCAGGATCCCGCGGCAGATCGACGACCTCCTGCTCTTCTTGATGAGCGAGGTGAACTCCACTATCATGTGGAGAAGATTCTGAAGCGACGTCGCCACCGGGGTTACGCTCCGTACGTGGTGAAGTGGCGGGGTGTACCATCCTCGTGGGAGTACAAGGTACCCCTTTGGCAAGATTGCCCTGACGCCGTTGACGCTTTTGATCGGGAGCACCCGAGGCGCCCGAACGGCTCGCTGACGCGTCGGTCGACCCGCGCTTCCCGGCGCTAGAATGAGTCGATGATGCCTCCGATGGAGGTCGCAAGCCCGGGTGAGCAGTTGCTGGTGCAGCATAAGTAGCCCTTGGGGCATGTGGCCGACGGCCCGATTGACATTCACGCCGCGCCTTGTACTTTGCGAACATGAAGCGCAGATGCCGTTTAAGATGAACATCTTGCTTGAGAAAGCTGGCTCGAAGAGCATTAATTGAAGATGACCTGCGGGCACCCTCGACCCAGGCCTGGAACCGCCCGTCATCCTCGTTGAGGGTTTCGCCGGGCACATGTACCACGGGGATGGGTGTCCATCTTGGGCACGGACCGCCCGTTACGCCGGTCGTCCAGTCGGGTGCAATACTCCGACGGAGATGTGACTTGTGGAGTCAAGAAGTGCTGACGTAGCGCGGTCCTGTCGGACCTCTCTGCATCCGTGTATGCTTGACGTCCAACGACGTATGTATGCAACAGGCCCTTGGCCGCTTCGTTGGCAACCGCAGCCGGATCACGATGGTCGAAGACATAGTCTCGACGAGAAGCGCTGGTTAGAGGCCGGGCCTCGGGGATGTTGGAGCGTGGACGCTCATGCGCTTACTGCAACTGCCGGCTTTAAGCCCCATCCAGATCGTTCGTGATCTCACCCGTCTCCATGAGCTCGTCGTCTCCCTCGCGTGAGGCCCGCAATGGCGCGTTCAGCAGCGACCGAAGCGGTGACGAACGTTCAGGGAACGGATTCGGCGTACGCAGTGTACGGTGCTCGGGCGAGCGTGGGGCCGACGTCTCGGACGTGTGTGCAGGCGAACCGCCACCGCTGCCGTAGTCGCTCTCTTCAAAGTCGACCTCGGCTGGATCCACGTAATTGTGGCTTGAAGTGGGTCCAGGACCCGGAGCGTCACCTTGAGACGTAGCCATGGGCTGTGAGCCGTGGCGACGGCGGTGCTCTGCGTAGTACTCTCTCACCGAGAGCCGAGCTGGTGTTGGGCGGAGCCCTTGCGAAGTTGCGCTGTTGAGCGGTTGCGTGGACGTACGGTCGAAACACCAGGAAGCTGCGGACATGCACGTGCCTGGTGCAGCGGAATCGACAATGAGGCTCGATGAGCAAGAAGATTCCGTGGCGCCGCCACTTGATGCGGAGTGACCCTCAACTGGAGGGAAGAGATGACAATGGCTGTGAATCCGGTGTGTTCAACAGTTTGATGGGGGAGAGTGTAACGCGGTTACACGAGAGGTTACCTTTGTGGTGTGTGATACACATAAGGTTACTCTCTGATCGAAGGAAGGCCCTGCGGGCCACTCATTAGGAATGATTAGCTTTAGCTATAGTAGATAGTGAAGTGCAGACATTTGCACTGTACGGCGTAGCCGCACGTAATGAATCTAAATCAGTTTGCCGTTTGCAAAGAAGTCTTCGTGATTTGAGGTTCTCGGATAGAACCTGTGTTGACTCCTAGAATCGTACGTCTTCCTCTGACGCTTATAGCTACGACAGCCCCGCTGCATACCAAGTATCCTGAATAGAGATCTCTAAGTGACCCTGACTCCCGATCGAAGATATCAAAGATGTCGTGAATCCTGAATGGAGACTCCGCAGAGATCCTGGATCCTTCATGGAGATATATCAAAGATCCCTGAATGTCAAGATTCAAGTATACAAGACCCAAGATATTAACCCTTTCGTGCGCCACTTACCTAAATTATACCATACAAATTCAAGTGTTTGTAAAAGGGCGCTCACAGCACCCTTTTAGATATTCACGGTACTCGCTTTTCATGTCTCATGGGACATGTCATCTGAGGTGATTTATAGGATTTGCTCGGTGCATTAGAAAGTCGACATATTACTTGGATTTTGTATTGTGGTGATTACTTGATAATTACGTCACGCACCTTTTTTGATATGTCACAAAAGACGGTGAAGTGTAGGTTGAACTTAGTGCAAAAGGGCGCTCACTGCGCTCTTTTAGAGCCATATTTTCCACCGTGTTTTGAAACAGGCCTTAAACGGCGCAGTGAGCGCCCTTTTCGCACGAAAGGGTTAACGACCGACCAAGCCGACCGGCCAAGAATCTACAGAGATGAGTGGTACCTTGAACATCAGTTAGGTACCCGAAGACTATACACTACGCATTTGTATGGAGTGCAAATCCCGGCCGTCGTCGACGTCAACAAGACCATAGTGAGACCAAGTCAAGACAAGAGATCATGTGAGATCTAGCGGTAGATAACCAGATAGCAGACAAAAGATAACAACTAAACAGAATCCGTTTTACCGACAAGCCAGCAAGCCGTTGGACAAGCCCGACAGGAAGAGACATACCCGGGGCCCGACTAGAAGCTACGGTGTGAAGGCCACTCAGAAGCAGGACGACTGGGTGTGGGGTTCCAATACTGAGTCCAAGTCAAATTGAGGTGAGTACCGGGTGTGGAGCCCAGGGCTGATCCACTTCATTTCATATCCCCCCATTGCGGCCGTTTACCCCCAAGGGGTCTCGCATTTCATATAACCGTTTACTGCTCTTCCCGGACGGCGTTGGCTCCGATTTAGTACTGATTTAAGAGATCTTTGTGGTTCGACTATATTGATTTGTTTTAATTATCCTCAGTATATCTGAAGTGGAGCTCGATTGTAAGACCGCCCAGGATTTACCGGTATCCTGGGGTAAGGCTAACTGACTGGAGTAAGTGACCGACTCTTCCACGGTCCAAAAGAACAAGGAGGAGCTGCATATTGTGTGTGATTCTGTAGTTGTGCGTTACCAAGTTATCCAAGCTGTTAAGGCATCGTCCGAAGGTTACGTCCTGCCTCACGCTCAAGACCGAATAGACAAAACAACTTATCCACGGTTGGGATTCCTAAGTTACGAAGGTAAACGGACCCACGAGGACAGTTCACAAGGACACACGCCACCCTGGACGGAGATACTTGTATCACCGGCCAGTGTTATCTTTCCAAAGGGCACGAAGCTATACACCCTGGGCGCTAAAGGCATTCACCCGCCTCGCGTCACAATGCAGAGCTGGAATTACATCTTACAGCAGCATCTCCATCGCGCCCGCGAAAGTGGTGCGAATTTCGGAGATGCCGACTGTGCATTATAATTGGCCATACGAAAGAGGTTGTTCTCGAAGGATCGGGGCGTAAGGCAGCGGCAAGTTCAGGCGGCTATACACCTTCTGTATACTACCCATGCCCCTTCCAGCGGCCTGCCTCACCGAGAATATCGCGTTGTGAAGCTTTCGTGCTGAGCTTCGCAACGAAGGAAGAATTCTGTCGAAGTCCCCGTCCTTTAGCGGCGTGAGGATCCTGCCACTCATCGCAGTTGGGCACGGGAACGCCGAATCCGACACCACGTTCATGCGCTCGTCCGGGCTGTATCGTGGATCGGTCAACTTCATGCGAAATTCGAGCGAGGGGTCGGCGTCGTTTCACGACCCCGGGCAGTTGTGCTTCCACCAAATGATGCAGCCGACGGCCGCAAAGCAAATGTTGCCTGTGACGAACACCGAATGGAACCATCCGTTGTACATGCATTACGTAACTTACAACATAATGTAAGTCTGCATTGGATGGTTGCTGGACGTTTGTCACATTCATAGCAACGCACAATAGTCTATGTACATACAAGACCAAAGCACAGTAGCATGCATACATACACGGAGGTTATTTCCGTCTATGAATCCGAAGGTGTGAGTCAATAGCGGCTTGCGTTCCTTGATCACGCGTGCAAGCGCAACTGGGCGAGAAGGAGAAGGCCACGAGATGCGCGCTGCTGCGTATCCGTCTAGCGCTCGAGACAGTGCCTCTTCGGCTTTGCGCAGTGTTCGCGACAAGGTGCTGGGCGGCAACCCAAACACCTAGCACCACATGATTTGCTCCATGAGGGCTACGTAAAAGCAGAGTATGAGCCCTAGGCTTGGTGCTGGTAGCGGAGCTTAGGCGGGCCGCCTCTTGCTGCTGGATGAGGGATGTGGTAAAAGCGCGAGAATCTGCGCAACAACCGAGGCTAAAAGGCCATGTGGCCATGAAAATGACGTTAGACTAGCCGAACACGGACGCATACCATCCGTAGCTTACCTGGTTAGGCTAGTAGCGTTCATAAAGTTCGTATCGTGACCGTGCATGTACAAGGTCATCCAGGCGGCCTCACACGGTGCATCTAAACACCGAATGGTCAGGTAGTGATGCGTACGCATCACGATGCGCCATTCCTCCTCCATGAGCATCTGGTGGACGTCGCGGCCAGCGTCGCACATGCTCTCGTTGTGCTTCATGTACGCCTCGCACATGAAGAACATGATGCCGCTATCGTGCTCGTCGCACATCTCGGCTGGCAGCGGTCTCGAAGGGAAACGGCGAACCTCAAGTACACTGTAGAATCAGGAAAGATTTGGTCGTGGTAGTGTCCGATAGCAAGTGTCAGAGATCTGCATATTGTATAATTTGATTGGCTATCTTGCTAAACATGGGGCTATCTGAATCGGCCAGAGCAGTGTTGTTATGAGATTTGTGGCGGACGAAAGTTGAGATAAGTTGACATACTCGCCGGTAAGCCCTGTCATATATGCTGCATCTATGTTGGGTGATTTCTCTATTTTTGGTAGGCGTCCAGTAGAAGTATATGAAAGTAGTAAAATGAGTGAGTAGTAGTGTGTGGAAGGAGTAATGTGTGTTGGAGGAAGTGTTAAATGAAGAACGAATGTGTTAACCCTTCTACTACGGCATTACGGCAGACCTTCCTAAAACTGGCAAAAGCAGGATTATGTCGTATTAGTTTTAGTTCGGCACATTCCCATTCTTTTTTCCGGCACTTTGCCCAAATTAAGCTGTTGAAGCTATGATCTAACTACAATTTGTCCAGTTGCTCGAACTGTTTTGCTTGAAAGATCCCTTCTAGACCAAGAGAAGTCAACGCCGTGCGACGGTCATTCAATTCCCACTTTAGTATCGAAAAGTCCGACTCGACCGATGCCGTGTTGGCAAATACGGTAGCCAAACCACAACAGAACTGCCGAAGATGCGAGTATGTAGCTGGTGCTGCTGCCTTTTCAATTGCATCCCACCCATCGTTGAAGTTGGTTTCATAGTTTTCTTCGTCTAGCGCGGCGCTGACAAACGCATTTAGCATTTTAGCATTACACAGCTCGCGATGCTCACGTTCAACTGCTTGAACTTGAGCTTCCGTCCAAAATTTGGATAATTGGTCTCGACGTGGCCCCAAAATACTCTCGCCGAAGTCTCTCGGTGCAATATCTACAAGCTCTGAAGGCATCACAGGCGGTGCTACTGTAGGCGCTGCGTCGTTGTTGCTGTCTCTTTCTGCTTGTACGAGCTCCATATCTTCGATGACGTGCAATGCAAATTCTCCAAGCTGTCTAAGAGTAGACTTTTTGTCACTTTGTTGGATATTATCCAGATGATTCATTACAAATGTTCCCTGGTCTTTGACAAAATCGACGAGGTGCAGTTCTTTGAGCCAGTACTTCTCCGTAATGATCTCGTCAGAGCTGTGGTCAATACCAGCGGCTGAAACAGCTTCAACAGACAGCAGGCCGCGCAACCGATCCACCAAAAGCTCTATTTCTGCCATTTGCTGAGATAAAATCATTTCTTCGGCTTGTATTTTGACAAACGTCACGTTCACGACGGATGTGATACCATACACCACAGCAGCATTAACTCACCACTGCGGGGTTGGCATTACCGAAGTATTCCCGTCTAAATACTCTGCGAGACAAAAATGATTTTGTAGAATCCACCGCAGCGCGTTGCCCATATACAACCATCTATTAGTGAGCTTCTTAGCAGCACCGCCCATTTCCTTAATCAAGTTTTTCTGGCGACAAAGATAAACAATCAGATCCTTCGTTACTTTGACAAATTTCCCCTCGTCGACGAGTGAAAATCCTGATTTCATTACGAGATCCATCTGGTGGGCCGCACACCACACTCGCAAAACAGAATGCGCGGTTTCCTTCTCCAACAAAGTGACTACGCCACCATGACGCCCCGTCATAGTGTTTTCTCCATCAGATACAATACCAATTTACTTGTCTCTCCATTGAGGGTACAAAATATCGAGTACTTTGGCGATCAATTCAAGTTGCACCTTTGCAGTGTGACGACCGAACATAGGAATAGCCAACAAATGCAAATTAACGAGCACACCGTTAACCGCAAGTCGAATTCGTTGATCCATGAAAGAGCGATCAGTGTGAGTACTCGTATCACATGCAAACGCAAATCCCTACATTCGTGAATCAGCCATGAGCTGACCAATCTTTTGAAAAGAGAAAGCCACAAGAAAACGAGCGTACGTACTCACCAGTGTGTCGGTCACACCACGTAACTTAGGGTTTCCAGTCGCTGAGTAGTGTTGCTGTAAAACAGCAGCAGTCTGACGAAACGATAATCCAACTGAAAGGTGCTGAATAGTGAGCGTAAATCGGAGAGGAGTCTTTATCTCAACTTTGTATACGCCTCCTTCAACGACACCAAATACCCGAAGCGCGGTTCCCAACGATACATCTTCATCTTCTGAATTGAAGAATGTTTTGCCAATCAGATCGTCCACAATAGTCTCAGGAAAAGAAAAACACAAAACGGAAGTTTCCCCGTCGAAATGAGAGGTTAGTTGATTACTGCGAGAAGTAAGGCCGACAAAAACTGCACTTTATCAGAGGCACTCAGCTCCTGGTACTCAGCCCATTTCACAGCGTGGGCAGAAGAATTGTGCTCGCTGTAGTTCTGTGGTCGATTGGGCGCCTTATAGAAGTTGGGATTTTGTGTCCGTTTGCGTTTCCCTTTTGGCGCTTCCTCTCTGCCAAAGTATCGACAAAATAGACAGCGAACTGAGCCAACCACGCCTTTGGGATCGAGCATCGCGACTTCCAGTCCATACTGGAGTGCATGGGCAGACTGAAATGGTGTTTTATGCGAGGGGGCCTTGCTTGAGACGCTGGGCTTGAGCTGGCTCATCGTGCTTTCGTCGGTTGGAAGTGCTGAAGAGTCTCTTAAATCCGGCACTCCTAGAATCTTTAATCTGGCACATTGCCAGCTAAATTTGACATATGCCGAAATTAAGGTGGTCTGCATTACGGATAATCCGGAATCTAATTTATAGAGGTGATAATGTTCCGAGATGTCTGCAATAGAATACATCCAGCAAAAACTCCGCATAGAAGTTTGTATGGGATAAATTTGGGATAAAAAATTCGACGGCATCATATACACTTTACGCAATAATTAAGGTACATTATACTTGATTTCAGTATGCTAGTGATGCGTGATCTAATCTGTCGCGGCGCCAAAATCGATTATTTGTATGGGAGACCTACCGTACCGAATTCCCTATGTCAAGGCATACAACTGTTATGAGGTGCAGAGACCTGTGACACCCTGTCCCGGCTAAATGGACTTGCACTACATGTACCACTAAGAATTTTTTTTTTTTGACATGGAGTTTATTGCATTTCAGTTAACTGAGGCTACAGCGTGAAAAATGTCGTCGGTGCTTCTGTCAGCACCAAGAGCCCTCAAATTGCGTGATACCTGCGAGTACTGCTACTTCTTCTGCCTGAATACGTAGCATAGTTGATGTAACGGGTACTCCTTCCTCTCGCATTTCATTTACCCACCGCACTAGTTTTTCCTCTTCTCTCCCGGGCAATATTGTGCCTAGACCAACACTTCGTGACTTACATTTGCTTGCCCCGCCTGGTTGGGCGAAAAACTCCTCAATTTTGGCACGGTTACGACGCCATGAGTAAATTAGTGTTCGGCGACTCTCGAATTTGTCAGATGCCAAGTCGGGGTAGAAGCGATGAATTGTGCTGTCGATGTCTTTGTGCTCCTCCAAATGGTTTAGAACGCGCAACTTCTCTTCCGCTGGCTAGGATGAGATTTTGAACTGTTTCTCGGTTCGTCCTTTGCCTCCCGGTAGCCGTGGCCGCCCTTTTGGGCTTTTCTTTTGAGCTAAAGCCATCAAATGGCAGACTAAAACTGGAGGTTGAATTTTGTATGCGATGACATAGGGTGCACAGTATTTTGGCACGCTTGGCAAACTCTGACTTCTGATTGGCTGAAGGGGTGGCGTATGCCTTGACATATCCTATAGGGAATTCGGTATACTGCCAAATCGCGGCTGTTAGCAAGTGTAGTTTGTTCGGTGCAATCGCACGAGCAACATATCCAAACGGCACTATCTAACTCTAAAAATTGGCTTAGATATTGCCTCCAACATGGGTGCGTGATTTAATGTGGCGCGGAGTGTATGTATTAATAGGTTTTACAGGTTCCAAAGTGTAGGGAAAGTCTATTATTAACAAATCCATCACTATAACTAACCCTTTCGCGAGCCACTTACCTCAACTATACTATACAAATCTAAGTGATTTGCATCTGAAAGGGCGCATTTATCGCCCTTTTAGAAATTCACGGTACTTCACTTGCATGTCTCATGTGACATGCCATCTACTGTGATTTGTTGGTGCACACGGATGGGACAATGTGACTTGGTTTTTGTATTGTGTCGTGATTACTTGATGATTACGCCACGCACCTTTTTTGATATGTCCCAGAAGACAGAAGACGGTTGAACTTGTGTGAAAGGGCGCATTTTTCGCCCTTTTAGACGGGTGTTTTCTACCGTGTTTTGCAAACCCCTTAAAGGGCGAAAAATGCGCCCTTGCATCGCGAAAGGGTTAATATAAACACTAAATAGGTTATAATAAGAGAGAGGTTCAGGTTTTACACGCTATGAATTATTAGAAACAACGAGCTACCAAAACTAATACACAATAAAACACCCAAAATACGCTATTTTGGGTGAGTGGACCCCTGGATAGAAGACGGGACCGTCGATAGATGGCACGACATGGGAAAAGGGGACCGTAGGACCGTGCCGACAGATACAGACAACGACTAAAAAAGCCGGCAACGAAAAACTCGGTAGTCCGACCAGCTCCCAAATTAGATTTTAGCCAATGGAACCTCGCAGTCTATAATTTTAGTATTTTTACTGTCCACAATGGACGTTTTATTGGCGTTGTCTGCTCCATTTATATTATTTTATCCGACAACATCTTGAGTTTACTCCGTGCCGAGTTATTTTATCCAATAAAATTTTCTTGCCGAGTTGTTCTGTCGTGTGCATTGGTTGAACAATACTATGGAGGATGGTGTTCAGCAGTGCCGGCTTTTTTAGTCGTTGTCTGTATCTATCGGCCGGAGCATATATATAGTCTATATGATACACTCATACACTACTACAACCACAAACTACTACAACCACATATTCTATAATCACATTCTCTACAATCACATTATTCTACAACCACATACCCATACGACTACACACTTCTAATTCCTACTACTACAACTACAGCTACTTCAACCATACACTACTCTAACTACATCATCTACGTCCACATACTTCGATAATCATACACTACTTCACCAGCACACGATTTCTTTCACACACTTTTTACCTTTATTCTCTTTTCTCAACATACTCCCAACTCTTCTTTATTTCTTCACCCCCCCATTTTTCTTACTTGTAATCAAATATCATTATATCCTTCACGTTTATACAACATACTCCCTACTCTCGCTCACACCTCACTCCTTCATATGTTAAAATTCCACATTCTCTTTTCTTCAACACAACATTTCCAACAAACTTCCAAGTCCCACATAATTACTTCTAAATCTCTAACCTTACTCAATTACTCTCTTTCTTCCGCACACTCATAATACTACGTCTACACACCACCAACTTCATCACATCCTTTTCCCAAAATCTCTATCTCCCCCACGATTTATATACTACACGTCTTACATCGCACATTCCTTCTTCCTCTCTCTGTTACTCCACCACACAATATAACCCCCACACTCCTATTTCCCTTATATTTTCCTCAAATACACATCATTTTCACTAAATCTTACACGTTACTATTTTCATTCAAATATTCATAAACGCAACAGTCTATTTTCTAACTTACACTACACTCTAACACACACACCTCCTTCGTAATCCATTATCCTACATACATCTCACTTTTTACACACAACGATTTTCAAAACTTCTTACCTTACTCCAACAATCTCCTCCTTCCATACTCTAACTTTACTACTTCTACAAACTGCTAACATTGTCGCACACCCAATTTCGCAATTTTCCACAATCCTTTTCTACTTCACAATTTTCTCTCACACACCTTACTTCACACATTCCGACATTCACATATTCGTACTTCACACAACTTTCTTTCCAATAGTTGTTTTCTCTATCGCATTCTAATACTTCCACACACTTCTTTCCTTTACACTTTTTATTCCAATACGTTATACATATTCCTACTTTAAGAAAGAAAAAAATGCTTCCTATTTCCAAACACACCTCACTAAAACACTATCTTTATCCAGCATACTCCCTGCTCTCACACACACACCTCACGCTTTCATACTCTTTAGTGGCAAACACTCCTCCCTTTTACACAACATTTTCCAACCAACACTCTACTCCCAAATATCTATATTTCTAACTCCCTAACTTACTTTAACAGCGTCCTTCATCCGCACTCCTACTACTAAATCTACCTTCACTACACTCTCTATTCCCCTAATCCTTTTCCCCACAATGGTTTAAACAACACTGCTTACTTTGTACATTCCTACACCTAGATATTATTTCTTGACACATTCCTTCTTATCCATAATCTAACTCTGTTACACACTACTACTCCCACACACTTCTTATCATTACACTCTTTGCGCCAACACACTCTATATGTGTTACGTTTCCTAAATCTTTCTTCAATATACTCCTTGCTCCCAAACATTTCTTTATCCAACATTCTCCTTTCATCTTAGACACAATTTACTCCCGTAAACTCCTGAATCCTACACACTTCTCGATTTCACACATTTTATATCCAATATTCTCTCAACTCTGTCCTCGACCTACTCCCTCCGTACACGGCACACGAAGACATAACATAGTCGCTGGAGCGTGCCCCGTTCTCACTGCGTGCAGGGCTATTGGCCATCTCTGAAAGTGGGTTTTAGCAAAACCTCGGACGCGGTCCTCCCTAAACTGCACACGAGGACAAAAAATTCCCGCTGGGACTGCATCGCCCCCATCCAACACCACCAGCAAAAAACGTCGGATGCAGGAACCGGAATCTGCTCATTTCCGTGGAGCTTGACGCCTTAGACTAGCCCTCCACGGTGAATCTTGTGAGTAGGCAACACACGAGGACATAATATAGCCGCCGAACTATCACCACCGAAAGCTTGCAAATTTCGCAAGAACTCACCCTCGGTGCCGCACCTGCCGTCAGCAAGAAGAAAAAGGTCGCGGGCAGCAGAAGGAAGAAGGTCGAGGTCAGCAAGGAAGTGCCGCCTCCCAGTGCAAAAATGAATGCTCCTGCAGACGCTAACCACTACAGTCAACGCTGCAACAAGCAAAAAAGAAGAACGTCGTGGTCAGCAAAGAGGTGCCTTCTCCCAGTCCAAACCCGAAGACTCCAGCGAACCTAAGCGCCCTCCAGACAGCGCTACAATGTGCAAGAAGAAGGCTGTGAAAAAGGTGCGAACCGCTTTTGAGCGTTTTGCCGAACAAGCCTCTGCCGACGATATCGAATGGTGCCGCTTGATTACGGCAGCCGGAGAGGCCATTTGTCGGGATTTTTTGTTGCAAAGACTCGCTTCGTTGTTGAGCAGGACAAGACCAAAGTTAAGCTGAGGGAGCTCGGTCTGCCTGAAAGCACGATGATAGAACACCTTCCGTCTCCATAAGACGGAAATTGTTCGTCAAATCTGGTAAGGCAGGTTGTGCATGACAAACTTACAATCTAGTCTGTAAGAAAAAAAAACAAAGCTTGCATTTGCTGATCAACCGCAGTCTTCATTGCCGTAGATCCTACAGGTGTCACCATGGTTAACTACCTGTTGCGTTTGTAGCATTTGTTCACTTGGACGCAATCTGGCCTGCATTATTGCTCAACGTCCTGCATCCACATGCGACCAATAATTTGGAAGCATGCATCATGAGTCATGATTCACGACCACGCAGCAATGCCACTCACCATTTGGGAGTGGCGCGATATCGGAAGAATCGTCAACGTTTTCTGCTAGTCTTGATCAGTTCGTTCTCTTCGCACGAATCCGCTTCATGACAGAACTTAATGATCGACGATCGTCTGCGTCTGAGTGCTCACTGCCCTCGCACCCGTTCATTCTAAGTGGTTCCGCTACAATTCTAGCAGGTAAAACCTTTTGACGGTCGTGTCGCCGAGCAATTTGCTTGGCTGCGTCGTGTCTCTCCAATGCGTAATCCTTTCAGTAGAAGAAAACAGCACTTTTGAGTCGGGGCGAGATATAATTGGCAGCGGTTTCGAGTTGCCGACGTCTTCGCTGTTGGCACGAGTCCGCAATGACCAGCAAGACAATGAACTTTTGATGGTGTTGCGGTTACGTGTGAGCAACACGACATCATAGATATGTTTATGGTCGACGACCCGCTTTCAAGCGTGAAATACGATCTCTTGTACACGTTGACCAGCCACAGATTCGAGTTTGACGACGCAGAGGAGAAGAACAAAGCGACGATCACGCTGCATCTTCACAAACGTTTGCCATACACATACTTTGACCAAGTAGCGTGAGAGCTTCATGCTGTGAAGCCTTTTCAAGTTGCTCGTGACGCCGAAGCTGACTAGCAAACGTAGCACGATACCAACAACACCAAATTTTTCTCAACAATTTCGGCTCCACGAGAATGCCAACTCGTTTATGTAGTTAGTCACAGGTGCGGTGAAATCTATGCGTAGCTGGAACGTCCTATAGTAAACCCAGCACTACTCCTTCACCGATGTCGCGTCAGAAGCTACTATAACCGCCCACTAGGACCACCCACTAGGTCGACAAGTGACGGATGGGCGAAGCTGCGTTGTAGACTTCTATGGTGCCCGCTACGCATCAATTTCGGCCGAGTATTTACAAGTCACCTTGCAGCATCACCAGCACTGTATTCTCGTAAAAATAAACAACTACGAATAATTTCTGGCTATTGTTCATCAGTTCCCAATCCCGATGTGCTTTAATTCAAGTGCACCGATTGGTTGGAGCTGTTCAAGCTCCAATTACAAAAATCTCGTGTTCATACGGCCACCACAACAATCTATGTTCGCTGCTGAGTCATACCATAGTCCTGAACTAATTAGAGCTCCTGTAGACTTGGCCATGCCTGGTTCATCAACGAGATGTACAGGGTGCCGACCCATTCCCGAGATAGTCGGTCAGTATCACCAAACAGTTCCTCCGCACGAACCGCTTCAGGATTCAAGTGGACGTGCTGGCGTGGAGTAAGTGTATTAAAGCCCAAACCAGTCTCGAAGTGCGCAAAGGGCGCAAAATCGCGGATGTATCTGACCCAGCCGGCCCCACAAGCCCGAATCCGTGACTTACGAGCTGGTTTTCGTACATTGAGTTACTGTTGCGCTCCATGTAGTTGGAGGTGGCCACCTTTGTGTATTTTTTGTAGAACATCCTCAATTGCATCAGCGAGTTCGTTAGTACTTTTATTTCCACCATCAGACGAAGGTGTAGGCGGAACACATGGAAAATATCACGAAGTAGAGACAATAAGATACGCCACGAGATTGGATCGCGCAACAACGTCATTATCAGCAATACTTCGCTGGAAAGAAGGTTCTCGCGCTTGGTAGCACCCGCAGATCGCAGAACAGACAGAATATTGCTGTAACGGGCTAGCGTTAACGTTACTTAGCGTACACTGTAGATAAGAGGAAGCTCACAATAATGAACTCAAGTCTTAGCTTTAGTGTAAAATCAACTCTGTTATGGATTAGGGCGAAGAGCCCTGACCACTCAAATACAGGTCGATCCCTGATTGACCGAAATGTGTCAACCTTCCAGCCAATCAGAGAGCGACAACACAACACGCGCTACTCGCGTGCTTATGCACCTACTGGGTGACTCCTGAAATCACATTTTATTTTTGTTTAATTTATGGTGCATTTGCATCGCAAATATGCTCGACGTTGTTGACTCTACAGAGAAAAAATAGTACCCCAAAAAACTATTCGGTTGCTATTTTAGGGTCATTCCCTGATTAGCAACCGACCTGTGTTCCACTTAAAATCCTCCGCCTTCTTATATCGACCCCACACTTGAAACCTGTTGCTCTCCTGCTCATGAACACTCAAGTTCCGCCAACACCCCCCCCCCCTCCTCGCCGCCGAGAGCACGCCCCCGCTGGTGGGCGTGGCGCTGGATTTGGCACGGACAAGCTGCAGAGTTTGCCCGAGACGTTGGAGGAGAACCTGCCTCTGGGTCGTGGCGGGTGGGAACTGGTTCTCTCCATCCACAAACCAGCACTTTCGCGCCTACAACCGCAGTGTCGACTCGTTGCGCCGAACGTTTGCTGCTCTGAGTCGCTCACGGACTTCTACAGGCAATCCTACGTGTCCCGCCGAAGTACGCACAGCTAAGCGTGTGCACTTCTTGGTGACCCAGCGAGTTGACATCGGTGAAGGCGACGACATCAGCGAGGCCGAACTAGGTATCGCAGACGCCACCAGCCAGCAACAACTCCGTCAAGCTGGACCAGACGCAGTTCCGGCTTCACCAAATCCGACCACCACGCTCTCAGCTCCACCAAGGCCACCTAGCACCCCCAGACATGCCCCTTGCTCAGGGACTTTCCAGCTCGCAAGAAGTTCCCACCACACCGAGTCGGCAGGAAGCCCCATGCATACCGAGCGCTAGCGTGCCCGCGCCTTTGTCAATCAACAGCAGCCGCAAGTGCTGGTGACGAGGATATCATGGAGCTCATGCGGATGCAAATTCTCCAGAGTCACGCTGACGAGCGCACTCGTCGCGAAGAGCAACGCCCGGCAGGAACAGACCGTCGCCGCTGGGAGGAGGAACGCCTACAAAGAGACCAGGAGCCCCAGGAAGACCGTGCTCGCCGCGAGGAAGCAGATCGGCGCCACTAGCAGATGATACAGATGATGATGACCGTGGTAAGCTCAGCATTTAGACCTCGGGAGTAAAACCAATGGGCTAGTGTTCAAATAGTTCAGTAGCGGTTCTTTCAATACTCGTAGATTAGAACGTAGACAAGATCTGGTTAAGTCCTACAATACGAGTGCGGAGATTGAACAAGAGCACAATCGAGTACAAGATACACTTGCGTTCTCCTCGCTCCTCGTACTTCAATCTATCCTTCAGCCTAGGAAATGCAGCTTGAAGCGCCCGCATCCCCACGCTGACGATTGTCGGAGTGACGTTACCTGCCTGTCGATTGCCGTAGACAATACAACATCTTACCCACTCTTCAGTATAAACCCGTAGGAAACCTTCGAGAAAGCAGAGGCCACGACCACCCGCCCACTGGTTGCCACGAAACCCCCCACGTACTTTGCATACACGTTTCACCACTCGGCAATCGACGAGTCGTGCATACACCCTGGTGCATTAAGAGCATAAGCAATTATCAGTCCCTCCGGCGAGAATACAAACACGCCGCTGACGTAATGGTCGTATGTCCAACCATTGTAGAACATATTCCGGATCTCGGAGCGGGCGGAAGGCTCCAAACGCAGCTTGAGCCCATCCATCACAGCGTACACGGAGCTCAATAGGGGTTACTTAACACTTATCGCGTCTGGAAGGTCATTAAGCGCGGTAGGATTCGGTTGACGGACTTGTGCCTTGATGTATGCATGCAGCAACTTCACTAACACCCGCCCTTTCGAACCGTAAAAAGAGAGACATCACCGACGTAGTGACGCCAAACACCAGGCTAAGAAACATGGTTGGTCCTGCCGAGAATCCCACGCAAGCACCAAAGCGAAGCACTGACCGGCGTTCATTGAACGCGGTGGGCCACGACGAATCGCACTCAGATTAAGCTTGACGATCCATTAACAGAATACGGTGAGTAAGCGTAATAAAGCGGCTCAAAACGCGCTAGCAGATAGCGAAGGCCAACATGGTGAAACCCGGTGAGCGTAATAAGGACGGATTGCATCCCGAGCCATACAGATACTGGGATGCTGGCATGTGTGGCGGAAGCAATGCCCGTCCTGTAAATCGTGGTTGCACACGGTGGCGAGCAGACTTAGCGCGTCCTTCTTGTTTGGCATGTCGGCGACGCCTTAAAATGACGACAAGCGTGACTGGAGACAGCATTTCAAAAGAAGAAAAAAAACTTACTCAACACCTGTAAAACGTACGGCTGCACGGTCCAGCCGGCAGCCCTATGCTAGCGCATCACCCCTCACTACTTGTTGACCCCTAGCATTTCGCCAGCTTATCTACATGCCCACGATAAACGCGGAGGTACTATCACGCTGCTGTCTCCTTCGACCACACCCCTTCAAGTGATTTCACTTGGTCCAAACACCGAAAACCACTTTATCGAAACTGTGAAAATCTATAGCCTTTTTGTACCAGACGATTGCTGTAATTATCATGTGCAAGAGGAAGGATCCTGATTTGGAAACCGTGGTGGATCCGATTCTGAGTCACAACTGATTTTGTGCTCCTATATTTTTTCTTTCGCATTTAGTACACACACAAATTGTGATTTCAGGAGCAACCCACTGTCTGTGTCAAGTTATGGAACTCTATCTACAAATGCATCTCGGATGTGGCCGGTCACCCCCCTCAAAGTTGCGCTTACGGTAACGTAAGTTAGCACGCAGAAATCTCCGAAGAACAAAGCTGTCGAAGCCGCGAGGCCGATGTCGGAGACACTCGGCAGTTCACAACAGACCGGGCACAATCCAAGCAGTGATGGCGCAGACAAACAACGCGGGCGACGGAGACGACGGGCATCCGGCGGTGAACGCGGCGCCCTTCGTCATGGACGCTGAGGTTAAACCGTGGTACTTGTACAGCCTGGAAGGCGCCGACGAACTCGAGTCGCTTGAGGAGATGAAACGGTACTTCACGCGTTAAAGCGCTCCACGCGTGTTGTATGGGTTGGAGAGATCCAAAGATGGTCTCTCGACGAGAACGAGTTTTGCTCAATCGGGTGCTCCGAGAAAACACTCTGGGAGCTTGCGCAAGCCCACCATCGTCGTGAACGTGAACGTCATCGTGGTCGTAGTCGCCGTCGGACCCGCGGCGATGGTCACCGCGGCTGTTCGAGGAGTACTCGTAACCGGCAACGTTCTCGAGGTCCACCGCGTGCTCGTGGACCTCATCGTTCTCGAAGACGCAGTCGTTCGCAGAGTCGTCGTCGTCGTGGTAGTCGAGGGCAAGAGCGAGGACGCTCGTGGGGGTCAGAACAGCCACGTGCTCGTCGCTCGTTGTTGCTAGCGAGGCCTCGAACTCTCTCACCATGTCGGGGACATCTTCCATCAAGTGTGACTTCTGTCTTGAGTTCCTTCGTTGCCCCCTTGGCTGTGTTCGTGATATCCTTCTTTGCTCCCTTTGCTGCGGTCGTTTTGTCACTCTTCGTACTAACGTGCACTTGATCATCTTTTTCCTCTTCAGCTTCTCCAGCACAGCAGCTTTCGCAGTTGCCGAAGTCTGCGTTGGTTGCATGTTGCCATCGCTGGTAATCTCATTAGGTGCGGGTACATTCATCGAAACATTCTCTTGTCGTACCCCCCGCACCACATGCCTCCAAGTTTTCAAGCGCTGATCGAAATTTGTCTTCTGACAGATCCGTCAGCTGTGAGGTGATTCTGTCGAACACGTTCTGATCACTCCTGTACATATCACGCTATGTCATTTGCGTCTTTCGTTTGGCTTCGTCATATCCTGTACTGATACGCGGTGATATCCTCGGTTCGAATCCGGGCACGCGCACCGGTTGTGACGAGGCGGGTGAACACCTGGAGCCGCCCAAAGGTGTATAGCTTTAAGCGTGCCTTCTGGATTCGAAGGACGATCCTGGTTGGGATGTCCCGTTCAGAAATCACCTCCAGTCGGGAACTTAATCCAACCGGAGTGGCGTGTGATCCTTGTGACTACCCTCGTAGGTTCGTTGTCCGAACCGAGGATTCTGCACCGTTGGGTGAGTCGTCCTTTGAAATTGTAGGTCTTGGTTGCGAGTCTGGACGTAATCTCCTGTACGCAGCCTCCACAGTACCGATAACCAAACACAGATAACAATATAAAGTTATATACAAATATGTAGTCTTTCCTTATTCTTTTAGACCGTGGAAAGATCGGTCTTAACACCAGTCTACGTAGACCAAACTTCCAGGATATTGGTCAGTCCCGGTTGGTCTTCTCACGCGCACCACTTTCAATGTATTGAGCGAAATTAACACAAATAAATGCAGTCCGTTCACAGAACAGTACTTCCGTTCAGACCCCTACGTTGGGACTATTACTCCAACGCAATAGGTAATCAGTTAATATGAAATGCAGGGCTCTCCTTCCGGACAGACACCCACAACTAGGATATGAAATGGGTGGATCACTCCGGACGGATGGCCACCGTCTGGTCCCCTAACCCAACGCGGCCTTGATACTTAAGAGAGCCCTACGAACGGTCGGTCTTGCCGAACGAGCCTTTTCCTCACTTCTTGCACGGGCCTCCAGGCAAAGTCTTCTGGCAGGCTTGTCCGGCCGACTTGCGGGGTACTTGGTAAAACGAACTCTGATTGAATGGTGTCTGTCTGGCGATTCTAGCCGGATAAATATGCATACACACTTTTGTCTTGGTTTCATTATAGTCACGTCGACATGTCGGGTAGGTTGATTGTCTTGGATGGCACTTCGAAGATGGTGGAACTTGGTCTGTTCTTCAACGGTTCTTCAACGCTCTCATGCACCAGAAACAGATCTTGGTCGGTCAGCTTGGTCGGTCGGAAACATCTTGATTTCAGTATGGGTAATCGTCCCATCCAGAATAATCCATTCGGACTTCCTCCGTCTGGACTTCTCCATCTGGACTCAACCCATCTGGACTCTTATGTGCTTGTGTGTCTTCTTCTTGGACTTGTAGACTTCCTGTACTTGTGCGAGCGCTGTACTATGTTAGGGCAAGTAGCTTCAACCAACCTATAACCAGTTGGGAGCACTTTTACGCCTTGTGAGCAATCCTGCCGTCAGGAACTTGGTGTTCATCCAGACATTCACGTCTGGGACCTGTACGTCTAAACACCTAAGCCTATCCATAGCTTCTCGGGCTCAGCACTTTCCATTCCACAATATCCAAGCGTCACACACATAGAGCCAGCTGGTCGGCCAATCATAAGACCTGTATGGGAAGGGGCCGAAAAATTTCCGAGTCGCTTCGTGTCAAACGACCACAGCGGCAAGTTCTTCCTCCAAAGTCCCCATACGCATCCACCTATCACACGCCAAAACGGTAAAACATGGACAGACATGGAACGTGTTTGTGAGGAACCTTGGGCAAACATGGAAGATACATGGTAAAACATGGATGCCCACAACTCACTATACCTGTGGGGGATCGACGAGTACGGGATTGTCAGTATACCAGCAACATGCTTGCGGTACATCATCGCATGCTTGCACGGCGGCTTCATGGTCGTCGAAAACTCACACGCGCACATCCAAGTGAACTTTTCGACGAGGTGCCTCCTGCCGTCATCTACGGAGATGACGAATACTTCCTCGTCATCGACTGAGTAGCTAATCAATCTGCTCACATCGATTGCGAACTTGTACTCCGATATGAAGATCTCTGTCAGCAACTCACTAGTCAGACCCAGCAGCTCATTTATTTCGTCTACGTAGTTGATGTTTCGTTGAACCTTTGGTATGATGACGCGTGTTACGTATTCATCCTCTTTCCGGCGTTGATAGCGAATCACCACCTCAAGACACTGCTTCATCGACATCGAATTGTTTAGATCTGCCTTCCGCTTCTTAAAAACGTTCTCTAAACGGCAGTTTGTGTTGTTTCTCAGGTGGCAGACCCATCCGGAAAACAGTTACCCACATCTCTATTGTCGCAAACCAGTTCGCATTGAAGTAGGCCCACAAAGAGGTACGCTCGCCACGACACGCTAGTAATTTGAATCCATCCGCGTGTTGACGCAGATCCTTCTCCGACCGCGAGTACACCATGTAAGCTCCATACTTCTTGTCGTCTCTGACGGTCGTGCGTTACCTCTTTTTGACGTGGAAGTGGCACAATAGGATGTGGACACTGGGAGACATCTTAATCTCGTTGAGATCCTTGTAGATCATGATCACCTTGGTCCTCTCCCAGTCGTTCCCAGACTGAAACTGTTCCACAACCATACCCATATGCCAGTAAGCGTTGCGCTCGATAACGGAGTGCTGAATGGTGTGGCCGTTCCCGAACTGATCCATAATCATGAGGGTACACAACGGATAGTTGTACCTAGTTTGCAAATATAGTCAAAACATGAAACACGTGGGAAACATGTCAGACATTTCTAAAACATTTTCGAAACATGGTCCAACTTGGTGCGCACCTGTTGGTCTTGTGTGTACAGCCGATCAGCAGTGTCACCGGCAATCCCTTGTACAGTTTGCGCATGTGCTCTGTGCTGATGGAAACCACAGTCGTATTGCCGTCGGCATTTTCGTCGACGGGAGAGATGTTTCCAGGGGCGTCCAGGTCAAATTTGACTAGCAACTCCGCGACTCGATCTTCGTCACCCAACGCGTCGCCTAAATCAAAGGCATACGCGCACATGTATTAGATTTGTTCTTCGCAGAACTCCTACCAATCCTCGCAAAGTTTACCCACCAGAACGCTTAATCTTAGCGATGAGTTTGTAGACATCTCACAGCTGCATGTAGTGTGGTGAGCTCTCGCGTATGTAGTCGTAGATTCTGCTGGCCTTACTCCATCAGCTCGGCGTTGTTTTTTTATACTTCGTGCGTCTTTCGGAATCTGGCGAACGGACGGGTACTTCAGATAAACATCTTCCGATACTGGATGGCAATGCCCGTAGAACGCTTGTTTTACTTGAACTCGCCATTGCCCACTGGGCCGAAGCACGTATTGAGCTCTGAACCGCATTTTGCACCCAATACCATTCACGTCATGCAGCGGTCGCAGCCCTTTGGAACGGATTCGCGTTCTCCAGTCGTGCGTACAGATGTAAACACGCTGATATGAATCATATTGTTCGGGGACGAACAGTAGTCTGGACGGGGATTTGCCTGCATGTATCTTCATATTGGTAATCTTGAGGTTTCTCAGCTAAACATTCTCCGACTCGCTGATTGCCAGTACTGTCAGACGTTGGCGTTGGTACTTTTTCAGGTAACGGTCGAATTGCTCCCACGTATTGTGGTACGTCTTCAACGGCGGAACGTAGTACTGTTCGTCATCGCAATTTTCTAGCGCACGTTTGCGACTAGCACGAGATGCACCAGACGTGTACTCACTGCTCTCTTCGTCACTGTCGTCATCGCCATCACTAATACACTTCGGCATATTCGCATATCCTGAAGATGTTATTACCTCGTTATTCCCATTCGCAACATCCGCTTGCTCACCACCATCAACGTGAACGTGATTATCGATAGTCTCCTCATCGTCATCTACATTAATCTATTGGGTGTCCTGGACGGGTGGTATTCCTTCGTAAGCATTTGTCCCGGTTTCAAGTTCCTCTGCAGCACTCGCTGTGTTGCGGACGCTGGATTTGCCGCTGCTGCTACTGCTATTTGCAGACAGCTGCAGCTGTCTTAGGATATGTGTAGCTTTTTCGTGCGGGCCATAGTCCTGCGCGAAACAGTAAGTCATATCGAATGCATGGACAAACATGGTAGAAACATGTTGCAAACATGGGTGTACAAAGTTAGCCCAGCAACCATGGCACCAATCGCCAGAAGCCAACGCGTTACACGTACATAGATGCAGAAAGCGTAGATGCAGAAGGAGAAAGGAGGTGCAGTCTCTATATGGAGTAGCATAACAGAAATGAATAGGTTAGTCGAAGTCAAACGCATATCGCAACGTGCTGTTTCCATCTAAATAGCAAGTATACCTGGCCGAAGCACTTCGTGCGCTTTCACTAACGCATCCGACGTCCTGTGGTTTCTACGCTAACCGCTCCCTCTCCAGCAACACCACGCAAACATACCATGAGACACGACAAGCAAAGACATCCGCACTAAGCGTCATGCGCTGCGTTACTTGTACACGCTCGATGTAGTAGCCGATTTGGAGTGGGGGGGGTCTTGAATGCAGGTAGACTGGAGACTGGAACTCACACAACCACCCAATGCGTTTACCACGTATTTCAGCACCGGAAGAGCCGCATAGATGGACGCGAAGGCTGCTGTACCCGAGCACACACGTAGGGGAAGGCACGGACGCAGTCTGGGCTGGTGTCGGCGGGCATAGAGCGAGCAACGCGGCGAACTTGCTGGTGGTGGCTTCTCCACTTCTTTCGACGAATGGCAGAAATCAGTGGTAGCCCGTTTTTGCAATTTATAGCTGCAATATTTTTATTTTACAAAATTGGGCAAACATATGGAATAAAACATGTACAAAACATAGTAAAAACAAAACATGGGCAGTATGTTTTCCGCTAAATAAAACGTGTGCTTCTGCAACCTTGTCCTCCACTGATTCTCCGCTCTCTTCGCGCGCCACGACCGCAAGTGTTTCTGGGTCTAGCGAAATGTCCAGCCACGCAGCAGCAAAATTTAACTCTTCCTCAGGGGCGAAGTTATTCCCATTTTTTTTGGTAGACGTTGCAGTTGGAGGCAGGGAGCGCAAGGCGAATGGACTTCGTGGAGATGGGGGGCAAAATCCGCATTGCTCAATGCAGTGGGCCTACTTGGTTCACGACTGCGACTTGCACGTGAGCGCACGTGTATGAGGAAGCATCGACGACATAAAGCTTTCACAGTTAAGTCAGTAGAGGAAGAGATAGTCTAGAGACTTCTAGATCAAAATGAGAACTGTTTATTAGTTTGGGTCTTCCTTCCCAAACTGATACCGTAAATGTAAGGGAACTGCCAATCGAGTGATTGGCAGGGTCTTGAGTTTCTGGTTGCTAGAAAGGTGCCACTTTCTACCAATAGGGATTAATGCATGTGGGCGTTTGTCCACTGATATGAATTTGGCGTGATGAACACCAAAGAAGGAAGCCGTTGTGTGAAACACCGTTACACTCAAGGATTTACGCAGAACGCTATTTGTGGCCAAATTTGCTACACCTATGCAGCTTCAAAAACTAAATTTATCGCTATATTGATGTTTACTCACCACCGGTGCAGATGCTCTGAGTGTTACAAACGGGGTGTCGTACTACTTGACAGTGCCGCATGCACGTGCAGTCGGAGGACGCTTTGATCGGTGTGCACCTGGACGACGGGGTGCTATAGGAAGTCCTCGAGAACAAGCAAAGAGAATGAAATTCGCGATGGTTCTCACGAACGGTACCTTGCCTTTAACTAACCTGTCTCTCTAGGACATTAAAGATACAATTTAGAGCATCCACTCCATGTACGCCGCGGCGGCAGTGGTGACCAGGCCCCAGGAAAAAAATAACTAAATACCAATAATTATTGTATTGGGTTGCACCAATATATTATTATTAGTTTTTCCTAGAAGTTGCTATAATTTGCTAGGCCCAATATAAATTGAACTGCACATGTGAACCTTAAACTGGGGAATGACCAGCACCTTGTGCTACAATCCTCTGTTTATCATATCCACTACGAGCAAAGACTGCGAAGGCCTATTTCCGAAGCAAACACTGTGCTTATTCCCCGAAGAAGTTCACGTTTGATAAGATAATAATCCTGAAGAAAAGTGCCCTGTTCCGACAGTGCGTTGGTTCAGCAGAGCTCAAGTGCGTTGATAGACACCTTTCAAGACGATATCGCGCATCAGCAACGAGAGTGCTCTACCAGAGAGGATGCGGTGAGAAGAACGTTGAGTCCCAATGTCAAGAGGAAGGCACACCAAGCGCAATGCCAATGTATTGGTATTTCCCAATATATTATTATTGGAAAGCTCAAAACAATTATTTTTTATTCCTTCTTTTTTAGCCCAATACACTACCAATATGTATTTCCCTACCACCTTTCATCACGTTCGGCAACGTTGCAAAGGTGGTGGTAGTCACCACCGCGTACTTCACGTACGGCAGGATGGTGGTGGTCACCACGTACGGCAAGGTAACTCATCCCGTACACTGTTTCAACTGTCTTCCGGCATGCACCTTGGTGACGGCGAGTGCACCGGCGACGACAGCGACAGCGGTCGCCAACGATCAGGCGAAGATCCGTAGTCCGGAGACATGACACGGTGTTGGTGCTTGACGCATACTTGATGGTGCCACTTGGCGTGACGTCATCGCAAACTGGCTTCCGACAGTTGGTGGGGCGATTGAGTTTGCAATGACATCACGCCGATTGGCACCATCATATTATGTCTTCCGACAGTTGGTGGGTACTTGTCTTGGGACAAGGCTGGTAATCGGTACTCTTTTTATGAAAAACTCTATTTGAGTTTGGGAATGTGTGAAGTAAGGTATATAGGAGAAAATGATTATGGGGTAGAAAATGGTTGTGGGGAATGGCAATATTGGGGTGTAATAAATTTTAAATTATGTAGAAATAGTATTATTAGTATGCAGATGGAGGAGATTGTTGGAGTAAGGTAAGAAGTTTTGAAAACAGTTGTATGGGAATTGGGAGTTAATTTGAAAATGTTGTGTGTAAAAAGTGAGATGTATGTAGGATAAAGGATTACGAAGGAGGGATGTGTGTTAGAGTGTAGAGTATGTTAGAAAATAGACTGTTGCGTTTATAAATATTTGGATGAAAAGAGTTATGTGTAAGATTTAGTGAAAAGGATGTGTACTGAAGGAAAATATAAAGGAAATAAGAGTGTGGGGGTAATGTTGTGTGGTGGAGTAACAGAGAGAGGAAGAATGGGTGTGTTGTGTGAGAAAGTGTGAGGAAAGATGTGTAGGATAAAAACGGTAGGGGAGATAATTACTTTGGACAAAAGGATGTTATGAAGGTGGTGGTGTGTAGACGTAGTATTTTGAGTGTGCGGAAGAAAGAGATTGTTTGAATAAGGTAAGTGGTTTAGAAGTAGTTATGTGGGAGTTCGTTGGAAACGTTGTATGAAAGTAAAGAGTGTGTGGAAAGTTAATCCCAGCTAAGAAAGGTTAATGTCGCCGGTGGGTTAACCCTATTGTGGTCAAATTTATACAGGAAAATTGTATGTAGATTTCCGATACAAAATTGTTAAACGTGCATAAATGCTTGGTTTTATCCCGCTCCCCGCAACCTAAGTATGGCAAATATGTATGTTTAAGGTGATATTGTATTGTCATAATTCCTTAAACCAAGCATTTATGCATGTTTAACACAAATTCCCGCAATTCATATTATTGGTTAAAAACCAAAACTATAACATTTGATTAGAACTACTGAGGAAAAAGCACCAGAGACGCGATTTACTTCGAGCCGCTTTAAACACAGAAGTTACATAGGAAAATCATAAGCAATTCATGAGATAGCATTAGTCACGGAGATAGGCTCATCAAATCATAAAAACCACAAAGCAAATCAAGGGCACCAAAATATATTATGGACATCAGTAATGGGTGAAAAGCTGGATTTATGAGGCATAAGCTTCTTTACAGCATTTTGCATTGCTGGCCAACCAAAAAATGACTGGTGTACAAACCACTTTCAGTTTGCCGCGTGCAAACCGTTGTTCATTTCGAAAGTCACCATGGAAACAGCGGATGTGGTCGCGAGACTGCGTCTGCCACAGCAAGATGAAGACGAGAACTTGGAGCTAAGTACCCGGGTATTTGGTGCTTACGTCGACTACACTGAAGACGAGGTTGTGGAGTCTGAATCTTCTGTGATGGACTCATTCTATCTACAAGGCGGGAATCGTGTGATGAAGACCATGACGAACTTCACGCAAGCTGAATTTGGTTTGCTGTGGGCGGTTGTCGAGGGAGATTTATACGCTGTATGGAATCTGGGCCGTGGCTGAAAGAGCAAAACAACGGCGAAGGACGCCATGTTCATGACGCTTGTGATTTTGAAGCATTTTGACACGTGGGACAAGCACGCAGTCGACTTTGGTCTAAACTCTAACACGTTAGAGAAAATGGTTTACAAGTTGCTGACTGTCATCGAACCTATTCTGTTTAGTGAGTTCGTGAAAGTGTAACCATGACTGAGCAACGTGAAAACGGAAAAACGTTTCGAAACTACCCTTACGCGCTATATGCCACTGATGTCAAATTTCAGCCTGCATATCGCCCCAGCGGCCAATTTGCGGAGTAAAAAACCTACTTTAGTGGAAAACACAAGTTGTACGGGTACAAACTGGAGTGTTCGGTCGCGTACCCGGGTGTGGCTATTGACCGCCCGCTCCATGAGCCCGGCTCCAAGTCTGACGTCACGATGTTCCTCGAAAGGAAGGCGGTTCACATGGAGTTGCTGCAAAAGGGCATGGAAGAGCTGGATATCGAGGACAATGGGGAAGGCTCTGCTCAACATCCAATCCAGTGGGGTGTACTTGTAGACAAAGGGTACCAAGGAGCTGAAGGTGTCATCCGAACCATTCAACCGAAGAGGAAGCCACGAGGATCTGAGCTGAGTCATCAAGACGTGTCTCGGAACCGTCTGGTCTCGTCTGACCGAGTTTTGGTCGAGAACTATTTCGGGCGTGTGTGTCTGTTGTGGAAGGCCATGTACGTTACCTACAAGTGGAGTGAGGTGAGGTACGACATGATTGCGCGCATCTGCTTCGCCTTGACAAACTATCATGTGAGCTAAATACCGCTTCGCAAGGACGACACCGACCGTTACCGTTCAGTTTTAGCGCGGTACCAATCGATGGCTGACGAGGTCAAGGATAAGCGGGCGCGTAGCCAGAAAGCCTACCGTACTCGGCGTGACGAACGCCTAGCAGCTCCGTTACGATCGCCGCAAGCACGTCGCACTCGTCCTTCGCAGCAGCGTCCTACTCCGTACAGACGTCCTGCACGTGATAGCGAGGAAACACAGCTGTCTCAAGCGTTTTAAGCACATGAAAGACTTCCGAAACTTCTTTCATCGATATCACTGTAACTAGAGCACTTTCGTTTTTTTTAATATGGGAATTCTGACAAAAGTGTGTTTTTGCAGTCTGCAGATCATATATTACCAGTTTCCAGAAACGTCTGATGAGCCGTTTTGTCGGTTGAAGTTGACTTCAACTTGACCCCTATCTTCCAGCAGACAGTATAAATTAATAATATGTAAAATACACATATTTATAAATTGTTGTAGTAAATTTGACGGTAAGTTATTTAAAAAATACTTATCTTTCTACTATTTCGTATTCACAAAAATTTAACGACGTAATAGCGCTAAAGAGTGTAATTCACAAAACACTTCGTAAAAATTGAATACAAAGCGTAATAAATGTTGCTGTGTTTATGATTTTGTTATCTATTGGGTAAAATTTGCAAAACAAAGCGTTGTGCTCGGTTTTATAAGGGTCTACCACAATAGGGTTAACCTTTGAGAGAGTATGCTGGATAAATGTAAGAAATTTGTTAGATGTATGAGTAAGTGGTTTGTGGAAATGGCAGTAGTGTTAGAAAATGAATGCTTTGGAGGACGGAATATGAGAGTAAGAAGTTTGTAGAAATAAGTTTTCGGCAGAAGAGTTATGTGGGAGTAGAACTGAATGGGGTAGGAATTGACGAAATGGAATTATGTAGAGTAGAAGTGCGTATAAGTAGAAACTGCGTGAATGCAATTGTGGGAGTAAAATGGTAGGTTGAAGAACAAGTTGCGTGAGCATTTCGAGTGTATTGGATATAAAATGTATGAAATCGAGAAGTGTGTTCGATTCATGAGTGTACGGGATTAAATTTTGTTTGAGTTGAAAGCTGAATGTTGGATAAAGAAACGTTTAGGAGCGAGGAGTGTATTGAAGTAGTATTTGGGAAAATTAACAAATATAGAATGTTTTGGTGTAAAGTGTCCAAGGGTCAGGAGTGTGGGGAAGTAGTAGTGTGTAACAGAGCTAGATTATGGTGAAGAAGGGATGTGTGAAGAAGGAATATGTAGGTGTAGGAATGTATAACTTGAGTTGCGTTGTATAAAACATTTTAGGGGAGATAGAGTGTAGTTTAGGTAGATTGTGTAGTATGAGCGAGAGAAAGAAGGATGTTGTTGAAGTACTCTAGGGAGTTAGAAACGTAGTTACATGGGAGTAGAGATTTGGTTGGAAAACGCTGTGTGAATCGAAGGAGTGTATGGCAACAAAGTGTATGAAAGAGTGAGGTGGGTGTGTGGGAGTAGGGAACATGTTAGATAAAAAGAGAGGGTTGTAGTGAGGAGTGTTTGGAAATAAGGAGTATATAGGAGTAAAATTAGAAACATATATAGGAAATATGGGGCGTGTTGGAATAAAGAGTGTAGATGATAGAAGTGTGTGAAGAAGGAATATGTGAGCGTTGGGAGGAGTGAAATAAGATGTGTGGGAGAAAATAATAGTGGATTGTGGAGAATTGTGAAGTTGGGAGTGTGATAAAGTTTGCAGTATGTAGAAGTAGTGCGGGTATTATGGATTCAGGTGTTAATGAGAGTAAGGCGTGTTGGATATCGTGAAAATATTTTAGATTTTAAAGTAAGCGGGTTGAGAAAATAGCCGAAGAAGCGTGTTGAATAAAATGTGTGTTAGAATAAGGACTGTTTTGGAGTACGGAATGTTGGAGTAAGGTGTTATGAGAGAGTAGAAGTGTATGAAGAAGGAATTTATGGAAATAAGAACTATTAGAGTAGTTGTGCGTTAAGGTAGAAACTGCGTGAATGAGATGGTGGGAGTAACGCGGTAGAGGTTGGGTGAGAGCTGCGAGTATATTGAATATAAGATGTAGGAAAGTGAGATGTGTGTGGGGTTCAGGAGTGTACGGGGGTAAAATGTGTGAGAGATGAGCGGATAATGTTGGATAAAGAAATGTTTGAGAGTAAGGAGTATATTGAAGTAATGTTAGGGAAAAGTAACACATATATAGTGTGCTGGCGTAAAGAGTGTAGGGATAAGAAGTGTGTCGAAGTAGTTGTGTGCAACAGAGTTATGTTAAGGCGAAGAAGGAATGTGTAGGAATGTGTGTCGTAAAATAAAATATGGGGAGGAAAGGGTTCTGAAGGAGTAGGGGTATAGTGGAGGTAGATTTAATAGTATGAGCACGTGGAAGACGGATGCCGTTGAAGTAAGGTAGGGAAGTTAGAAAAAAATAATATGGGGGTAGAGAGTTGGGTGGGGAACGTTGTGTGAAATGGAGGAATATATGGGAATAAGGAGTATGAATAAGTGAATTGTGTGTGTGTGTACGAGTAGGGAGTATGTTGGATAAAAGAGATTGTTGTAGTGATGAGTGTTTGGAAATAAGGAGTATACGAGAGTAAAATTAAAAAAAGGAAATACGGAGTGAGTTGAAACAAAGAGTGTACATGATAGAAGTGTGTGGAAGTAGTAGTATGCGATAGAGAAATATTATTTGAAAGAAGTGATGTGGGAGGTAGGAATATGTGAGGGTCGGAATGTGTGAAGTACCGACTTCCTCTGCTTATAGTGGTCAGTCGTGTACATGGTACACTGTACCACTGTCAAAATCATGTACACATGGCTACATTGCACAGTAACGATTATAATAATATTATATTATGCAAACCGAGCCACTGCTGTATTAACTCATGCATCCATATCGTCATCGGACTCAACCTCTCCAATGTTTCTATCTAAAACGCACTGACGGTCAAGGAGACCAATTAGATCTGCCGCTGCTGAATCACTAGCCTCGACTAGTTGACCATAACACTTCTTGTACCCATTCGCAATCACGTCCGCTGAGAGCCCGTCCCACGCTTCTCGGATCCATTTTGCCACAACAAGCCGGTCAGGCGCTTTCATCTGGAACGATGAACCGGGGACATGGGCTCTCAGTTGCTCCCGTAGGTAAGCAACCCAGTACACCCGTAGCCGTGCTTTAAAAGGGCGGTTCCACGCCACGCCAGCGGGTTGGCTGACGGAAGTGGCACTTGGCAGCACTTTTAGCAGCACGACGTTTACCGTCTGCGCATATGAGACGACTTCTTCGGTCCAATGACCAGAGAAGTCGTCCCAATGACCAGAGAAGTCGTCCCAATGCAGCAAAATAGGCTTGCTCATGTCTTCTCTTTCACCAAAGTGAAACTTCAGAAATTGAAGCGACGGCAAACCATTCAATCAACCTAAAACACAAAAAACAATTTTGTAAAATATAAAAAAGCAAAAACAAAAAAAGATAAATGCAATTTACCTGCACCGGTTTCATGAATCTCGAGACCGTGTTGAATAGCTGCGGGGCCGACGACTAAATCCATTGCGCAGCCTTGAATTTTCTTCACGTGTCTTTGGTACTTTTGATGGTTCAGCTTTGAAAATGACAAAGGGCGGTACTTTGCACCATCCGAGTCGCCCAGCAACATAACAGTTGCTCTTTCTTTAGTTTTGCCAGCGCATTTGACCCATATCGTCTTCGGGCCCTTCTTGTTGATGGTCTTGGTTGGTAACCCCCCCCCCCAAAAAAAAGCAGCTTAAAAACAATTAGAATGGGAAAAAGTTATAAATAAAAAATATTTTTCCTGCAAACAATACCTGTTTGGTCACAATTGTAAACTTTTGTGACGCCAAGCTCCTCCATTGTAGTTTTTACTTTAACAGCAAAGTCAGCTGCAAGTTTAGCGAGATCTTCCGGTGTTTTTAGCCTTGACGCGTCCGGGCCCGCATAGCGAGCTTATGGCGACATTTAAAAGCTGTAGACCAACTCCAAGAAGCATCAAAATCTTTGATTCCATACTCCTCGGCTAAGTCCTTTGCTTCTAACTCTAGCATGGTCGTTGAAATAGGAATACCCTCCTTTCGGAGGATGTTTACCCACAAAACAAGCTCCTTTTCAGCATCGAGGGGCAAAACTGTACCTACACCTTTTGGACGAGCCTTCTTCTTGCTTTTACCGTTTGGTGCCTTGCACTGCTCTTCAATTGTCGCTCGGTTTCGAAGCCACGACTTCACAAGCTTTCGCCGGGAGTCGTAGGCAGCAGGACTCAGATCAGGATAGAATGTCATGATTGCCTTGCGTATGTCTGGTGGCGTGCCTACCGCATTGATCTCTTTAAGCTTCTCCTCGTCGTGAACGAGGCTCGACGTTTGCCCTGCACAATCCGTGGCATTGCCGAAAATGACTGGCATTAAAATGACTGGTACCATAATGGTACAATTGTGTGTGATCGTTATAAACAGAGGATGGAAACATTTGAAATTATCCCCTGTGATTGGCTGAGTGTTATAAGTAGGTGACCGTTATAAAAAGAGGAAGTCGGTAAGGTGTGTGGGAGAAAGTAATTGCGGGGTAGAGAAGTATTTTGAGGAAATGCGAAATTGGGTGTGCGACAAAGTTAGCCGTTTCTAGATGTAGTAAAGTTAGTGTATGGAAGGAGGAGATTGTTGGAGTAAGGAAATAGGTTTATAAAGTAGTTGTATAAAAGTAGACGGCGTGTTGGAGTAAAGGTGTAAGTGCGAGAAGTATCAAGAAGTAGTAGTGTGTGGTGGAGTAAGAGAGAAAGAGGAACAAGGGATGTGTGAAGTAAAATAAAATGTACGGGTGTCGGAAGTGTGAGGTAAAGTGTGTGGGGTAACAATTGTGGAGGAAGAAAATGTTTTTGGAAAACAGGGTGTGATGGAGTTAGCGGTGTGAAGAAGTAGAAGTTTGAGTGTGTGGAAGATATCGTTGGAGTAGGGTACGAGGTTTAACATGCAGTAGTATGGGATTTAGGTGTTTGTTGGAAACATGTTGTGTGAGAGTAGCGAGTGCGCGGAAATTAAAAGTATAAAGAAGTCAGGTGTGAATAAGAGTAAAGAGTGTGTTGGATATTGTAAAAAAATAAGGGTAAATTTATAAAACCGCTTTAGTTTTAATTGTGCGTTTGTTGATGAATGTTAAAGCAAAATATGTGGATGTGGAGTTTAGTATGATGAAGTAGAAGTAAATTGTGTGGATAGGGAGTGTGATAAAGTTAAAGGTGTGTGGAAGTAGTATGTGGAAGAAGGAGATTGCTGGTGTAACATAACAGGGTTAGAAAGTAGTAGTATGGAAGTTTAGCGTTATTTTGAGAATGTTGTGTGTTAGTGAAATACATGTAGGACAAATGAGGATGAAGGAGTGAAAGGTGTGTTAGAATGAAGAGAATGTTAGATAAAATAAAGATATGAGAATTTGAAAGAAAGGTGGATTTAGGTGTATGATTCGGTGAAAGTCGGGAGAAAAGAGTGTTACGGAATATAGGCGTAATAATAAAGGTGTGTTGAAGTAGTAGTGGATGATAGGGTGTTAGATGAAGAAGGAATTTGTTAATTATGTGTGGGTGTCGTAAAGTGTGAGATAAGGTGTATGGGATAAAAGACGTGATAAAGAAAATGATTTGAAAAAGAAGAGAGTTATGAAGGTAGTGGTGTGTAGAAGTAGTAATATGAATGGTACAAGAAAGGGATTGTTTGATAAAATAAAAGGTTGGAAAGAGTTATAGGAGTGTTAGGAGTTTATTAAAAAAATGTATGGAAATTTGAAGTATGACGGACGGAGGTGTGGATGAGAATGTAGGATAAACGAGAGAGATGTAGTAATATTTGTTTGAAAATGAAGAAAATATGGGAAAAAATTGAGGTATAATGGAATAAAGAGTGTTTGAGTTTGGATGTAGTAGTGTGAGGAAGTGGGAATGTGTTGATGAAGTAGTGTATGAGTGTAGTAGAGTGTTGGTGAAGTAATATGGGTTTGTTGAAGTGAGAGTAGGAGTATATGAAATTTGTAATGTTGGTAAGTAGTAGTGTTTGGAAGGAGTAGTGTGTGTAAGTAGTAGAGTAATGATTTTGAAGAAAACTGTGTGATGGAGTTAGTGGTTTGTTGGAGTAGTAGTATGAGTGTGTGGATGAATAATTTCGTTGAAGATAGGTAATAAATTCAGAAAGTAGTTAAGTGAAAGTAGGAAGTTTGTTGGAGTAGGTTGAGTGGCAGAAATAGATTGGTGGGGTGAGGTAAGAGGTTTAAAATTGTTGTATGGGAATACACAGTGTAAAGTCAAGAGATATAAGTAAAAGTAGGAAGAATGTCGAATGAATGAGAGAAGGGTAATGAAGATATTTCAGAAGTAAGGAAAATGGGATAAAAAAAGAAAATATGGGAGTATGCTAGAAAAAAAGAGAATAAGGGTAAGAAATATGTGGGAGTAGTAGTGGAAGGAAGAATGAGTGTGTTGGTGTAGTAGTGTACGAAGGAATACATGTGTGATGTAGGATTTTGTGAAAATAGTATGAAAGGGTGTAGATTGTATGATTATAAGATTGTTTGGTTATAGGAGTGTGTAGTTGTAGACACATGTGTTTGTAAAGAGGTTGTAAATGAATGTATATTAATTAGTGGAGTGAGGTTGGAAATTATAATGGAATAGAAGTTGGGAGTATGTTACAATAAAAAAGGAAAAGGGTAAGAAAAGTGTAGGGGTAGTATTAGAAGGGAGTAGGAGTATGTTGGTGTAATAGTGTGTGTTTGTAGATGTATGTGGTCGTAAAATATGTGGTTCTAAAATACGTGTAAACAATGTGAATGTGAGGAGTATTGAATATGGTTGAGAATGATGTGTGAAGAAGTAGTTGTATGAGTATAGAAGAAGGAGGTGTAGGGTGTAGGGTGTAGGGTGTAGGGTTTAGGGTTTAGGGTGTAGGGTGTAGGGTGTAGGGTGTAGGGTGTAGGGTGTAGGGTGTAGGGTGTAGGGTGTAGGGTGTAGGGTGTAGGGTGTAGGGTGTAGGGTGTAGGGTGTAGGGTGTAGGGTGTAGGGTGTAGGGTGTAGGGTGTAGGGTGTAGGGTGTAGGGTGTAGGGTGTAGGGTGTAGGGTGTAGGGTGTAGGGTGTAGGGTTTAGGGTGTAGGGTTTAGGGTGTAGGGTTTAGGGTTTAGGGTTTAGGGTTTAGGGTTTAGGGTTTAGGGTTTAGGGTTTAGGGTTTAGGGTTTAGGGTTTAGGGTTTAGGGTTTAGGGTTTAGGGTTTAGGGTTTAGGGTTTAGGGTTTAGGGTTTAGGGTTTAGGGTTTAGGGTTTAGGGTTTAGGGTTTAGGGTTTAGGGTTTAGGGTTTAGGGTTTAGGGTTTAGGGTTTAGGGTTTAGGGTTTAGGGTTTAGGGTTTAGGGTTTAGGGTTTAGGGTTTAGGGTTTAGGGTTTAGGGTTTAGGGTTTAGGGTTTAGGGTTTAGGGTTTAGGGTT